>JAJKFI010000002.1:37193392-37224033 GCA_029204185.1 Lerista edwardsae | reverse complement strand
TGGGTTTTCCAAATTTGCTGGCATATGGAGTGCAGCACTTTGACAGCATCATCTTTTAAGATTTTGAGTAACTCAGCTGGAATGCTGTCAGCTCCACTAGCTTTGTTGTTAGTGATGCTTTCTAAAGCCCACTTGACTTCACACTCCAGGATGTCAGGTTTGAACTCAGTGACTGCACCATTGTGGTTATCAGGAACATTTAGATCGGCCTTATATAGTTCCTGTGTGTATTCTTGCCACCTCTTCTTAATCTCATCTGCTTCTGTTAGGTCCTTGCCGTTCTTGTCCTTTATTGTGCCTACCTTTGCACGGAATTGTCCTTTGACATCTCCAATTTTCTTGAAAAGATCTCTAGACTTTCCCATTCTATTGTTTTCCTCTATTTCTTTGCATTGCTCATTGAGGAAGGCCTTCCTATCTCTCCTTGCTGTTCTCTGGAAATCTGCAGTCAGTTGGGTATATCTTCCCCTTTCTCCCTTGCTTTTGGCTTCCCTTCTTTCCTCAGCTATTCGTAAAGCCTCGTCAGACAGCCACTTTGCCTTCTTGCATTTCTTTCTCGTTGGGTTTTAGTTGCTGCCTCCTGTACAATGTTACAGACCTCCATCCAAAGTTCTTCAGGCACTCTGTCTACCAAATCTAAGCCCCTAAATCTATTTGTCACCTCCACTGTATATTCGTATGGGATCTGATTTAGGTCATACGTGAAGGGCCTAGTGCTTTTCCCTACTTTTTTCAGTTTAAGCCTGAACTTGGCAATAAGAAGGTCATGATCTGAGCCACAGTCAGCTCCAGGTCTTGTTTTTACTGCCTGTATAGAACTTCTCCATCTTTGGCTGCAAAGAATGTAATCAATCTGATTTCAATGTAGACCATCTGGTGAAGTCCATATGTACAGTCGCCGTTTGTGTTGCTGGAAAAGCGTGTTTGCTATGACTAATGTGTTCTCCTGATAAAACTCTATCAGTCTTTGCCCTGCTTCATTCTGTACTCCAAGACCAAACTTGCCTGTTACTCTTATTACATCTTGACTGCCTACTTTAGCATTCCAATCCCCTATGATGAGAAGGACATCTTTTTTGGGTGTTAATTCTAGAAGCTGTTCTAGGTCTTCATAGAAACGGTCAACTTCTTCCTCTTCAGCACCAGTGGTTGGGGCATAGACTTGGATTACTGTGATGTTGAAAGGTTTGCCTTGGATCCGAATTGAAATCATTCTATCATTTTTGAGGTTATACCCCAGTATTGCTGTTCTCACTCTCTTGTTCACTATGAAGGCTACTCCATTTCTTCTAAGGGATTCCTGCCCACAGTAGCAGATGTAATGGTCATCTGAATTAAACTCTCCCATTCCTGTCCATTTTAGTTCACTAACTCCCATGATGTTGATGTTCAGCCTTGACATCTCATGTTTGACCACATCTAGCTTACCTTGATTCATAGATCTGACGTTCCAGGTTCCTATGCAGTATTGTTCTTTGCAGCATCGCACTTTCCTTTCACTTCCAGACACATCCACAGCTGAGCTTCCTTCCGGTTTTGGCCCAACTACTTCACTCTTTCTGGAGCTACTAGTACTTGTGTTCTGCTCTTCCCCAGTAGCATAATGGACACCTTCTGACCTGAGGGTCTCATCTTCCAGTGTCATATCGTTTAGCCTTTTAGTTTTGTAATCCATGGGGTTTTCTTGGCAAGAGTACTGGAGTGGGTTGCCATTTCCTTCTCCAGCAGATCACGTTTAGTCAGAACTCTCTACTATGACCTGTCCATCTTGGGTAACCCTACATGGCATAGCTCACAGCTTCATTGAGCTACTCAAGCCCCTTCGCCACGACAAGGCAGTGATCCATGAAAGGGTAAGCAGGAGTAACACTGGTCAAATGTTGGATGAGAGACCGAAGCTGTTGTAAGAGGACAGAGCTAAGAGGAGCTGCTGTGACCTCACTGTGAGAGAGCAAAGGACCCGCAACTACAAGCTGCTACAAATATGCAGAGTGCAGATAGTCAGCTTCTAAGAAAAAACGGTTACCAGCCTGGATGATCTGTTGCGGCTCCTGCTAGAAGCTTGGAAGGCAAACCCAGCAAAAAAAGGAAACAATGAACATGCTATGAGGGAATCTGTCTGGAATGAAGGGTTCCGAGTTGCTCATCTATATATATAAAGAAGAGCGTAGGTTTGTGTGTATGTGTGTATGTATGTATGTTTCGCATAGGCTCTGCAACGCCTTGAGCGATCGGCACGAAACTCGGCATGCATACACCTTGCGGCCTGGCGACAAACACTGCGGGGGTCGGGGCCCCCTGGCACCCCTGGGGGTGGGGGTACGCGGGGGTCCCCATGTGAAAACGGTCAAAAACGGCCAATATCCACAGTTTCCGGGGTCGCAGAGATGAGCGGTGCCGCTCCCGATGCTGTGGGAGTCTGGGTTTGCCCCCCCTCAACGTGGGGGGCCAGAAGGGGTGCGAAACACAACGTCCGCCATGCCCTGCTGGAACGCCTGGACCGATTGGCACCAGACTCGGCATGCGGAAGCCTAGTGGCCTGGCCACAAACACTGTGGGGTTCGGGCCCCCCTAGCACTCCCGGGGGTGGGGGTACGCGGGGATCCCCACATGAAAACGGTCAAAAATGGCCAAAATCGGTGTCAAATCCATAGTTTCCGGGGTCGCCGGGATGAGCGGCGATGCTCCCGATGCCGTTGGAGTCTGGGTTTGCCCCCCCTTGGCGTGGGGTGCAAGAAGGGGTGTGAAACAAAATGTCCGCCATGCCCTGCTGGAACGCCTGGACCGATCGACATAAAACTTGGCACGCATACACCTTGCGGCCTGATGACAAATACTACAGGGGTCAGACCCCCCTAGCACCCCCGGGGGTGGGGGTACACAGGGGTCCCCACATGAAAATGGTCGAAAACGGCCGAAATCAGCGTCAAATCCAGTTTCCGGGGTTGCCGGGACGAGCAGCAATGCTCCCGACACCGTCGGAGTCCGGTTCACCCCCCTCAGCATGGGATGCGAGAAGGGGTGCAAGACACAACGTCCGCCATGCCCTGCTGGAACGCCTGGAGCGACGCGCACCAAACTCGGCATGCGCGCGCCTTGCGGCCTGGCCACAGACACTCCGGGGGTCAGGGCACCCTAGCGCCCCCCGGGGGTGGGGGTGCATAGGGGGCCTGAAGTGAAGACGGCCAAAAATGGGCGAAATTGGCATCGAGTCCATAGTTTCCGGAGTCGCCGAGGCGACCAGTGACGCTCCCGACGCAGTTGGAGTCCGGGTTTGGCCCCCGTCGGCATGGGGGGGGGGCAAGAAGGGGTGCAAAATGCATAAACTGTGGAAGATCATTTTGTTACCCGGGCAACGCCGGGTAACAAAAAGCTAGTAGAACAATAATTGTAAAAACTCATTTGCAATTAAATGGGTTTAGTAATAGCTTGTCTATGTGAACTGCCTTGAGTCTGGAGAAAGGTGGTATACAAGTACTGTAATAATAATATTTCCGATTACTTTGCGGTAATCACAGATACACATTTACCTGTAGTTCTTGGTTCAGAGCACTTCTAGACACTGCCTTTCTAGCAGTTCGAAAGCACCTAAAGTGCAAGTACATAAATAGGGACCACTTTGGTGGGAAGGTAACGGCATTCCGTGCGCTACGGCGTAGAGTCATGCCGGCCACATGACCACGGAAGCTTGTCCTTGGACAAAAATGCCGGCTCTACAGGCTTTGAAACGGAGATGAGCACCGCCTCCTACAGTCAGTCACAACTAGACCATTCGGTCATGGGGAAACCTTTACCTTTAGACACTGCCTTTAGCTACAGGTGGAACTTGACAGCCTCCCTTGCTCATCTTCCACTAACCTCCCCATTCTCTGCTCTTCCTTGCTTCTTCTCTTCACACCAAAACTTCTTCCTTCTCCTGGTTTCCTTTGGGAAGTCCATCTAATCTCTCTACATTTCCTGCTCACTCTTGTGCTTCCCCCCTCTTTGCTCTGCCCCCTTTCCTTCTAAGATGCTCCCTTTTTCTTTATCTCTCCCAGGTGTTCCTCCCCATTTTCCCGCTTTCCGTGGACTGTATTGTTGTCTGACCATTAGCCATGGACTACCCCATCTATAGAGTAAAATGTGAGTGAGTTATTTTAGTTGGGCCCCTGTTGGAAACCCTTTTTAGTTTCTGAGAACTAAATTATCTTGCACCTTCACTGTTGTATCTGTTTCCTTTCCCCACCCAATTACATAGCTGTGCTATTAGTCATTATACAGGATCCCTGCACACTATTGCTTTTCCTCCATGTGCATGTTAAATGTGTTTTAAATGGTACTGCCAGTAACATAATGCAGCAAATTTTCCTTGCAGTGGCATTTGCTCTCCTTTGTCCTCAAGAGCTACCTGATTATAGCATACCAATGGATTTACGCATTGGTATTTACTCATAGTGGACCACCTCAGTGTGCATTGGGTAGTATAAAATTGCAGGTTTCATGTTAGGGCAAATGTTCCATGTCATTTCCATGTGGTGACCTAGATTTATAGCTCAGGCCTGAATCTTTTAAACGATTGAATCTTCCTTTGGTTCACTTTCTGCACAGTAGCCCAAATTAGAGCCCCTTTGAAATGTGTAGGATTTCAATTTCTTTTTTCATTACACGTGGTTTAGACTGTAGATTTGTATGATAAAACCACCCAAGTGCTTAATATGCCTACAATATATCTGGTATCATTTCTGAAATAGCAATTAAATTGTAACTACAACAACTGATACAGCAAATAAGTGTGTACGCATCCAATTTTACAAGCGCAGTTTTAAAGGTATTTGAAATTGTAAATTGAAATTGTACTTTAGTTATGTACTTTAGCCAAGATAGTTATGAACAACCACTACCGAGAATTCTTCAAAACTTTATTGATAGAAACATTCAAATGACAATTTTCAAAAGATAAGCCAATGACGTTAGAACCACAAAGTGAAATTACAGCTCCTTTGAATCGCTAGCACCATTTCAATACAAATCACACATTAAATTATGGTTTCCAGGCATGTTAAAAAGTCCAGCATTATAAAATTGAGCATTCCAGTAATAACAAAATGCTTTTCCAAGCTGTCTAAAAGTCCCATTTGAGGAAAACGTTTAAAAATGGAATTAACATGCATTGTTTATCAGGTAAAATGATTCATAAGACAATTTATTCATAAACCAACTTGCCATGATTAAAGGAAAAGCTGTTAGAAAACAGCTTTTGGCCACCTTTTACAAAGGTAAAAAACCATGTAGTACTCTATTGTACACTCACCGTACAGTAAAAAGCAAGATGGGGGCTTATAAAATGTCTTTCTAGTCTATAAAAGTACTAAAGCATTAAGTCAAGTTCTCGTTTGGCCACATGCCACCATTACAGCAAACTACTAAAACATACTGCTTTTTAATCACTGCACAATTGGTCCGAACACGGAAGTAAAACCGAAAGATCCTAAAAGCAGCGTAACAAACGTCTGGTTTAAAAGTTTTCCACTTGCCCATTTAACTAAGTTTACGTTTACTACGGAATCCTTTTTCTAGCATCTGGCACAAAAAAACCCTTGTCATCTGTGTTCAAAGGACACATAAAGTGCTAAAAGTGCAAAGAACGTAACTTTTTCTTTCAACGTACCCTTAAGGGTGGTTTTGTCTGGGATATGATGACTGGGATCGTGCCAAAATCCACTTCTGCATGTTGTAGGATCTACAAGGGACAGGTTGCAATGTTTTATAAATGGCTTCCTATGACTGTTAGCCTGCTCCGGTCATTTCTTATACATCTGACAATGTTGATGAAGTCTCTGCAAGCTGCTGTGAAGATTGTCCACCTGTCCTAACCTACATTTAAGAAGCCATTTGCAAACATTACAGGTGGCTCCACCGAGTAACAGTTTCAAGTAAAGTGGTACCACCTCCACCATGCAGGAAGTGCCTGCTGTACTTATTCCTCATAGCAGCTGAAGGTCAAGTGTTCCGGAGCCACGTCTGTAGGAAGCATCTGCATGCACGCCCCATCCCAAGAAAGAAAATCTGCTTACAATAAATTTCCCACAAAGAAAAAGGATTCTGACATTAGCAATATTTGATCTAGAACGCAAGAATAGATCTGAGGAATGAAGAAATACGTTCTATTACTACAAGTTTTGGAACAGTTTCCATTTGTTTTATGGTGGCAACCTTTGTAGAGGAACACCAAGGAACCAGAGTATACGCATTCAGTTCTTCAAGCCATACCCATTTTACAGCAGCTAAGAAACAAAATCAAGTTGAACATGAAGAATGTAGGTCTTGTGCTCCTATGAATGACAGACGTTACACATATGACGTTTTTCCATTTTAAACCAAACAAGAATGAGTTTTGGCAAAGAAAAAAACAAACACCCCCCAGAAATACCCAAATAATTTCAAGCTGTATTCATCTGCAGTTAGGCACACAAGGATTTAAGGGTCAAATTTCCTTAGAGACAGACTTTTTGACACTTCATAATGTAAAATTTCATTTTGTCCTTGTTTAGAATGGTCTCCTGCGACATGCTTCGTAATAATTGGTGCCATTAAAAGGCGAAAACATGTCCTGCTTAACAAAACGCACAAACTTCTCTAAAGGGCACATTGGTTTGCCGTAATGTTTGTTATGATCCCGACAGAAGGAAGTCTGGAATGTGACATCAACGCCGTTATAAAGGATGCGGACAAAGTGGTCTTTATTCTTCTTCCCATCTTTCCACAGCTCAAAGACAAGCCTGGCTGCAAATCTTGGAAACCTGGCCTCGGTAAGGCCCAAGGCCCTAAGAACAGGTGATAAGGTGACATCATGCGCAGAATAAAGCGCAAACAGCTCTTCCCTCTTGCCTTCTGCAGTGCGCTGCATGCGGTTAACCGTCTCATTGAGGAGAGGATGGGTGGCCAGTAGCGCGTACAAGTAGTAGTATTTCTTCTCCTGCCTCTCTTTTTCATCTTCTAGTTGATGCATTTTGATTACTTTAAAGTGCTCAATGTTAATGCAGCCGTTCTTGGTACATGGAAAACTGACATTATGGCAAAAGTGGCACAACATGGAATCTATAGGGTTAGAAGCCCTTAGCTGCCTGGTCGGTATGCCGACTATCCTTGCCATATCTTCATAGGTTTTCTCCAGATGTATGTTCTTCACCCGTAGGCTATACTGACGACGCTGCTCCTCCTCTAGATAATGGTTTCTTATGGGACAATCACAGTTTCCAGAACAAAAAATGGTGCTCCATTGGAGCCTAAAGTTAATTTTCTTCCAATCAAAATTAGGCAGGAAGGAATAGAGTAATGCCAGCCCACTCTGGAGTGTTCTACTCTTTCCAGTTGTCTCCAAATAAAGGTGCTTTGCTGTCCAGTCACTTGGTATTAAATTATGCTTCTTTATATAAATATCTCGTAGTAGTTGTCCATTTCGCAAGTGCTGCACAATTCCTTTTAAAAAAGAAGGGTGGGAAGGATAAGAGGAAAAGAAGAGCATATGAATTATCCAATAACCGTATTGAACAGAGTTCTGCCCCTATGCCAGTTGCTGTTTGCTAGAACTTATTTAACTCTGATTCAGGATAGCTAGCTGTGAACAATCAAATTCAGGGCACAATCCTAACCTGGAGTTAAGTCAGCAAAGTGGCTGGCACAAGGGTCACCGTAAAGCATGTTTGAACCACACTCAGAGTCAGGGAGAATGGCGCACGTCTACATGCTGGCCTCTCTGACTTTGAGAATGATCCAAACATACTTTACGGTGTTCCTTGTCGCCAGACAAACTGTATTGGCCTAACTCCAGTGTAGGATCGCACTCTCAGTTATGAGTTGGTATTATCTAGGACAGCACAAGCAGGGACATGTTACTAAATATATAGTAACAACCCCTAAATTAGATCTCCATAATGCTCAGTAAAGAGCAACATGGAGCAGCTGGTTTAATAACTTTTTTATGATAAACAGCTTATGCATGAAGAGTACTTTAAGAGGTATGAATTGGGAAAATCAATTGGATGCGCTATGAAAAAGCTATACAATGGTCTTGTTTTATTTCCCCCCTGCAAATTTGATGAGCTTTCAGATGTGACAACTCAGTTCATTTTCTAAGTAATGATTCTGTTAACACTATGTAGACCAAAGAGATATCGCCACAGAAACTGCACATTAAAATTCTAGTTGGGGATTTTCTGTTCAGAATACCAACAGCTTTCCAATGATAAACCAAGGCCAGCACTACACTTTATGCAGGAGATCTGTCACAACCTTAGAATGTGTTTGTTTTTACTTTAAATGCAGCTGCACTGGGAGGAGACGCTAAAACTGACAGATCGTAAGTAGCAGTGTCATAAGGTTATTGTTAATTCTGGAGTATCTTTCTTGGAAAGACAGTGTAAAAGGCTGGGGTGGGGAGAAAGAGACATAACAAGATATGAACTTGGCATCTGCATCAGGCTGAGAGGACTGTGCAGGAGAGGACAAAAATAGAAGACGGTTTGCAACACAAATGTAGCCATTTACACTACTGCTATTAGCATTATATTTTGATAGCACTGGCAAAATCATTTATGAACACTAAGCAAGCACCTGGGGGGGCTCCAATTAAAAGAGAGCCAAAAGAGAGCATTTGGCATACCGGACATAAAACAGCTGCATATACACACCTGTCTGCGTCAGCTCTCCCATTTCACACAGTGAATGACTGGGGTAACGAGGCATGCTGCTCAGAGGGCCATCCGCTTGCGCTTCTGATCCTTTCGACATATGGCTCATAAAAGCTTCAAGCTGAGGATGGGAAGGCTTTCTAAAGAGATAAAGCCAAACACAGAAACACACCTCTAAGTGCACAAAAAAGCAGGAAAGATTTAAGTGCTCTAATTACGTCAATTCACGTAATGTCACGATGGAGGCATACCTCCTGCTGGGGGGGAAAAACCCTGTTCTTAAACGAAATTAAATGCGCAGCCATGCAGATGGCCGCTGATGTTGGGAAAGCACTGGGGTGTTGCAGGGAGGAGTGAGACGGACGAACCAAACGTGGACAAGACAACCAGAGAACCTGTAACAATAATCCAGGTGAGGACCGCTCGTTATTTTGTTGGCAGCACATGTGCAGGGTGGATAGGGCATTTGTTTTCTATTTAATCTCTGTATAACTGACAATTTGCCTTGGGGCACCACAATGGTTTTTTTCCTCACCTCAACCAACCCAGGTTCAAGAGCAACCTCTGAGATTGTAAAGCAGAAATGGAAAGCTACAATGTATTGCAACACATTGCAATGTATATTTTTTCCAGAATAGCAGCTGTGTTAGTCCACTGCTGCAACACAACAGATTCTTATGGCACCTTAAAGACTGACGACCCAATCCTATAATGGATTGGACTGGCACGTAGAGGGCTTTACAACAGTGAGACACTGTTGCTGTCGTAAAATAGCCCCCTGCTATTTTAGGTGCAACAGCAATAGAGGTGGAATCAAGTGGGGAGGGGTGGAATGGGAGTGGGGAGGAAGGAAGACCAGGGGTATTGTCAGCATTCACATGTGCTAATATCCTAATCCCCTTGGTCTCCCTTACTACTCTGTTACATGCCTGCTAAACAGCATGTTCACTTATGCTTGGAGACCTGTCCGATTGCCTCCACTCCTGTGGATTGGCACAATTGCTCCCTTGTCATGGTTGCACTGGCAGAGGGGATTTTGGTAGGACTGGGATGCCCAACATTGTGCAATTCTGAGTCCTCTAAGGCTTGTAGTGCACTCCCTCCTAGGACCAGATATTGGCTTGCATCTCCTGTTGCAGGTGCTCTTTTTTGAAAGGAGAAGTTCCATTTCCCAGTAGTCACTATGCACACTGGGATAATATTAAGGCTAATCCAATAATTGATCAAAATATCTTTAGCTTAGTGAAAACACTGACATATCTGATTGAAATACCATAATCTGCTACAGAACTTGCAGTAGCTGTTATTTGATCAGAACAGCCCATCATTAATACCTTGATTCTTCCACTCTGTAGGTTTGTGATAAGAACTTGTTCTGATACCCATTCTAACAAAATGATTATTAATAATAGTTATATACCACTTTTCAACACAAGATGGTTCACAGATCAGAGCAAACTCTAGTTTTCAAAAGCTTGCCCTATGGTTATAAATATGGGGAAGAGGTGCATTCATATTTTTGTCAGGGAAAGTTGACATGTTTAAATAACCTCAATGTGACTTTATAATGTGCAAAATTAACATACTTGTCTGGCTAAAGAGGCACATAAAAAAACCATTAAAAGGATTTCTTCAATCACTGTGAACTGCAAGTTCTATAGGATCTCTCATTTAAAGATGCAAATTGGTAGCCCCCAAGGAGCAATATGCTGGCTCATCAATTTATCATTGTGCATGGCAAAACTGTCTGATGAAGCCTTGTGTCTACTGGTATTTAGAATACCAGTAAGTCCTACATTGATCAGTGCCATAAGTGCCTTGGGAGCTATGGGGTTTCACCAATGCAAGTCAAAGTAAAGAACCTGCGAAGACATTTCAGCACGGTATTAGGAGCATAAAGAGGGGAGAAGAAGAGCCATAGTTCAGTGACAGAGCATGCCCTTTGCTTGCAGAAGGACCCAGATTCAACCACCAGCATCTCCAGATAGGACAGGAAAAGATCTCTGTCTAAAAACTTGGAGAGCCACTGGCAATCAAACCAAACAATACTCAAAGAGATGCTCCAAGGGTCTGACTCTGCCTAAAGGCTACTTCATATGAATGTTTCTTTGAAGCATTGCTAATGCTTCTATGCACCATTTTGGCATAATTTTAATATTTATATTCAAAATGGCAAAACTGGCATAGCACTTGATATATTACTTACTACTTTGTTAAGAGTCAAATTGTTAAGAGTCTGGGCTATCAACCATTAAGTGAATTTAAAATATATCCAAACACCACAAGGTGGAGGACAGGGAGGCCTGGCATGCTGTGGTTCATAGGGTCGCGAAGAGTCGGACACGACTTACCTACTGAACAACAAACACCACAAGGACAGGCTATCAGTTTGAAGACGGTGACTGCCATCCATAGGTTGGCATGAAAAATCAAGCGTGAAATGATCCACACCCAGTTGGATGCTTCTTTCCATTTTCACTCCAGCAGTCCCCCACTAAACTGCAAACTACACTTTAAACCATGGGAGGGGGAGTGAAAGAGTAAAGTTAGACCTGCCTTTCAACAAACCAGAGGATGATGGCTTCCTGGAGTGAAAATTAAGGCAAAATACTCAGCGGTACTATATGGAACTTGTTGGTCACAACCTGTTTCCATTAAACCACTTGCCCTTCCATGCTGCTTTCCCACCGTTGATGGAAGTTCTGTTCTTGCCACTATGGCCTGGGTATCTTAGTGAGCATAAGTGTAAATGGCACTTCACAGAATATAAGAGAGGTGACTACTCCCCACTGAAGTGATTATATGCAATCACTGAAACAATTACTGGCATACAGTTATCCTTTCCCACATTTCCAGTACAATAGACAAACACAGACAACTTCTGCAACATCAAGTTCTCTACTTACCCTTAGCAGTAACTAGATTTAGGGCTCAATCCTGAGCCCTCCAGCTCTATGACTGCACTGCCCACACTGGTGCTGCAAACGTGCCATAGGGCTCCTTTCAGCATGGGCAGTAAGGGCGTACTGCTCGCAATGCAGCAGCGTACGGAGGTGCCCCTGCTCAGCTGGCAAGCTGGATGCAGCTATAACCTGTTTGGCTACCACTGCATTCATGGCAGTCAGGCAGTTCAGGATTGGGAGACCCTTGATACTTCCATCCAAAGGCCACACTTCATGAACTGAAGGCACTTATGCTCATGCATGGGCTTCTGGCTTCTGTCTGCAACTATAGGTTCCCCTCCACATGGGAAGAAATAAAGTTGGCATCGCCTCTGGTAAAAGCAAAGTGTCTCCTGGTCATGGGGTGGAATATTGGGATCTGAATCACTGTTACAAATTTCTGAAGAGAATAACATTTATTTGTATTCTACCTTTCTTCAAGGAACTCAATGCAGCATCCATGAAGTTCCCAGGTAATCTATTCAAGCACTGGCCCCACCTGGATCTGCTTAGCTTCCACAAGGTGTGGCACATCACATTCAAGACTGGATCCAGAGGGCCCAGAAATGTGCCTGTGGTCAACATTTCCCAAAGTACCCTGGCTGCATTGTCATGCCACCCTCACTGACTGCTGTGGGAATTTGCAGCATTCTCAAACTTTGCTTTAGAAAATCTAAAGTTGCACGGTGACTCACACAGAAAGCTAAGAAAATGCAGTCACCATGCTTTGAGGATGCCACAATTTCCACAGCAGCCAATTGCATTATTCTAGGAGCCCACTAGGCCCCCAGGAGGTGAAGAAAAAGGAAGACTCCTACTGGGTACTTCCATCCCCTCCACCCACAGGCAATGCAGCCATCATGTTCCAAGCAGCAAAGACCTCCATTGCTGAGAGTATCCACATTGACCTTGGGGGATGGGAGAGAAAGGGCCAATGAGGTAATACCTGTCCAAAACCATCAGCCTGCTTTCCAGTCTGTCTACCAGTAAGTTGCGGGGGGGGGGGGGAGAGATGGAATGAGGACAATCCAGTGAAGGGCTGGGTGTGTACAGGGGTCCAAAAATTCTTCATGATCCACAGCCTGCTGGACCCTGGATCATGCTTCCACAAACTGGGTGATGAACGTGCGGGGGGGGGGGGGCTTGTGGCCAAAACTGTGAATATTTTGGTATTTTCAAATAATAGCATCATGTTATATCGCTCAATGTGGAATTTAATGCAGAATGCAATGGCACAACCCATGTTGAAATATCTGTATTCATTCTGTGTTCTGTAGTTATAGCCAAATAACCACAAAAGAAAACACAACTGTCTTATGTAAAGTTGGCAAGTGGATTTCCTTAACCCAATCCTGATTGTTCCATGATACTGTAAGGTGTTATGACAGGAGGGAACCAATAACATACAAACACGTTATTGGTTCCCTCCCGTCATACTGAGCCAGCCCCCATTTCGTGTTATCAGAGCTGATACTGGAACACATATTCAGTTTTGTGAGTACCATTACGTTGGCCCCTGGTTGCTGATTTGTTGAGTGATAAATAAAGTTAAAAGGAGGTACACCAACCCTAGTGATGCATTTAGGTTGTGCATATGATATTGTAATTTATTCTGTGTGGTCTGGTACGGGAGGAAGTCCATCACAGAGGTGCCGCAATCAACTCTTGCACGGGGTGATACAAACCGCAGTGACACCACTTCCTGTATCTCAGTGGCCCACCTGATGCCTCAGGTAGCAAACAAGATTACAAGTCATGATGTGTATATGTAACCCCCTGGTTTTAGAAGCAGGCTACCTCAGAATGCCAGATGCAAGGGAGGTACTACAGGATGCAGGTGGCATATACCTATCATGACTTGTAACCTTGTAACTTACCAATGTCTAAAATAATGCAAAAAGTCAGGTGCAATCCTATTCCTATTTAGCCAGGAGTAATCCCCACTGATGATACTTACTTCTGATTGTACACGCATAGGATTGTACACGCTCAAACAGAAATACAATTAGCAAGTTTTCATGGCTTTCCAAAACCTTAGTGAAATGCTGATCCACAATTATGCTATCACCACCAACAGCTTTCAAACACCCAATTCTACAAGACCAGGCCTATGTACCACTCTTGCTTTTCAACATTTCTGTTCTAGTACAAAGTGGACTCCAACTGCTAATTCTCAGCATGAAACCCTTTTCCAAGGCTTTTCCAGTTATAATAAGAGTCAACTTAGAGGTGTAGCAGCTACGGTCTTTTGAATCCCCAAAAAGAAACAAGTTATGTTTTAAACAAAAAAGATTCAAGAAAAGCAGCACTACTAAAACAAGGGCATGCTATTTTGTACATATTATTCTCTATGCCAAGTAAATATACTATCCAGGCACTATTAAAACAAAACTCTTGGTTTAAAGATGTTAAATGTCAGGTTTCCCTTGAGAATTAGAGTCTGCTGTCCAGACTCTAAGAGACGAGCAAGCAGTCAGCATGCCAATTCCTGCTCAAAAATCAATTTCCCTTGCTCTGAAGATTCTTAACACACAAGACCTTTTGACTTGGAAACTGAAATAGCTTTTAGATCTCTTGATTTAAAATGCCATAATCCTTCAGAAAGTCATCTCTCAACGCCGAACTACAAAAACTTCTGCTTTGATTTTCCCTACCTACTTTCTCTGACTACCTACAATGGAATTCCAAAAAACACAGATTAATAGGAAATATTTTCTGGAAATCTGTGGACTGAATGGTGGGGTAAGAAATGTTCACATGAATAAGTAATTTGTGAAACTGCTTGAGCCAATGGGGGGGGGGAAGCAAGATTTCCAGACAGACCCAAGGAGTACCAGGTTTGAGATATGATCAATGACTTCTGGATGCCTAAGACTCAACACTCAATACAAATGACTTTGGAATGATCTGAACAGGATTTGCAGGCCAACCACAAAGCAGATTTAGCATTCTGAAAAAGATTCATGGTTTACTGTATATTCCAAGAGATGAGTTGATGAACTCTTTCTTTAAAAAACACACCAAAACAACAACACACAATATAACATAGGGCAAGTACTTCTGACTTTTGAAACTGCATGTGCAGTAACCTAGAGAATATAATACCTGATCCAGTAGACCCAAGAATTTGAATCTGCTTCTCAGTGATAACCCAGTGCTGCATGGATGTAGTGTTCTTTTATTTTAGACAGCTTATCCCTGGAGATTGGGGCAAAGAGGCACCTTTTAAAGTAGTGGATATTTAGTGGATGAGAGAAAGTGTCCCTTTTCATCCCAGCATGTCTTTCCCAGTGTCTGTTGTTGATATCTCTGCATTTTTAAGATTTGTGAGCACTTTGGAGATAGGGAACCATTTGATTTATTTTGCTATGTAGACCACTTTGTGAACTACGTTTTGCTGAAAAAGTATACAACTATTAATAATACTCATGGAAACTGCTACCAGTTCTATTGTTTGTTAACATGCAATACCAGATTCCCCCCAACTCCCCACACGTATACATCATCTGTCCACTCAGGGAAGTGGATATGGCTTCTACCCTTCTCTTTTCTTTCACAATGGCCCTATGAGGCAGATTAAGCTGAAAGAATGAGTGGCTCAAAGTCACTCAGTAAGCTTCAAGGCTGAATGTGGGATTTGAACGCAGGCCTTCCTAGAAGACCAAAGCCAACACTCTACCAACAACTACATCACACTGGCTTTTCAGCACTGTTTCCTCAACACAGCTCCTTTGCGTTTCAAATGTAAGCGCTCGTTGACTAATTCATACATGCTGTTCCAAATCTCTAAAAATGTACATGCTTTTGACATTTGAATTAGGAACTTAAGAACGTGCATAAGAGCAACTTTGCTTTGTCCCCAATTTCTGCCACAAGAGGGTGCCACTCTACCATCTTCACACATTGAAATTACTTTAAACAGTTTTTGGAAAGGGTATGTTGTGGATGAGGCCAACTTTTGTTTTAATGTGTATTTAATTTCAAATGTATAAGTGTATGGCTTGTAGGCTACTTAACCTCCATATCAACCTCCATATCAACATAGTAGTCTTTAGAAATAGACCACTGTACAAAGCACTGTACAAATTCTGAAATATTTGTATTGTATTCTTATGAAAACGAAAAAAAACAAAAGATGGGAAAAGTCATAAACTACAGTCTTATGCCGTCTGAAAAAGTCCTGCTGATGAGCCCTGCTGGATTAGCCAAAGGCCCATCTAGTCCAGCTTCCTGTACTTCACAGTGACCCACCAAATGCTTCAGGGAACACACAAGACAACAAGATGCCTGCATCATGTTGGCTCTCCCCTGTATCTGGCATTACTATATAATTTGTGCACACACGAATCATATGCATGTATTCACATTTGCATGTTAGGGTTAATGTGAGCACAGCAGTACACATGAACGGTACATTAAACCCAAGGACACCAGTCCCCATGTTAATGTTAAAGACTAACACATCTAGCCAATGGGTGTAGCAATCACAACTCATGAATAAAATGCAGTGTGTGAATAGCCGATGATAGAATTGTGATCTTAAGTATCTGAAGAGAGCATTCTAGCTAAAATTGATTGGAGCATCTAGCTAAAATTAATCATGACTATGTCCAAAGGTCTACAGATAAGAATAACTTGAGTACAGAAAGTTTGCTTTCCAGATTCAGATACAAGTCACAAGTACCTTATGTAATATACCGGAAGTCCTAAAGTACATTCTCTGTTCTTGTGTGGTAATGGATACTGATATTATTGAAGTTTAACACCACACCACAACCTAGCCTTCATTTTACACAATTTGTTACGGAGCACACAAAACAAGATATTTGCATCTTGTTGCCACTTCCCTGCATCTGGCGTTCTATTTACCCTTGCACCACCACCATCCCCAAAGGAAGACACCAGACTGCAGCTTGGGTTTAACTTGGGTCACTTTATTAAACACAAATGACCAATTTTTAAACCATGAAGATTACAGAATACACCATCCTGCCTTCGCCAGTCTGGGGGTAGGCAAAAAACAAACAAAACCTGCCATCCACAGCCAATTCAGATGACAGCAAAAAATTCCAACCCAGCCCTCATAATGAGCTATCAGCTAATGTCAGAAGGTACATACCCATCATAGCATGTAACCCTAAAGGAGTTTTCCTCCATAAATCTGTCTAATACCCTTTTAAAGGCATCTAGGCCAGAAGCCATCAGCACATTGTGTGGCAAGAAGTTCCACAGACTAATTACATGCTGGGTACAGTAATATTTTGTCTGTCTCCTGAAACTCAAATTTTAGTGGATGTCCTCTGGTTCTGGTGTTTTGTGAGATGGAAAAGAGCATCCCTCTATCCATCTCCTGCACAATTTTGTAAGTCTCAATCAAGTCTGTCCTCTGATATCTCTTTTCTGTTGTCATCATCACACCAGCCTTGTTAGGCTGAGAGAAAATGGGACTGCCAAGGGCGCCCTGTGCCTTCATCTTTCTAACTTGTAGCAGCTACATTTTCCACTGCACAATCACAGGTATCAATTGATAGTGTAACGATGATCAGACAGAGTGGTTAAGACAGAAGTCACTTTGTGCCAAAGACCTGGCTCCAATTCACCTTTTTACATAGGGACACAACTGACAGACAAAAGGAATTACTTTTTTTACCCAGCGGGTAGTTAATCTGTGGAACTCTTTGCCACAGGAGGTGGTGATGACATCTGGCCTAGATGCCTTCAAGAGGGGATTGGACAGATTTCTGGAAGAAAGGTCCATCGTGGGCTATAGGCCATGATGGATTGTGCAACCTCCTTACATTAGTAGTAGGCTACTTCAGAGTACCAGGTGCAAGGGAGTGGCAACAGGATGCAAGCATCTTGTTGTCTCATGCCTCCCTGGGGCACCTGGTGAGATTCAGGAAGCTGGATTAGATGGGCCTTTGGCCTGATCCAGCAGGGCTCTTCTAATGTCAATTTAACCATCATGCACAAAAAAGGAACATAACGTATTTCTAGTGAGAATAACTGCAATACACTGATCAGAAGCACCATAATGGCTTATAAGAGCGGAGCTGCAAGACAAATACTACTATTTAACCGTTATGAAATGGCTTACAGAATTGTATCTAAGGGCCTTCTTTGTCCTCCTGCAGGAGGAGTTCCTTCCTGTGGAAGGAGTTTCAGAGCAAGGATTCCTTCCACAGCAGGTAGAGTACTTCTGCAAAAGGAAATTAGGATTAGGTTATAATCCATATGCTTCT
Source organism: Lerista edwardsae (assembly GCA_029204185.1). Classification (NCBI taxonomy): domain Eukaryota; kingdom Metazoa; phylum Chordata; class Lepidosauria; order Squamata; family Scincidae; genus Lerista; species Lerista edwardsae. The sequence continues at coordinate 37,206,180 of JAJKFI010000002.1, read as the reverse complement.
GCCTACTCTAACAAAACTGAACGAAAGTCACCTGTTGGCACTATCCTTACTCTGTTCCCCCAAGGACTTAAGGGCAGAAGACTCAAGTTTGACCCACACATTTTACACAAGCATATAAAATAATCTTATTAGAGATTGGTCTTTGTTATTCAAAGTGGATCAGTTCCTAGACCTCACGCAGATACCAAAACCTATCGATCATCAAAGTGTCTTCTGGTTGCTTCTAGAGGTGTTCTGAGGTGTGCCTCAGAAGGCCTGCTTTTTCCCCCTCTCAACCTAAAGTGCATCTCAGAAGGCTCTGACAGGCCTTCTCAAGCATGGGGAGGTCGTGTGCAGTCTCCCTGCGCTTCAGAAGGCCTGATGGAGCCCTTTGAGGGGCAGAGAAGTCACATGTGGTGTCCTCACGCCTCAGAAGACCTCCCTCCCAACACGACTGGACAGCCCTTCCAGTCACATCTGGGAGGCAGTGAGGTCCTCCTGACCTGCATTGGGTCAAATCCACAGATAAGGAGGGTCAACCTGTACTTTAAAAAGCCTCCAACAACAAAAATATTGTAAGAGCCCTCAGATCAAGTGATGAGGTTCTCCCCTTTTTTACTCTAATACAACACAGATGTTTGCTTACATGTTAAGAAGTACATCCCCGGCTGTCTCTCTCATCCTTCATCCCTGGCTGCCTGCCAAATGGGATTCCTCAGCAGCCCTGTATATTCATCAAGCCTTATATATTGCTGGGGCAATGATCATCCTCATCATCATTGTGGATAAGGAATGCAAGAGAAAGTAGCAAGTGCTCCATGCCGTCAGTTGAGTTACTTGGGCTGCCTCCTGTGAGCTGCTGGGTGCTCCAGGGCTTGGTAGATGGATACTCAGCCAATGCCCATCCTGTCTGACTCCCAGCATGGCCTATGCTCATTAGGTATGTTTTGTTAGAAGGTGGCATGTTACTGGTTCATTGCAAAAAACCAACCAACCAACAACAAAAAAAACTCTTTGGCTTGCCCAGCATCTATTCCATCTTTCGTTTTAGTGAGGACCAAGAACACTTGGCATAATAGAGTTGATTACACTTGGAGAAAAGTCATTACTACTCACAAACATTTGCAAGGATGGCAAAAAACATCCTATTCTCCTTGTAGATAAGATGAAACAAGAGTATTTTTCAAGCATACAATAAATTACTTGCATGAAAACATGGACAGGGCCCATCAGTGTGAGATACTGTGTGTGTGTGGGGGGGGGAGGTATGAGTGGAGATCTTCCTTACAAAATAAGCTTAGTAGTAGCAGTTCTAAGTGGAGAAGCTGGCAGGTTAGCAGTGCTTAATCCCTTTTCCACTCTAGACTGCACCCTCAAGTTGCTTTTACCCTGGCATGATTCTAGATGCACATTCAAACTTGCAAACTAGTACCTGGAACTCAAGCAGCTTAAAGGATTTTAAGGAGATGAACAGTAGGCAGGAAAAGAACACTACACCCATTACTTCTCTATTCAAAATGACAGCTCCTTGAATCGGCTTCTCTTAAAAACAGATATCCCTGGGGCATTGTTGCATGAGTACAGTGTACAGTTCGGGTACAGTGTGTAGTAAGTAACTTCTAAGGAAACTCTTCCCATCACATCCTCTCTACGTTTGAAAAATGCATACTTTCACATATATTCACATGATCAAAATTACCAAAATTTGTGCACAAACACAGTGAAAGGCTCATTTAGTGTGCACAGTACTTAAAACCAGGGGTGGCTAACCCAAAGTGCGCGCGCGCACGCACACGCACAGTCATTTTCTGAGTGGCACACGCAGTTACCATATTTTTGAGAAAAAAAATCAAACCATAACAAAGAAAGTTTATTTTTATAAACATCAGTTTATGTTTTGCTTGGTTTCTTTGCTACTCCTTACACAGCATGCCCCCAAGTTTCTAATGCTGCAACAGGTGCACTCAGGGGACACACCTAAGCAGCTTGATCTGGAAAATTGGATGGACAAGAGAAAGAGAAAGCCAAGAATGATGGACAAGAGAAAGCCAATAGGGTGAATGCTATTGAGCTACGTTCCACTGCTGGGAGTGCACAATGACGGGGTGGGTGAATAGGGTCCTGGGAGGGGAAGGGTCAACAGTGGGGTCCCCAGTCTCATACTGGGGTTGTGGCATGAACAAGATTGAAGACCGCTGGTATAAGCAATGGAAGCACAGACGTAAGTGTACAAAATGGTATTCTCCAAGCAGGGCCAATCAATCCTGAGGCAGGATATTGGCAAGGCGCATCTGTCTTCATCCATCTGCCCAACTACACTGCCATTGATTTGAAAAGGGGGGAGCAGCGTGGAAGTGGCCAAATCCACTACTCTCTTCTCCCCCACCCACCATTCACTTCATCTTCAAAAGCACAGAGCAGGAAGAAGAGCCAAGGAAGTGGCTGGCTCCATCACTAGTTAAAACAGGGGAGTATTTTATGTGTGCTGCCTCAGCTACTGGGAGGCTCCGAGTACAGGGCTTTCCAAAGCTATCAAATGAAAGTGCTTGCATACCAGGGGGTATTCCTTAGATGTGCAAGTACCCTAACAAGAACATAGGATGGTGGTGGTGGACATGGAAAGATGGCTGGAAGGTAGCAGAATGTCAGATGCCTCTTGGCCAATTACTTTTTCCAAGGATTTCTGTTTTACTCAGATTACTGTTGAATTGGCCAATTTACAGATGCAGCCAGAGATGGAGTATCCAGGCAACCCTGTGAAGGATGCGGGGACTGAACAGAATGAAGTGAAAGAAATTACTCTGGTTCCTTTGAGAGATTAAGCCCCCAGAGAGATACTTAAAATTTAAGTTGCATAAAATCACGGAAGAAAAAATATACAAGAGATTAATTATGTAACTTTGCCTCTCTTTTCTGGATAATACTGTGAGTCGGAGATGTGGTCAGGGCTAATTCAATATTTTCATATGCTTATTTTTTTAAAAAACCTCGTTGAAGGTCAGCTTTAAGAAGTTCATTATTTCTAATTTCTGTAACGTGTTCTATAAACACTGTAGACATAGTTAACTGAAGAATGGGATTATATTTGCTTTTTCATTTTCATGCATGTCCTATATATTGCAACTTGTTAGAAATTGAACAAACAGTACAGTGAAAGCTCTAACAGGATCTTACAGATTGTTGCCTATTTGAAAGTAAATTGCTAGAAGGCTTGAGCTGTAGCTTCAATTTCTTGTTAACATTACTCTTTCAGCTTTATGCTTCTCTGAGAGCATGAACAAATATCTATGTCCAAGGAAAATGTTCCCCTTACACACACACAGATCGACTGCATTTTTTTAACCACATCACTATCATCTATAGCAGACCGCTATAAGAGTATAAGAGTAGTAATTTTGGTTTTATGTAACAAGCTGTCATAGCTCGGAGAATGGCCATGGCCCAATGGGAGAACACATGTTTTTTTCTTTGCTATTTTGTACTCTTATGAAATGGGCAGCACAATCCTAGTGTGCCCCTTGCATTGACGCAAGGGGCGGAACGCCAGCGCGAGGGTGCTGAGTAGCACACCCGCGTCGGCACTCCAATTCTGAAGCTGATGCTGCTCGCACCGTCAGCTTCAGAGCACCGACAGAGAGACTCCCTTGCGCCAAGCGAAGACGGTCAGCGCAAGGGATTCTCTGTTCCATTTCAGGACGGGAATTGGTGGAAGGGGGGAGGCGGGACCTGGGCGGGCTTGGGAAGTGGCTGTATGGTCACTTTCTAAGCCCATCAGCGAGGCCCCAATTCGGGCCTCACGGTCTCCTCGGATCTGCGCCTGCTCTTTAGCGGGCGCAAATCTGAGGAGCACATAGGGGAGGCTAGAGCCTCCCCTACAGTAAGGGAGCGCACGCTCCCTTGCAGCGGGGAGGCTCCAATCCGTCCTAAGCTGTGCTGGATATGGCGCTGGCCCGTCGGCCTCCCCAGTCCGGCACTGCCTAGGACTGCACCCTAAGGCTGTGGAATTCTGAACAGAGTTTAATCAAGTACCATATCTGTTACATTCAAAATTAACACAGAGCCAAAGTATTAGGTACTTGAATTCTGGAAAAAAAAACTCAAAACAAAACATTGCCATACAAATTTAATCATACTGGTGAACAAAACACTAAAACATGTTTTCCCTCTGGAAATCTACCTTGATTTTTGAAATGGAAATGTTAATTGAGATTTGACAGGAGAAATCTCCAAGGATTTCCTCTTTCTTACATTCATTCCACGCTATTTATATACCACAATTCTTAATTCACAAAGCCCAAGCAAGACCCCCTAAGCTATCCTGCCTACCCATTAGAAGTCCATAAGACTGCAGCATAATCTGTGTAATTAATGAACTCCATCTCTGGAATACTAAATGAAACAAAGAATGGGGCTGAATACAAATGGGATACTTATCACAAAGCAAAGTCCAAACAGCTTAAATAAATACAAATTTCAATGAGAAAATAATTAAAACCTAAACGGCTGCCAATCTATATTTAAGAATCGTGCGGCAATTCTTCTGCTTTTTGAATTCTCATTATAAACAAATGCGCTTCCATAAAAGCCGTGATGTCATTATCACTGATGTACTTTTCTAAACTGCTTTAATCCAGTAAAAAGAGCACCTAAAATAGTCTTGCAATTATTTAGTGACATATCCTGCTTCTTTGCCTGAATAGCTGCTGCTGTGTTGTTCTCTCTCTCTCTCTCTCTCTCTCTCCCCCCCTCCCTCCCTCCCACCCACCCCTCTGCTTCTCTCTCCACAGGTCCCAAAGACATCTTCTAAGGATAGACAAGAGAAGACCACGCATGCAGCCTGCACAGTACTTCGTTAACTCAGTGCAAAAAGACCTACCCTGAAAAGCAGTATACAGATAATTAAAATAAGCAGTACAAAATAAAGCAGTACAGTATGCATAGCCCTTATGGAGTGTATCCTGTGTATATGGCAGATACAGTTTGCTAATTCAATGCTTGCCCAACTTAGGCAAGCAGAACATTACACAGTTGAACTAAAAATGACTTGTGGTCTCCCTTTCAGCTGATGCTCTCAACATGGAGATGCCATTTTGAGCACCACATGCTACTAAATATGCTTTTCTGGAATCAGTCTGAGGAAGGAAATGTCATGCACATATACAGTGTGTACAATTCCTCCCTCCATGTAAACACATTCACTTATACACTTGTCTTATACCATCTTCTGATATACGCCTCCCTCTATCATACATACACACGCCATTGTCTACAAGAAAAACCTTCAACAGAGCACAATTACTCGAAATGATCATTCTGCCTAAGTGTGTATACTCATATTGATCTCTATAATAGCAAGAAGAGTAAGCTGCAATTTGCAACTACCAGGTTTTACATCCAGAAACGGTTGTTCTCAGAAAGGGTTGTTCTATAGCAAAAATAAAATTGCTCTAGAACACATTAACTATGGCTAGTTTAGCTGCAAAGAACTATAGATGTAATTGATTCTACATAACAGAGAGACCAACCCTTCTCCTGTGTGCCATCACAATACTTAGTCAACCTCTGATTGTATTTCATTTGTGGAAAATGCTAACAGAGGCAAACAAATGTTTGTTTGATAGTTCTACCTATGCATGCATATTCTACAAGCAACTGGGCATGGAGAACATGTCTTGCCAACCATAATACAACTGCATTCGCTCCCAGGCCATTTCCAGCCTAATTCAAGGGGGACAGGTCCAACCTTCAAAGCACTTAACTGAACAAGCACTTAAGGACTGCTTGCGCCCAAACAAGCTTGCCCCATTATTGGGACGTGCCTCAGAAGCCTTTCTGTGCATCCCCTCACCTTCGCAGGTGAGACAGATGATGACTCAGGATAGTTGTGGCATCCCCCACAACTGTCCCACTTACTGCAGTATTGGGAGAAATAACCAACATTAAGGCAAATGGAGCAAGTTATTGTTTCCAGGCAAGTTTCACGAAAGCAGCAAAGGTAATTATTTAATTTTACTTTGCCTATAAGCCATCTTGTGAACTTTTTTTGTTGAAAAGAAGTATATGACTACTATTATTGCAATTGCCATTATTTTTAATGTCATTATTTAATATTAATACTACTAATAATCCACTTTAATGACAATAGGGTCACATGGCTAGCCATGCATTTTTTTCTTAGTTTGGGAATATTGGTTAAGGAACAAGATCTGGTGCAAATTTGCACCAGGAGTACTTCAAAATCTCTCGAAACTGACATTCTGCCAAATGCAATTCACGGTGAAGCCCTCAACACTTGATCTGCTGGATTCTTAAAAGATTTTATACAAGTTGAAAAAATAGCTATTTAATTACCCACCACCCCTGCATGCAAATCAGCTCTGCAAAATGTTTTAATACCACACCAGCAGACATTTTTAGAGCTTAGATTATCAAACCCTGTAGGATTTCCAAATGGCTTTGAATTATCTCTCTTCAATTAATGTTTCATTCCCTGGAGTAAGTTCATTAAAAATCCTATTATCGCAATTAGCAAATTACTCATTGCTTATCTTATTATGGAACTTAATTGCTTACTGTAGCCAATGCAATTTGATAACACTGAGTAGGTCCAATGTAGATGAAACTTGTAAAATACAAGTCCTACTTTAGATTCTCAAATTTTGTTTGGGAAAAGGTGTCTACTAATGACTAGGGGTGTTTTTTAAAAAAAAAAATCCCTCAAAAACACAAAGCGTCACCTTTTGTGGGGTTAAAATTTCTGAATAAAACACATAACATTGCAATTTGCTATTTTAATCAAGAAATTTTGGGGAAAAAATCACAAAAAACACCATACCTCTACTAATGACACATTCTAAGTTTATCTTTCTGTTTTCCCTCAAAATGATGATTCCATTATAATTTATCTGCTATAATATACAGATAAAATGATCCAATCATGGAAGCCTCCCTTATAATCCTGATGATAAAAACCTAATGTTTACATTATCATCATGCATTTATTGCAAGAAGTTAACACCAGATTTGGTCTAAAGAAGCATCTTTGCAAATTAGAATACAGGTGACGAATCTGCGGATAAGCAGGCATAACCTGTACAACATAATTTAACATTTTACTTGTCTTCCCATAGGAATTCTAATTACTATTGACAGCAGTCTTTTTATCTATGTTAACAATTCTCAGTCATTTTACCCTATTGACTCACTTGAAGGTCTGCAGTGGTCACATCATGCCCCAGATGCCTTGTGGCATATAGGTCCCGCCCCAAAATGCAAGGCTGAAAGGCATCCTGGAGTGCAACCAGAGTACATTCTGGAGTAAAGGTAGGCCACACACTGGCACTATTTGGAAGCCACAAGGCATTCTGGAATACAACATGGCCCAGAATGGCTTGTGGCTTCCTGGCAGTGTTGGTCCCACAACTCACCAAAAATCAGTTTGCGACCCACTGTTTGAGGATCTATTTAATTCTGCTCCTTGAAGTGTTATGTACCTTCCAAAAATAGTACAAAAAGAAAACAAATGGACAAGAAATCACCACTCAGTTTTCCAACTAGCTAATAGAGAGAAATGTATCAGTAGGGAAATGTAGACTCCAACTGCAATACATAATGGTGAATGTCTTTTCTATTGTGCATCAAGATACATTCTTTTAACAATGCTATACAGAATGATTAAACAGCAGCTGCAACATCTATCATCAGTTCTGAAAAGGAGAATCAGTACTCCATGTACTGGTATCTCAGGAGCGCTTTGATGCTATTGAAAATCCCACCAAAGTGCGATGTTCAGAACTGGAGAAATACAACTACCTTCTGATCAAGACGGCTGGTGAGAGTCTAACACTTATTTTTAGAAAGAATTGATTTTCTCAGTGTATTAAAAAAAGCCTTGCTGTCTTCTTGACAAGCAGGGCAACATCTCAAATTGTCCTAAATTACGTGAGTGTGTGAGGTATGTGTGGAGTGAATGGGTGGGAGGAAACACTGTGAAGTTTGGTGTGCTCAAACTACCCTGATGTGTTCACTGTCTCATGCTCAGCCTCGACCAGAGTTGCAGATCATCTCCCACTTCCACCCACCCTACCCACCAGGATTGGTGGAAGTTATTCCAGTAACACTGGGGGGAAATGTGCAGAGAGCATCCTCCTCTGGGTGTACTAGGGTTTCTAAAGCTTGCAAAGGAAGAAAATGACCTCCTTGTTTGTACTAACAGAGGGGAGAGGGGAGAGAAACATAGGCAGGGGTCTGTGTGAAAGCCATAGAATAGACTTTGCTATGGATACAAATATCAAAACATTATTTCATGCGTGTTCACAAATTTATACTGAACCATATGGAAATCAGATCAGAAAACACCTGTTCACTTTCACCTGAACACTCATGTTCCATGTTCTGTTGAACTTTATACTAATGGCACACAACTAATGGCAACTTAGAAATAAAACATTCTGTGAACATTACCTGTTAGGTACCAGGGTACAGTCAATATCTGGCCTTTTCATTTTGGGAATGGCATAGAGAGGGTATCGATCTCCATGGCGAATCAGCACATGAACAGACATCAGTTTGAAATAGTGAGGTGCATGACCTAGAAAAACAAATTGATTCATAATAGGATTCATAATAGGGTGCAAACCCTAATTGCACCAAACGAAGTGTGTCTTTTTAGTCACATGCAAAATGGAGGCAATAAGAACTCTGATTTTTTATCACCACCACCCCCCACACACACTTAACATTAATCAGTGCCACATGGAAGAGTTTCTTTGCCACTCAAAAAAAAGAAACTTCATTTTTATGTCCAGTTTCTTGTAGCCTTAACTAAGCTACAATCACCCATCCATGCAGATTGGGAGGCTTCAATGGGGAAAAAGGATTTCTCCTTATCCTTCCATAAGCCTCCCACTCCACAATGGGTGTCCTCAGACCTGTGCCAGTTCTTTACCTGGGGAAAGCCCAAGGAAAAGAAAGGGATAGGAAGTCTGCTAGAAGTAGTGCGTGCCATAACTGCCGGATCTACCTCCTCCCGCAACTGCCCCACCTTCTGTTCCTCTCCTCTCCCTGCCCAGCTTTCCTTCTCCTCGCTCACCTCCCACTTCCGCCACCGGCAGGCACAGCAGGAACCAGAGACAGATACCTGCTGCCTCTTGCAATAGCACTTGCAAAACAGCCAAAAATGGAGCACTGTGCGCTCCATCACCTGACACTTTATATCAGTGGAAGCCTTGTCCATTGTCGTAAATCCCCCCCCCAACAGCCCTATCCTGGATTTTATCTAATTTAACTGCTAATTTATCTGAGTGATTTATTCTGTGCTTTTCCCTCCAAGTGTCAATTTTTCTGCAATATCCAAATTGGAGAACTGTGTTTTAGAGCACAATCCTCACCTGGAGTTAGGCAGGCACAGTTAAGGCTAGGACAAGGGACACTGTAAAGTATGTTTTGGACCACTCTCGGAGTCAGAGAGGCCAGCACACAAACGTGTGTGCCCTTGTGCCAGCCAAACTTTGCTGACCTAACTGTAGGTTATGGGTGCATAAACACCTAACATGGGTGTTTTATGCACCCATAAACAACCTCTACAAGCCAGGATATCAAAACGGTGTTTTGACCCTGGTCTAATATTCTGATTTGTAGGGTCTGCTTCCACCACAGTTTCATGGTTCAGACATCACAGGAAACTTTGATTTGAACAAAAAAGGAAGCTTTCCATTTCACCAGTGTGGAAGCAGACAAGAGATGGATGCAGACAAGAGATAGGAGAAGCAAACATGGAGCCTCATTATTCCTTCCTTGATCATTCAAAATTTGCTTGAACTGGGTCATCCACTAGTTTGGCTGTAACAGCAAACAATAATGCATTCTAAAGAGTAAACAACAAATGGAGAGTATGTGAAAATGAGGAAACATAAAAGCCCAAGGCACATTTCTGTCCTCAAAGGGGTCACAGTTTGAATGATCCACGAAGAAAAAGCATGTATGTTAGTAGATACATTACACATCTTGTCAGCTTCACCTCCCTACGAGTCTGATGCATTTGTCACATATTCAAGCTATTCCTTAACCTCATTCAACCTTTCATACCTAGATTTGCAAGAACAAATGCTTACTAAGTTCATGTCTACTAAAACTACAAAAGCAAGCAAAAAAATTATATTTTACAAGCTGATGAGCCAGATCCAACCTGTGAATTTTTTAATCTCTGCTTACCAAGTGAATTTTTTAATCTCTGCTTACCTCTGCTTATAGTGAATGGGAGGGGAAGAATTGTTTCTGTATTGTAATTATATCAGACTCAGAGTTGGAAGTTTTGGCCCATGGCCACCCCTTACAAGCTCTCCTTAGAGACACACCTAGGGCAAACGAGGAGGTACCACAATCTCCTGAAGAGGACTTAAAATGTACACAAGCATCAGAATTGCATATTAGTTATCCCCCACATGTGAGACAGTAAAGATTTGGTTGGATTTGTTGAGGAAAACCTTACCTATTAAAATCTAAAGTTGCTAGATTTCAATACGCCTGAAATTCCCCTCACCAAATGAAACAGGCACATACAACCCATTTAAACACAGCCATTATAGCTAAATGGCGTTTCCACTGTCAAAAGCAGTAAGCCTGCAAATATCACTTCCACCCAATCTTCCACCCAGACTTGTTCGCGTGCTGCCCAGGCAAATGTGCCGCAAGGCACGTTGTAGCAGCTGAGCGGGGAGACGCCAGCAGGGAGGGCATCACCAGTAGCTGCTGGGCCTCCACACCTGAGGGTGGAGCAGCAGGAGCGTTGGGCAGAAAGTATCCCAGAAAGGTGTTCTGGGATGGGGGGAAAGTGGGGGACCAAAACTAGGGAAGGCCAGAGGGCAGATCAGGCCCAGGAGGGGGCCGGGACAGCGGCACAGGTTCCAGCTGAACCCTATTCCCCCTTGGAGCCATAGAACCCAACATAGCTCTCCTCAGTTCTACGCCAGCTTAAGTAGTTGATGCAGATCCAAGTAGACCCATCAGGGCTGCCAGAGCGCTACACTGGCTAAAGGAACTGGTTCCCTTACCTTGAGGAGACCTCTGGCTGTTTCACTGGCCCTGCAGGATACAACAGGCCATTTCGGCACTACTGTAACATGGGGCAGTGGAAAAGTGTAGGAATGGACTCTAACTGGGGGAGGACTGCTGCTTTCATGCCATCTTTGCAGGCTTGCCAGAAAGCCTTGCTCCCCAACACTGGAAAAATATGTAAGTGAACCCTGTAGCAAGGCTCCCTTTATGTTCAGACTGAAAGACTATATTTGGGCTGATAATCAGGGTTGAGGTTAAACAAAAAAGTAGTCGTCTGAGTTTTGTATTGTGACTTGAATTTTGTATTGTAGCTTCATTCTGAAGTAATTTTCTTTAAGCACCCTGTATCTCTAGAAGCCTAGAAATTAAGAACTAACAGGAATTAAGAACTAACCACAGACACTGACACTGGAATAATTTTACCTTCCATGCTGCGTTCAGGTACGCTGGGAATATTACAGTAAAATTGGGCTTCATAAATAGGATCGAGGGCAGGTGGCTCTGTCAATGGATCAGGCATTATTCTCTTTCGGTTCTTGGAACTCAATCCATCTTCTTTAACTGGGTTAACAGGGATCAGGTGTACTAAAAATACAACACAACATAGCAGGTTAAACATTGCTATCTTAATGCTACTCTCTTCCCCCACCAAATCCAGATATTTGCTGAAAAGATTTTCATTTATATGTAGTGCTCATATATGGTTGTATTGGGGAAGGGGCTTTATAAGGTACACTGCCTGATGGGAAATGCTACCCCGTGCTCAGTTTTGTGCTGGCTTTCTAGGCACATGCATTGCACACTTCCTTTCATTTGTCTTTTGGCAGTGTCTTTAGTAGTGGTATTCAAACATTTTAGACCAGGACCCCCTTTTGAGAATGGCATTTGTGTTGGGACCCGCCGGAAGTGATGTCATAAACCTGAAAGTGATGTTGTGGCTCGAAGTGACATCATCAAGCAGGAAGTGCTGTCATTGTAACATAATAAACTGGCATTCCTGAAATGCAAACTGGAATTCTTGGTCTGCAGCAATTGTACAACTGTGAAACATCCCTGACAGAAAGCAAGGTTAGGAAAAAATATTGTGTAAAAGCACTGAACTAAAAACAATTAAAAAAAAAAAGCCCTTCACTTGAAAATTCAAACTGTTAACACTCTCAAAAGGATATAACAAGACTAAGGTCTGCAGTTTCCAAGATGGCTGCTTCCAGCTTTCCACGACCCACCTAACATCAGGTCACGACCCACCAAGTGGGTCCCGACCCACAGTTTGAATTACACTGGTCTATAGCATTCCACAGTCATCCTCTCCACCCCCATGGTCTCCCACTTCTCATTTTTCCTCCTCGGCCTAACACCATCATTTTATTGATACAGGTACAATGTTTAACAATTTATAGATACTGTATAATGTTATTAATTGCTACTTATTCTAATTTATCAGGCCACACAATTTTCTTTATGGCATTATGCATTTAGAAAGGCACCGAAACAAGTTATTCCCATTTAAATAAAATGCAATTTTATTATATTATAAAAAATGGAATTATACCCGTCTGTATACTCATTATAAGGTCTGTTCTTAGCAATTAAATACAGATAACAAGGGAAAAGTGTACATAATTTATCTGAAAACTTTAAAACATGTACATAAGCACAAATCAATCAGATAAAGCCTTCATGATTCAATACATATACAATACACACATATACGCACAGAGAGAGAGAGAGAGAGAGAGAGAGAGAGAGAGAGA
>JAJKFI010000002.1:37164143-37184867 GCA_029204185.1 Lerista edwardsae | reverse complement strand
AAGCAAAGAAGCATATTTCTGTCCTGAAACAGGCTATTATAGAAAAAGTAACGTCTATGTTAGTACGTACACTAACAATCATGCCATCTTAGGGTTTCCAAACATCTGTTACCCATCTGAGATGGAAGCCTCTCTTTCCCAAATCGTATTCAGCCTTGTATTCTTAGATCTGCCCTACTCTTCTTGTTGGGCTGCACTGGCACTCATATAAGACAAAGCAGTAGAAATCAAATAACTTTTGTAAGGCAAAGGAAAAGCTTCACACCTCCAACAGTCCTCACCAACCCTATGATTAATAAGATCAATCCAGTAACTATCCAAACTAGCTGCTGCACTTTCACATGCAAAGAAAAGACAGAACCCCGCAGGAGTCCAAGCTATAGTGATCCTCCTGGTGGAGTCACTCCACCTAGGATGAGTGGGACTCCCCGAGAGTCATGTCCCTGGACAGGGTTTTTGTACTTCAGTGCCTTAGGAACACGCTGTTCTCGGCCCGGCATGTCCCGGGAGTTGAAAACAGGATAGCCGACGCGCTCTCTCGTTTGCAGGGGGAGCATTTTCGGCAGCTGGCGCTAGAGGCCAGTCAGGATCCCGAGCCCCGATGGCTTTGGAGCCTTGGCTAGATCTGGCCCAGGAAGTCATTTGGGCATCGTTTGCGCCAACGACCAGGGTCAGTTATAAAAGCAAGATTAAGGAGTTCTTAGTTTTTAGGGGTAGGTTTGGCCTCCAGAACACCTGGCCAGCCCCTGTGGAGCACTTAATGCCATTCCTCTTATCCCTATGGGAGAAGGGGCTGGCACCCAGATCAATGGCCATCTACCTAGCAGCCATTGCATTTCAGTCCAAAGCTCTTGGATGGGCAGACTTCAGAGTCAGGAAGATGACTGAAGGTTTTAAGAGGGGGAGACCGCGACAACCAGATGGGCGCAGCCAATTACCCCAGTTATTTTGAAGGGCTTAAGTGAAGCATTTAATATACTATGTCATTCGAAGTTTGAGGCAGCGCTGTTTAGGGCTACAGTGTTTGTCCTGTTTTGGGGGGCTTTTCACCTGGGGGAAGTACTTGCAGTGTCTAAGAGCGCACTGGGTGACAGGGCCCTGCAATGGGATGATTGTCAAATAGGGGGGAAGAGTTTCCTTGCTCCTCCATAAGTCCAAGACAGATCAGAGAGGTTGTGGCAAGTGGATTCGCTTGAGAGCCTCGGCTGATGCTGCTCTCTGCCCGGTTAGAGCACTCAGTGACTACAGGCACAGGGTCTCCATGAATGTGGGGGGGGGGCTGCTGTTTGGACACAGGGATGGTACACCATTGACCAGATATCAGTTTTGGAAGGTCTTTGCAAAAGCACTGGCATGTTTGAACTTGCCAGTAGGCGCTTTCAGATTGCATTCTTTTCTAAGCCTCAGCTGGGCTTTTTGCCCTCTGCAATTCAGAACATTGGGCGTTGGCGCTCTGGTGCGTTTAAATATTATGTGAGGTAGTCTGGTCTCTGGTGGGGGGGTTGTGTGACCTGCTCCCACCCTGTGCAATTGTCTCCCCCATGGGGGAGGGTGCTGACCAGAGTGCCAGCCTTGATGGGTTCCCTGCAGGACTCTCGGAGACGGATGAGTACTTACCTGGGAAGGATTGTTTTGTCACTGGGAGATGCAGTCATTCAACACCCCGGTATTCAGTTTAATCAGCCGGCCCTGTTTCACAGTGACGGAGTTCATCTCTCACAGTTGGGTAATGATGTATTCTTTACGCAATTTGCAACAGGGCATTAAGGATTTTATTGTGGACGGGGGGGAAGGACAAGCGCTAAGCTGTCCGTCCCTGTGGCAGGAAGTGCGCAGGGTTGGGTAGGATAGAAGTCATCTCAGTGTCCAAACCAAGACAGTGATGTTGATGTTGTTGAAAGGTTGGTTTTTGCTAAGGACTATGGGATTGGGGAAACATGGGCCAGAACAAAGTAGAAGTCCGCTGCAATCAACTAACCCTTGCGCGACACGGCTGACCCTTGCGCAACACGACAACGCACGAAACAAGGAGATCGGAAACGGAGCAGCCTGCACTGATACGGCCGGAAGATTGAGAAAGCGCTAAGACGGAAGGAAGATTGTAAAAAGTTAATGAAACCCTTAAACCCTTAAGCTTGTTAGCAAGACCGTTTAAGCTTGTTTGCCGGGTTAAGCTTGTTTGCAAGGTGTTAATTGAAACTTGCCGGGTTAATGATGAATGACATATGCGATGTAACCCTGAGGTATAAGTATGGCTTGTGTACAACAATAAAGTAGAACTTATGGATCATATTGGTCTTTGCGTTCTCCCTCGTTGCGCGACTCGGCACAGTAAGGTTGGGGGGTAAAGGCGGGCACTCTGATGATGCTTATCCGGCTGGATGAGGCGGTCCGCTGGCTCCGTCCAACTGAGTGGTCCGGGGCTGCGAGGTCCAACCTGCAGGCCAGATTGCTTGACTGCCTTGCCCCCAATGGGGGCGGCAATGAAGGGCCGGCGCAGTCTATGACTGAGGCCTGCCTCAAGTCGGATGGTCGCCCTAAGAGAATGGGGAGATAGGCAGCTAAGTCCGCTTCCCCAGTTAGTCCCTGCGCACAGTTTTTGTTAGTTTTTGTTTGTTAGTTTTTTGTTGCCCAAAAAACCCCAAATCCCTGCTACCTTTGCTTGCTGTTGCCTTGTTTCAAGTTAAATTGGCTGCGCACTTGGAATTTCTTACCTTTCTTTTCTCGTATACTTTTGCACTGTTTTGTTGGAGGCCCAAGATCAATCTCAGGCCTCCATTCCCTTGACCAATCAATCAGCAAATCTTCAGAACAATGCGAATCTCCTTGTCTGTGGTTATCTCCTTCAGAAGCTTGGCATACCTATCAGTCAAGTGTGTTTATTTGCTGGGGAAGACTAGCCACTCCAAAACAAGAATGAAGTGCATTCAGGCGAGCAAGAATGAAGTGAGCCTGCTCCTAGGCTCACCCCTTGCCTGCAGTCTTCAGTTCAAGCTACAGAGATCCATACCTAGCTGCCTAAATCAGGGGTTCTCAAACGTTTTAGAACTGGGACCCACTTTTTAGAATGACCCCCAAGAAGTGATGTCATGGCCAGAAGTGCCATCATTGTGACGTCAGAGCTTGCTGCTTTCCTGAGAATGAAGCAATAAGTTGGGTTATTTCTCAGCCTCTTTTAAACAGCAAAGTGAATTAGAAAGAAAAAAGCCTATTTATAACTTTGACACAAGCAAAATAACCACAAAACCCTCCCCCTTTCCAGCATCCCATTTTCCCACATTTTCAATATGCCTACCCTAGGTGCTTTGCAACCCACCTAGTGGGTCCCAACCAACAGTTTGAGAAACAGTGGCCTAAACTCTTCTCTTTTCATCCATACAAAGCACCCTCATTCTCTCTCCTGTTCTGAACCCTAAAATCTGCCCCCAGATTCCTCTGGGAAGCCCATCAAATCTCCCTAGGGAATTTTCCCTCCCTTTGCTATGCTCTTTCTCCTTCTAAATTCCTTATTCCTTCCCTCTCCTCACTTCTCAAACTTCTTACACACTTTTTCTAGGGCTCCATTGTTGTGCAATAGCCAAAAGGTTCTGTCCAACCCCCCATCCCGTCTCAAGTAAATATGTGTGAGCTAATTGAAGACTTTTTTATTTAAACAAGCCTTTAATTGTTGACAGGTTGGCTGGCATTTTATATTCTCTTCTTTACTTTGGATCCACGGGGCTTGCTGTCTTAAATTTTAACTGTTTTAAATATTGTTTTTAACATTGTTTTTAATTGTTAAACATTGTGATTTATTGTATTTTTAATGTTGTAAGCCGCCTTGAGTGCCCATGGGGCAGAAAGGCAGGATAGAAATTAAATAATAATTCAGTTTGAAACTTCATTTTGGCTTTTGCGAAATTTAATGCTCACATTTTACTTTCTCCCTAGCCTCAGGTTTCCTTTCACTGCTGAATTATACAGTTGTACCACTGGCCATTACACTGGGTTCCTGCACATGATTGTTTTTCCCGTGTGCACATGTTACATGGGTTTGGAAAGCATTGCCTGGAACAACATATTCTAGTACAATTCACATAAATACAGAAACCTTGGAACAAAAGAATACTGGGAAATTCTCCCAAAGTTTATTGCAGAGAAAAGAAAGGATTAACAGAAAGATAAACATATTCTTTTTAAAAAATAGAAAGCTATGCTTTTGTAAAGATTAGAAAGCTAAGAATGTGATCATCCAACACATTTATCATTTTGAAAAAGTAATAAAATGAAAGAGATTTCAAGGTAAATTATAACTACTAAAATGTCTACATTTATCCACAAGAGGAAGAGGAGGAGGAGTAATAGTGCAGCAGGCTGAACAAGCCTCCTTGCAAATTCAGTGCTTTCAGATAACAAACTTGCAAATAATTGTTCTCACAGCTTTAAATAGAGGCCTTTCAGTTTACAATAGCCAGATATTTACAATGTCATAATATTGTGACAATATAACAAGTGCTAATGTGTGGTGGTAAAATCAACAAATTCCCATACCTTTGCTAAAAAAAGAGGTGATGCTGTTAAAACTAAATCATCAGTGCTTTTCAGAAGGCTGTATTCAACCTTTGTGCTCCAAACTTTAAGTAAGCAGCACTTCAGCTTGCTGTCAGACATTAAAGACTCAAGCTTTCTTCGTTGGCTGACCTTCATAGAATATTGAAAGATACCTCTGGATGCAACATTCCGAGATCTATATTGTCAGTTGAAAACCACCACAGTCATAGAATGCAACAGCATGTCTCCTGTCCGGGATCCCCAGAAAAGCTTGTGGGAAGAAGTAGCGCTTCACATGAAGTAAGTACAGTATGCTTGAACAGAAGAATCCAATGGAGAACAGATAGCGAACCAGAAAGCAGCCATCCTAAGGCTCCGAGGAATTCCACAGGTGGCCTAAGTGTCATCATGTAATGAGCATTGCATCACAACCCACTGCGGATGAGGTGGGCCACAGTGCTAAAAAGTCTGGGAACCACTGACTTACTCAATTTCTATCACACCTTTCTCCTTAAAGGTCACACAAGGCAGATCACAATATATTACATGTATTAACAAGCAAGGATGTAAAGGCTCCACTAAAGTACATATGGTAAGGCTGAAACACACATTTGGGCTGGAAAATTCAGAATGTGAAAGCGCCACCCACAGGTTCTCAGGGGGCACCAATTCTGCCAACTGGGAACACTTTGTCATCATAGTCCAAAGGTTACAAGAGCTTGCAAAAGAGCATCCTACCACTCATCTAACTCAGCTCTACTATCATCAGAATCCTCCGAAGCTCTTGCCCTTGTAGTCAGCTGGAGGAGGACTCTTCAAACTGACAGCAGCGGGTTCCAGTTGAATACCAAACATTCTCCCCGCGTCCAGAAGAAAAAGGCAAAATTTCAAGCTACTATATACTGGTAGTGAAACTGCTGCAAGGAAGCATTCCCGCTCATTGTACATTATGCACTGCTTTTTATTTTTCCAATATTTCTATACTACATTTCAGCTACAAAGTTTCTCAAAACAAATCAAAATAATATAATCAGATTTTTAGACGGACAATACTGTCCTTGTGACAACCAGAATACAGGGTGCTATTGATGGCATCAAACAATATCCTGAGACTGCCTTTGAACGGTTGCAGTGGGGACAAAGGAGTTGTGGGGGGAGAAAAAAAAAGCTAGTTTGTACCAAATCAGATCACTGGCCCATTGAGATCAGAACTGTCCAGTCTAGACTGACGAGCAGTGGCTTTTCAGGATTCCTGACTGTTTTTATCTCTCCCAGCCCTACTTGGAGATACAAGGGATTGAACCTGAGATCTTCTGCATGCAATGCACCTAGACTACTGAGCAGATAGTGCCATTGGCTCTTGCTCCTTTGAAGTCTCAGTGGCAATGGCTGCTGGAGGCAATGCCAGAGGATGCATGCAATATAAAACGGTCCACCCTGAGTCCTAACTGTTGGTGACGTTGCCATACCAGGTTGGTCTGCAGCGTGTGGAACTAGCCCCCAAACAGGCTGCAAGGTTCATACTAAATGATCTCGGTCTCTTAAAAAAAAAAGTGGTTTCCTCACTCAGGCAGTCCAAGCAGTATAACCTGGGGCACAGGAAAGATGAGACAAGCTGCAGGGAAGGCTGGGCTGGTTGAAGGCCAGCATGTTTCCAGAAACACAATGGAGGCTTCCAAGTTTTCTTGCACATCTCCGTTATCATCTGAAATATATCATTTTAATTTCTCTCGACTTCTTCTTAAAGTTGCTCCTGACTTAACTGGGTGCATTTTTAAGGAGGATGGCATCACATTTTAGATTTCTTTATTTAAAAAAATCCTTCTGCAGACCTCTGAACCTTCAATTAAAGCAACACCATTTATTTATTTTAAAAGCTGTACACCCCACCCATTCTGAAAAAAAGCCCGAGGCAGCTAACGCCATATGCCTATTCATATTAGGGCTACAAATTTTTCAGGTCACTTAAATGTCTCAACTATTAATGAAAAACTAATTGCTGTTCAGAGGCGTTCCCAAGGAACGTGTC
Organism: Lerista edwardsae; assembly: GCA_029204185.1. Classification (NCBI taxonomy): domain Eukaryota; kingdom Metazoa; phylum Chordata; class Lepidosauria; order Squamata; family Scincidae; genus Lerista; species Lerista edwardsae. The sequence goes on along the minus strand of JAJKFI010000002.1, from coordinate 37,178,308 downwards.
TCTAATGAATTCATAGGTAAAGAATACTACATGCCACTGCATACAACACATTTCTATCCTGAGCAGCCACACAGGCTGCAACAGACTCCACAAATACATTGAGATTTCTTCCCAGAGTCAGAAGCACACCAGTTTGTAATCCAAACACAAAACAGGCCAGTGCACACATTATCCACTCCATCAGGATATCATGTTCTCTAAGAAAGCTCATGAACACAAGCATCTCTTTCTGGCAGAAGCTACTGCAGACACAATAATTCTGCAGCTTCACCCTTTCCCAAATTAGATCAAGAGCATTAAAAAAAAAAAGTCCTTCCTACTAATTAAAAGCCATGCACAATTATTTAGAAACTGCCAAGCTACTATTTGTCCTTCCACACTTTCATTAGGATATTGGGTGTCTCCTGGGGCCCGGAACTGTCACAAGACTGCATTTCAAACCGAACAGGCTCCACTGTTAGGCAGTTACTTTCCACATACAGTAATGAGGCTTGAGCATAGACATGCCTGTAATGAGATCACAGGAAAGGAACTTTTACTCAAGGCACTTTGAACACGTTTCGTCAGGTAACTGTTTTCTGTAAATGGAGGCAGACCTGGGTGCAGAATGGAAGTACAGTAGAGACTGCTGTGCAAGCACAACAAAACTACTGGCATTATGTTCCAGGCTGGCCACCTGGATAAAGCACACGCATTATTGTTGCCAAGATTGTTCCACAAGACAGGGGGGGAATTAAGTCTGTGACAAGTTTATCTCTTCAGATTTCTGGCTGTGCATTCTCTTAGAGCAAGATAATGCAGACAGTAGTTATTCCACCTACTCGCTCTCCTCCTCTGGATTACTGCAAAGCACTCTGCTATCAATAATTCCAGCTGCTTTTCATGCATTAAATAAAAAGATAGAAGAAAATGTAATTGCAGTTCAATAAATGTGACGCCTTGGTACAAATCTTAAAATCAATAGATATGTGAAGCCAGACAATCGAAATATGCAATGCAACTTTAATGAAATTCTGCTTTGTCATTTTCACTTTTTTTATTTTCCTACATCTTTTCCCCCTCTCCTGTCATTTTGGACAAGCTCTTGAAATCTTGCTTCGCCAAATGGGCAGCTGAACACGAATTATAAAGATGAGGACAATTTGAATGCTGAAAATGTGAATTCTGCATAACCATGTGTGAAACGCAGCTGCAAAGGATGTGAATAGATAAAAGGTAAAGGTTTCCCCACGACTGAATGGTCTAGTTGTGACCGACTATAGGAGGGGAGCTCATCTCTGTTTCTAAGCCAAAGAGCTGGCATTTTTGTGAGGACAAGTTTCCGTGGTCATGTGGCCAGCATGACTATATGCCAAGGCGCACGGAACGCCATTACCTGCCCACCAAAGTGGTACCTATTTATCTACTCACAATTTAACTTGCTTTCGAACTGCTAGGTTGGCAGGAGCTGGGACAAGCGACAGGAACTCACTCCGTCACATGGTCTCGAACTGCCAACCTTCCAGTCAGCAAGCTCAGCGACAGCGGTTTAACCTCAGCGCCACCACATCCTTCTTGTGAATGGCTAGCAAATGCTAAAATGCAAAGAAAGAGCAATCACTAAGTGAGGTACATAGGACAAAATTATTTACTGGGAGTTCATCAGCAACACCAGTTAACAAGGCACAGAGAAGTTTCTTCACAAACATTATTCTCAGGCTGGCCTGATCATGTAACGCCACAAAAAAAGGGGGGGACTTGTAAACCGTGTTTGTATGCTACCTCCTCATACTAGTCTTGAATGGGACATTAAAATTCTGCAAAACCAGCTCTTTTTTACCCATCACCTTTCCATCGCCTGAAGCAATCTACACCCTTGACTGCCTGCAGGTCACAACAGACTCTGCAAGCACACTGGCTTTTTTCCTAGACCCAGAAGTGCACAAATTGGTAATCTCAATACAAACCACATCAGTGTATGTATAAGAATATTCTGCTCTCTCCTAGACTATCCATCTAAAGCACATGAGTATAAACATCTCATTCTGGCAGAAGTTACTGTGATGATTTGCTATGGCTAAGAGCTGGCGGCTCCTGATGAAGTGACACAATGAGGTTCTGCAGCTCCACACTTTTCTCCAAATTAAATCAAAGGCCTTAAAAACAAACTTTAACTAGTTAAAAGTCGCTTGCAATTATTCAGAGGTTGCCAAACTTCTCAAAACCTACTATTTGTCCTTCTAATACCCTCCTTAGTATACTGGGCTTCTCTTGGGGGCCTGAAACTTTCAACACTTGGTAGCGCTATCCAGCCGGTATGCTGGGCGGGACTTACGTTTGATTGGCAGTCCGCCCGTTGCGTCACGCCGCGTTCCGCCGCTTTCCCGCCCGCCCCGGCAGGCGGACTGCCAATCAAACCTAAGTCCCACCCAGCATACCAGCTGGATAGCACTACTGACCTCATTGAATCCTAAGCTGCAAAGATTCATTTGGTAGTTACTTTTCACATGATTAGCCTGGAGCTATTAACCTAACATTATACATGAAGTACAGCAAGTCCTCACTTAAAAGTCATTTCATTATAAAGTTAATAAAATTGATTCCTGGCCAGGGCCAAGGAGTCTGTGTGGAGTCTGCACATTCTTCCCATGTCCGCCTGGGTTTTCTTTGGCCCAGAAAATTCGTATTTGTTTAGTATCAGAAGTGTTTTGGGTCTTTATTTACAAGTTTGATGATGTTTTTGTGACCAGAAACTTGCTATAGGATAGGAACTTAACTCTTGTTTACGTATCTCAATTAGCCAACCATAAAATGGGTATTGTTGTAAGTCATTTTGCTTAGTTGCAGTTTCCAAGAAACAACTTTAAGAGAGAGTTACTGTACTGCATATCTATCTATCTATCTATCTCTAGTATTTATATACCGCTTTTCAACACATAGTTCACAAAGCGGTTTACAGGCAAATAGTAACATTAAAGTTAAATGGCTCCCTGTCCCAAAAGGGCTCACAATCTAAAAGAATGGAGACCACCACCAGCAACAGCCACGAGAAAGACACTGTGCTGGGATGAAGAGGGATATGTCTCCTACACAGAAATGAGTTGTCTATATTGCATTAATAGCAAACGTTAAGAACCAAGCAATTTTTTTTCTTTTAAACAGGACCCCCAAGCAGGGTGCCTAAAAAGGAGCAAAACTCAGGCAGGGGCTATATCACACTTTGTCTGGTTCCAATCCTAACCATGCTCCCTACGTGCTGTTTTCATTTTTTAAAAACTTCCATTGACTTCCAACTTCCAACACTGAAATAATCTGAGGGGTGACAAAATGGGAAAGAGTTGCAGTGAGAGCAAAGAGCTAGGGCATCCCTACTGCCACCACAGTTTTACCCTGTTTCACAGTGTTCCCCCCTCCCTTTCCTGGTTTAAAAAGCCAACAAAAACAAAACTTGAAGGTGTGTCACCCATTTCACATAGTGTGCAGTTTTTACTCTTAGTGCTACATTACAGACCAATGGTGTGGGTGAGGACCCTGCAGTCTGTCCATGTTAACCTATGTATCCATACAGTTTGTATTCATGTGTAGAGGCAACACAGATGGTCCAGTGAATACGCACAGATTAGGGTCTAGGCTTGCTGCCACTATTCTGCTACATGCTCTTCACATTTGAGTATGTGAAATTTGCTACGTACAATCTTCACTAATAAAACATGTCCTTTGTAACACTAAGTAGGATTGAAAATGCAGCCAAAATCTATACAGTACTATGCTGCAATTGTACACACCATGGACATGCTCTCACTGGTTTTGCGTACCCTTCTATTTTCCATGCCTCCTTTTTTACACACACAATTTCACTTACTAGTCTTCCACCAAAAAGGATAGAAATGTAAGATGGAAGATGAGAAAATACAAGAAGAAACTTAAAGAGAAAGATTACCCACAAACTCTGAGCAGTAACAGCTTAATAAACCCATTGGTAATCAGAAGACTTTATGAACACAAAGCAAGAGCTATTTTTTTATCTGCATAGCCAAACTATTTTAGTCATACCCTTTGGAAATCACTGTAAATTGATCATTCCACTGGTCCAACAGACTGCTCTTAGCATGTTATATCCACTGAGCAGGGATAGGACTGACCATAAATCCGCTCCTCTAAAGAACCTTAAAACACATCAACTTAGGACATCATTACAGTTGTGCCTTGTTATCCACTGGGGTTCTGGAACACCCAGTAGATAGCAAAACAGAGGAAAAATACCTTTAAAGACTCATTTCACACCCATTCCAGGGTGACAATGGAGGAGCATGACACCCAGAGATGGGTCTTTAAAGCTATTTTTACACCAAGAAGCTTGCAACTGGTGTAGTTTAACAGTGTGAAGGTAGGAAGTGGGATTTGGTGATTTCTTTCCTTATTACAAGGAATTTAAAAGTGGATTCTAGTATCAGTGAGCCAAACCGATGGATAAGGCACCACCTATGCAGAAGCAAGGATATTCCTCATCCTGTGTCATACAGATCACTAGTGAAACTGACAATAGAAACAAAGTGGAAAGCCAGCCAGCCAGCCTATGGGATTGCTGCTTTTGTTGTTCCAGCTATCTCCTAACTTTAGGAATGAGAACAGGAGCCCAACAAAGACTTAGATGGCCAAAACATAATGAGAAAAAAAAGCAACCTAATTTGTGCAGAGGAGGCTCTACCTACCTGACAGATGACAGACATTAAAGAAGGAATACATTAAACATAATTACTATGAGAAAGGTACTATTGCTATCCTGCTGACAGAAACTACAGAAAATCAGTGTGTGAAAATATACACATGCACAATTGCATCAGAATATATGTACATATTCTTGTACATAATGAATACAATAGAAGCTAGGGAAAACTAGAGACAATCAATTACATGAAGCAATGAAGGAAAAATTCAAGCTATGATTATGAATCTCTATCCTTAAGGAAAACAACCATGCTGTGATGATTTATTAGGAATCAGGGATGGACACTGGAGCCATGACAACTCAACCTGGTCGCAAAAATGCTGTTTTTTCATGACATGTGTTGAATCACAGACATCACTGACTTGGAACTGACTCGCGACCAGTTGCTCAAAAAAGAGACATGACTTGAACAGACTAGTCCTGGGTCCATTTGTGTGGTTGTGCTTGCTTAGCTTACATTTTCCACCACTTCCGCATCATGACCAACCATAGCCACTTCAAACTATGGTTTCAAACCATGACCTGGATGCAAGCCACAGAGAATGTGCTCAATTCAGACATAATGGCAAGCTATGGTTAGTCAAGTCAGAAAAACAAGGATCAGCACACAAGTCCATGGCACACGCCCAATCCTCCAAAATGTGGGTTTGAGAACTGCTAACAAGTTGTTTAACTCAGGTCTGCATTTATATTTAGATATTTCCAATACAGCATAACAGAACAGAATATTTTTCACCACAAATTGTGGCATACATGTTTCTTAATCCAATTTTCCCCCTATCTTTGAATACATTAAAATGTATTCCTGTAATAGCTTTCGGTGTCTAGCATGTGTGGCTTTTGTGGTAGGAAATATACTTCTCTTGGTTTTAAGACACATACTGCACATCTCTTTTCTGACAAATCAGCAGTTTCCTGGCCTAAACTGCTTCCTTTTATTACATTTAAAGGAAACTGCAGTTAATGATAAAGACTAAATTTGACTAAAAAAGTGGAGAGTTGAAATATAATACTCTCTTCCCCCTTCCTCTTTTAAAACTTTGCCCCACGACCTTCTTACATTCCTGAATAGAGGCTTACAAACTTTTAAGTCATTAAAAAAAATGGTGTTTTACCTATTTGTGACCATATTTTTTCAAAGATCAATAAATATGCTGACATACAAATAGTGCTCCCATGGAGCATGGACTTTGGAGAACACTGGAGGAATCTTCAAACCTGCTTTTTTATACACTGGAATGTGTGCATGTATAAGGAAAATCTGGATTGGGATGAACCTGGCGTACAGTATGAGATTAGGGATTTTAAAAAGAACCTCTTCCTTTTCCTCACATTTTGAACGTTTGAAACGGAAATAATGGTTTTCAAAAGACCACAACTGTAAACTAAGTACGGGCAGCCCAGTCCTAAACTGCCTGACAGCCCAGGAGCATCCTGGATCAGCCAGGCAGCCATGGGAGGCTTTGCAGGGTAAGGACACACACACCCTTTCCCTGTGGTAAGAGTGCAGGGCAGAGCAGAGTGGTTTACTTGCCTCTGTGCCTGCTATTTAGTCCAGGAACAGCCTCCCACCCTGCCTGGAAAGACCACAATCCTGGCAACTGGTGGACTCACCGCTCGCCAGCTTGGAGAGCTCTCTCCGAGCCGTGAGGGGAAGGCATCGCCATGGCAACACCCCAGTGCTGGCATTAATGGCTTACCGCCTGAGCTGGAGGTGCTTTACGGCACCTTGTGCAACAGGGACATAGGCGATACAAGCATATCGCCCATGTTAAGCCAGACATGATTGTAAACATGATTTATAAACCCTAAGTTTATAAAATGCTGTTAATTCTAGGTTTTGCTACACCATCTGCAAGCAAGGCAGCAGGGAAGAAGGACACAGACTGAGCACAAACATGCAATAGGAAGACAGTGAGAAACATGAGATATTCATGAAGAACTTGAAGAGAAAAGTAAGAATATGAACATGGGGGGGGAAGAAAGAAGGAAAGTCAAAACGCAGGTACAAATCAAGAGCTTGGGTGCCTGGCAACAGGTATGTGCAGCACAGGAAACAAGCGAGTTAACTACTGCAGCACCAGTAGAAAACATCTCTTGCGATGGAAATGGAAGGGAAAAAATGAAGATTGATGAGAGAAGTTTAGAAAAATGGAAAACCTGAGTTTTGTCACTGATTTATACTACTCACCATTTAGTAGGATCCATGAACAACTCGCGCATGAGCAAACTAAAAAGACACAGTACACCATCATGGATGTCTCTGTGCTTTTAAAACAATCATCTTAATCCCTGCTTACTTTATGGAGGTCACAACTCTGAATTTGCTTCCAAACATTAATTCACGGCAGGCATTTGCAGGGAAAAATTGATAATTGCACAGGGTTGTGTAATCCTACGGAAAGCATTATCAACAGAGTTTGCACAAAATTCTGCACTACTGTAGAAATAATCCATACATCTATGGTGTGAACTGAATCAATGAACCTTGCAGCAATTTGTTGATGTGAGCTACTCCCCAGTCTTGGCTTACAGCAGTTTTGACATAACATCTGCATCCAAAGTAAAGCTCCTGGATCAATTCCCAAACATTCAGCTAAGAATATTAAGACAAAATGTTTATCAACACAGTTTGCTCACAGATTATCTCATCAACTGGATTCCTAGACAGCTGCAGGTCATAGGGTCATCCCGGAACAAGCTCCATGAATGATTTGTTCAGAATTGCTTTTGCATGTTTACTTAATGGAACTTTTCCCAAGAACCCAACAACGGACATAAAGAGCGAAGATGGAACTGTAATTTGCAACTTCTCTTCACATTCAGAAAGCAACACATCATGTAAAATGTAAGGTGCCCTTGTGTAAAATATCCCAATCTCAGTCAGATAGATTTCAGGTTGATTTAATCTGCTATGGATTGTATATTTTCCCATACCACTGATACCTATGGGTCAAAACAGCAGCAGTCTGTAATACTGACCAACATTTAATAGCAGGAGTACAGATAATGGCAGAAACAGGCAGAATGGTATTCTGCCCCAGGAATCCTGAAAACAAAGGTGAAAAGCAAACCATTTTCCTCCCCACACGCATAGGTTCTGCAATAAATCTAATCGCAAGAACTGAAAAAATATGAAATATGATTAGAAATGGACCAGAACAGAATCAATTCCAACCGTCCCAAGCAGAAGCTACTACAACAAATTATAGGAAATAAAAAACCACAGTGGACATGCAAAGAACTGCCACAGAAGCCAACTTCTGAAAGATGGTACTAAAGGCACTCAGTTTGCACTAGGCACGTATTAAACAAAGCAACAGGCATTCTGCCAACATAAAGATCAAAGCAGTCAAAAAGCACCAGGAGGGAAACCTCCTCACATGCTACATCTAGGAACTCCTCCATCCTTGCCTAGCTGCTCAAAAAACACAGTTTTTTGTCCATCTCATGGTGGGAGGGAGCTAAACTTCTCTTTGTTACTGTGTCTGTGTTTTTATGATTTGGGTAATGAAGCATGACGTGAAACATTGATCTGAGTGGACGAGAGTACTTCTAGAAAAATCACTAAGGGTTAAGAGCGCAATGCTAAGCTGTGGTGGAACAGCGAGGAACAGTGCTGAGGAATCTCCCCAGGGCAAGGGCATGTTTGAGCCTTTGCCCCAGGGGAGTCTCCAGACTCCCCTATGGGTTCCTTGGATCTGCGCTTGTTATTTAGTAGACAGAACAAAGGAAGGCACATGGCCCAAATTGGGGCCGCGCAGCCTGGGGACAGAGGCTTGGATGCAGCCTAATGGGCACATCCCATCTCCACCCCCCTCTCCAGGCAGGCACGCCTACTGGCCTGCCTACCCCCACCCAGTTTCTCCCTCCCACCAGATCTGCTCTTGCACCAGCCAAGTTTGACTGGTGCACGAGTGACGCAAAGCCATCGGGCCAACTCTGCTGCTAGCGTCAGCCCAACAGCACTAATAGGATTGCGCCCTAAATATATTACACAATTTGTTGATTCATAATAAATGAGCCAGAATAATAAAAAAGGCACCTCATCTCATCTAAAATGGAATACATTTAGTACAATTTATTAAAGCTCCTTTCACACTGCTCTGAAATATTAGTATCCTTCCATTTAAGAGCATGAACTTCCAACTCACCTTTGCAGCCGAATTCATTGTGCAGCTCCAGAGTTAATACTGATCTTAGCTGAACAAGCTATTTTGCTACATCTAATATTCTGCTTTACTGATGCAACAATCCGCACACTTTATAGGTATGGTTTCAGAATAGCATGAAGCATTGCAATAAGCTTCAAAAAAGTAGCCATTCATCATGTACCACAAAATAGTGACACTGATCCAAAGAGACTCATATACATATATGGGCTCTTATGCATCATTTTGGAATTGTGATTTCCCATCCCCTCCACTTTTTCAAAGAACTGAAGGTAAGGATACATGCATGTTGCAGTTCGGAAATTAGGGCAAGCCTTGAAGCTTGAAGAGATCTTCTGATATACTGTGTCTAAAGTAGGCCCAAATGACTGCTAAAACAAATGCTCAAGTTATGGGAGGAGAGGGGTAAAATGATAATTAATAGCACAATCCTATGCAGGTCTGCTCAGAAGAAAACACCAATAAATTTAATCTCAGGTAAGTGTGAACAGGATTGCAGCCGAAATCAGCAAGCCTAAACTGCTGACTTGCAGGTTTTTTAAGCAAATCCTGGCGTCCTGTAACTTTCTAGGGGCCCAATCCTAAAGGGATCACTGCCAGCATATCTCTGGCACTGGGTATTGTAAAAGGGTCATAAGGCTCTTTACTGCCAGCGCTACCAACACAGTGCCAGCACCAAGACCAGAACCAGTCGGCACTGGACATCAACGCCAAGAAAACATGCCATGGGAGCAGCCAGCAACAGGTTTCTGCGCCCACAAGTAGAGTGGCTTTCCAGAATGAGGAAGGGGCATAACTGGGCAGGGGAGCAGAATCTGCTCCTTCATGGGAAGGACTGGGCCCATGAGAGGGGTGGAGATGACAGCAGATTCTGCTGCCAAATCCAATGCCCCCTATCAAGCCACAGAGCCTTAAATGAGCACCCTCAGTTCTGCACCCACTTAATAGTGGGCCCAGAAATGGGAAGACCCACTGGGGCCACCAAAGCTTTACATGCAGTAAGGGAACAAATTTTTCTTGACCTTGAGGAGGCTCTGGCAGCTGCCCTGGCCCCATCGGAAACGGTGCGGCCATTTTGGCGCCGCTGTTTATTTGGACACAACCAGGGCTTAGGATTGTAAGACCGGTGGCTGTGGAAGCTGTCACAAAATGTGAGAGGGTCCCCCAGAATTTGAACACTGGCTAAAATCCAAACGCTGTGTTTCATAAAGTAGTTCTGAAGAGGCAGAAGACATGTTAAATCATGTTACATAACACTACCCAGCAGCATGAAAAAGAGCCTCAGGACTACAAGTTAGAACTACTAAAGAAAGCTGTCATTTAGCAAAATAATTCCTATAGATTATAGCAGTGACACGTAAGCAAAATAAGCAAAGTGTGAATGTGGTTTCACATATAGGGAGGGTAGGCTACTTTGATTGCTTTCAATGGTAAGCAAAGCCTTCCTTGCCAATTCTAGGCGTCCAACCTGCAGCTGCAACCACTTCTTGCAGCAATTAAGCCTATCCCATCACCCAGAAAAACTAAGGGGTCTATGGCCCAGTACAAAACCCTGTTTAGGACTCTGAGCACTTCAGCCTTTCCCAGGGCAGATCCTGATGCAGGGGAAGGAGGCTCCACACCCAGTACCCTACATGAGGCAGGAAGGGCTAACTAGAGCACCTGCAAAAGGAATAAAATTTAAGCTATAAAGGTTAGGCAGCAGCCAAGCAAAGGACCCTCTAACAGGCAAGGTCAGTCTGGGGGGCCCTCCCATTGAAGGATTTTGGATCACATGACACTGTCTGCTGCCAAGAGGAGGAGATTCCCACAATCTAAGACTGTGCCATTCTGGAACCACTGGAGAAATATAATTCTTCAGATTCTCTGCTACACAGATACATCATAGTGAGACATTTATAACTCTGGTAAGCCCCAGTGTATCTAGCGAGTGGCTGAAATTATTATAGAGATAAGACAGTTCTATGCTCTTTAATTCATCTCTAGAGACTAATAATACCAATTCTATATGTTACAAGGACAAACATATTTGAGGGGGACGACAGAGTGTTCAAATATTCCTTTTCTCTTTCTGTGAGACATTATATTGGTTATATCGGGGGGGGGGGGGGGGGAAGAGTGGCACTGATGTCACTCACAAGCTGAAGAACTACATAGAACCAAGCTATATTTCAAGGTCACCAGAAGCAGAAAGAAGAGGGGTGGCCCCTCACAAAAATAAGTAATTATCAGCACTTGTTTGTCAAAGACAGGAAGATATGAAGAAGACACTGTAGTCTCCGCAGGAGAAGTACCATTTGCTGGCAATGCCCTCCCTGGATTGCGGGAGAGGTACGAACAGATCTCAGCAGCCACAGAGCCATCTTACCCACCCACCAACCTGTGGGGGGAACTCAATAAAAGGTGCACTACAAAAGACTGAAGGCAAAAGGAGAAGGGGGTGGCAGATGAGGTTAGATAGAGGTTAGATGGTTAGATAGTGTCACAGAAGCAATAAACATGACATTGGGCAAACTCTGGAAGCTAGTGGAAGACAGGGAGGCCTGGCGTGCTGTGGTCCACGGGGTTGCAAAGAGTTGGACATGACTTAGCAACGGAACAACAACAAAATAAACTAAAACAAAGCTCATTCTGACAGTCACAGCTCATTTTTTCCAGGCATGTCACATTAGTGGAAATGCTGTCTTGTACATATTAAAACCCACCAAAGGGGGAAAAAATGCTGAGAAAGCACAAGAAAATACAGAGCTTTTACCAAAAAAAGTATGAATCAGAGGTCGAGACTAACACAGATCAAGATGCAGACAATCCCGTGTGAATTCCTTGAACTCAGACCCCATGCCTCATACTGAGTCAGACAATTGGCCATCTACCTTCATGTGGTCAACACTGACTAGCAGATGCTTTTTAGGGTTTCAGACGTCTTTCCCAGCCCTACCTGCAGATACTAGTGATGGAAGCTGAGACCTTCTGCATGCAAAGCATATGCTGTACCACTGACATATCCAAAGTGCAGTCAGAAGGACAGTACCGAGTCCTCTTCATTAGAACATCATTCACAATGGTACAGGAACTCCAACTCTGCTACCTCATCCAACTAAGGCTGCAATCTTATACACACTTCCCTGGGAGTAAGGCCCCCTGAATACAATGGGACTTACCGAATAGACATGCATAGGATTGGGCTCTTCAATAAAAACAAAAACTATGGCAAATGGATGTCAAAACAGACGTTTAAGAAGTATGTATACCTTCACTGAACCATGGTATCCAACTTATTCACAGGGGAAGGAGAGAAAAATGGAAGGAGTAATGAACAAAGGCTTACAAATCAATTCCCCAGTAATAGCATTTTGAACACCATGCTAGTAACTAATTGTAAAATGTGTCCACATAGGTTTGCTAAGAAAAACTAGACTTTTCTCCAAAACATTTTCTACTATATCAAGATTCAAAGTGCATCTACTCCCAGTACAATGAGATAGCAATTCTATAATCCAACCTCAAATAATGTTTTTCTTCTTGGCTTTAGTAAGTCTGGAAAAGATGAACTGAAAATTTAAGAGGCCTGTTTGTGTTTCTTCAAATTCTTCAGCAATGCATTTATCTATGCAATTTGTAAAGCATAAAATGTTTGATAATCTTTTTTCCTCCCACACTCTTCAAATATAAAAATGTTTGCTTCAAATGGTGAGCCATCTAAGTTTCAAAAATTGACAAGCCCAAATTCAGCAGAGTTGTCATAAAGGATGGGGTAGTAGTTTGGGAGAAGGATTTAGTCCTGGGAGATCCAAGTTCAAATCTCCGCTCAGCCATAAAGCTTCCTGGATGACCTTGGGCCAGTCACTATTGCTCAGCCTCGCCCACCAAACAGGGTTGTTATTGGGGGGGGGATGATGTATGCCACCCTGAGATCCTTGGAGGAAGAGTGGTATATATTTTTTTATAAAATAAGTAAATAAATAAAATAAGATCACCAGGTTCTGAGGCCCAAAATATGGGACCTGGATATAGAACAGAGGTTCTCAAACCTTTTAACACTGGGACACACTTTTTAGAATGACAATCTGTCCAGAAGTGATGTCATAGCTTTGTGATACCAAAGCCTGCTGCTTTCCTGAGAATGCAGCAATAAGTTGGGTTATTTCTCAGACATTTTCTAAAAGCAAAGGGGAAAAGAGCTTATTTATAACCTTGACACAAGCAAAATAACCACACAGCCCTCCCCCTTCTAGTGTTCCATCATCCCATTTTTTCCAGTGATGGCTGCCCTAGGGGCTATGAGAACCTCCTCAAATTGGCTCACCAACCACCAAGTGGGTCGCCACTCACAGCTTGAGAAAAACTGAGGGTTCCCAACAGCCAGCCCTCAGAACTTTCATTCTTCAGCAAAACATCAGGCAAGCCTCCCTAAAATATAAGTAATTGTAACTACAATATTCTATCTGAATGAGAGGAAACTTGTTCACACATTGCACAGAAGAGAGAAAACAGGCGTGATTGATTCAAAAATTAAGAGATCTGCTCCCTCACCATAATTTATAATGTCTGTGAAGGGCACAGAAATACAGACTTTTCAAGATCAATGCAATTTTGACAAAAAATAGCAATTCACACTGGATGGTCTAGAATAGATCAGTGCTATCCCTAGTGGTGGTATGCACTTGGGTTCCAGTCCATGAACCATCAACTGCTGGTTCATAGTGAATTTCCAGGAAAGAAACAGTATAAGTACAGTTATGCTACTGTTCCCTTGCACACTGTGGGGGGGGGGAGCTTGCCAATCCCTCACACAGTGAAGGAAAAAACTTGCTGGCCTGCCACTTGACATATGACAAGCACTGGCCTAGGCTAGTATTCAACATTGCAGTTTCAACTAATCATGGGAAAATCCTCTAGAATAGAAAAATGAGCCATGTATACATCTATCCAGAGCAATGTATACATCTATCTAGTTAGTTAAGGCCAACAAAGATCAAACAACTCTTGTTGGAAGAGGATTTAAACGATGTGCTGTAAGGACTACAAGTATGCCAGATCTGGAAAATGAGGCAGCATTGCTGGCAGAAGAACAGAAAATTCTACATATAGGTCCCAGTATAAAAAAGAACAGGCATTTTCTCTTTTGTCTCCAGCCTGTTGTCAAGCTCTTCTATCAAGAGTCAACCTGACGTTTCTAGTCTTTATTTTTAAAGAAAACAAAAAACAGCTGTTAAAACATTTTTAAGATACCATTCAAAGGACTGTGTTATATCACAGCACACCGCAGAATGTGAGATGTCTTT
>JAJKFI010000002.1:37144951-37159143 GCA_029204185.1 Lerista edwardsae | reverse complement strand
GTCTTTCCTCTGGAGAACATGCCATTTTATATTGACTGTCAAGTCACAAAAATGCTTTGCACGCCCAACATTGCAACACCCAAATGCAGTCACCTTTCCCGGCCATCATCATAATCTGTGCAGGTTGGCTGAAGTCTTCCCTTAAGAAGGATGAAGTAGATTTCGAATGTGAAAAGAGGTGGCATTCATTTCCAATGCAATTTACACAGAGAGAGCTTAGCACCAATTTCCTTTGAACTAGACCTCCACATTTGGCCTGCCAAGGTAAGGTTCAAGCCAAAGACAAAGCAGTCCAAATAAATAGCAAGACTGTAGCAGCAGCTGCAAAGAGCCAAAGGGAAAGAGAGATATACAGAATGGGAGATACTTACAGAATTGTAGACTAAGGCTCAAAAAGGCTAACAAGGCTGCCAAGGCCAACAAGAAGAGAAAACGATTTCGGAAAAACATTATTATTCCTTCTGCAGCTTCTTCATGGTTTCACCTCCACAGTCAAAGGCTTCCTGTCAACACAGAATGAAACACATTTATTAACCTCATTAATAAGAAAAATATCAAAGCCCTAAAAGTTAGAAAGAAGGCTTCGGTTTCAGGGAAGTTATCAAAATTGCTCATTCAGCAACAATCCATTTCAGATATCAGAAATCACATTAATTCTCCCAATTCAAAATCCTAGAAACCTGAAAATCCATACAATGGATGGATATATTTCCCCTCTAGTTTTGTAAAACACAGTTAGGAACACAATTGTTAGAGGAAGGTTCTTCTTTAAGTGCCTTTATTTTTAGAAAGGAAAGCTTTGGGGGGGGGGGTATTTATGCCCAATGAGGCCTTACACTGCCAAAACTCACATGCCCGAAGTACAAAGTCTTTAAGAGCAGCATGAACTCAGCGCCATTGCTGCACAATTTTATTCACGTTACAAAAGCAAAGATAAGTTACAGAACTAAAATAGAAAGCTTACAGAAGACACACCAAAATAAATAGTATCAAGTAGCTCAAACAACATTTAAAAAACATCCCAGCTTATAAATTTAAAATGCCAAAATGGATTACGGCTTCAATCCCACTGAACTCTGAGCAGAAGAGGAGCTCAGGGTAGAAAAGAATTGCACTGTAAATTAATCTAAACTGGAAGGTACTTTACTAGGCATATATTTGTGGCAAGAAACTTAGTTTGAGCTTTTTGTGTTGAAAGACGAATCCTAAAAGGCTGGGGGCAATATCGCTGGGAGTGCTGCCACCAATCCTATCCCCCTGCCTGGCCACAAGCTGCCTTCCTAGGTCCACTCGGACTTGCACCAGCAATACAGCTGGTGAAAATCTAAATAAACCTGGGGAAGGCAGTGAGGGTATACCCCCCAGACAAGAGGAAAAAATGTTCCTTTATTTAAATATATCTTTGGGGCCTGAAACTTGGGGCTGCATCGCTGGAAGAAGTTAATCTCTATTTTTAAGGCTTACACTTACACTATGCACACTTGCAGGGATTCAGGTCCACTTATCTCAGTGGGACTTTCTCAGTAGAAATACATGGGCTTGGACTGTAAATAGCTTTAGAACAGCCGACTAAGAAAAACTGAATTTTGGAAGAAAACTGTGACATGCTAATAAACGCACACAATTATGCAATCTATGAACCAATTTGAGTTTGTTCCCAATGAACAACTACGTTCAATAAAAATTGTCAATACAATTTCTTTTCAAATGTCACTTGATATTGACTTTTATGGGATCAGGTGCATGTGCAACAAAAACTGGTGAATAATATTGCAATGAAAGCTACTTTCATTAATAAACACAAGAGACCCCAGTGACACAAGCCTGGATATTCAAATTGGTTCTTTCAAGCTTATCTTAATTTACAATGAAAAGGAAAAAAAAATACATTCACACAAGGGCACAGAAAAATGATGTGCAATTAAGACGCAGCAGGCATGACAATTGTGCCTTAATCGTGTTGAAAAGACTAGCTGCAGGTTACATGATCACAGAGTATCTCTCCCAAACAAATTCTCCCTGTGCAGTTTTAAGCATGACATATACTGAAATAGACAATGATGCTATCCAGGGTTGCTCCTGCTAGAATCTGGAATCATAGTGCACTCACACACACACTAAATAAAAAAGGATAGATAAACTACTACTAAGTCAACTTGAATGCACAGAAGACAACAAGGAAAGATAGAGGGGAGTTTGTGAGCCAACAAAAGGATGCCCTATGGACCAAGATTACCACTCTGCTCCTGCTGAAAGGACTGTGAAGCACTGCAGGTGTTGCAGGGCAAGAGTGTGCCAAAATGGGATGATTCTTCTGGTTTATAGGAGAGTTGACAAAGTAGAAAGAGGGCAATGGAACTACCCTGGAGCTAGGTGGTAGCCTTAGCTGGCTTTAGGAAGGGGAGCAAGAGCTGCTTTTCCAGAGGCCCTAAGCCACAATTATTTTAGCTAGCAAATCATTAACACTCTAATGGAGTACTTGCATGATCAAGTTATGCTACAGTTCACCTTTTGACCGGTCAAAAAGATCTTGTCAACTCACTAGTCAAATATTTGTCAAGTATTTTGAAAAGAACAAACCTGGATAGAACAGTGACAAGGAGATGTTGGTTTCCTTCAAAACTCCATAACAGGATCTCTCACTCGCACAAACATCTTCTGCAAAAGTGTCAGTTTTTCAAGACCCAAGTCACAAATCCACAAAATCCAATGCATGGAAAGCAAGAACTCCAATTCCCACATCAAGAAAGGTAAAATCATGGCAGCCCTAAGCAGTGACCATCGTCACTGATGAATGCTTGCCTTTTTGACAGAAATTCCTGCAATTATATTTGGCAGCCAGGAAGAAAAGCTTCACTATGCCATTAGCTTTATACCCTAATTACTGTAGGAGTAGGGGGTACACAGGATTCAGTCTGGGTCTTTTCTTACAAACACCATAATTAGTTTTTTTTTTTGCCAAAAAAAGGTAAGCTGTCACATACACATGCTATTCTTAACTTCACAGGGTTTTTGAAAATATTTTATTTTAGACAAGTGACAACTGAAAATATCCAACTGGTATACCAACCTTAAATTACATCTGCTGGGTGGGAAAGGACTGTAGCAACAGAAAACTGTAATGCTGGCATAAAGTGTGTCTCAGTTGAATGCTAACATTTTAGATGGTGAGGCACAACAATACCATAACCATTAAATTGACATTAAAGGGGCCAAAATGGAATTGGAAAACAGTGGTTGAAGGTATTACAGGGAGGAACAGGCTTTAATTAGGAACCTATGTTCAGCCTGAGATTTTGTTCAATCCTTAACCCTGGGCTCACAAAAGAAACGGTACAAGTGGAAATCAGTATTTTTGTACTCAGCTGAGCACTCCAGGAGATTGTCCACTGTGCCACCTTTTTTTCTCCTGCCAGTGCCACAGTAAAGTAGTGGGCGCCAAACCCCAGACAACAGGCCAATTCAGGTGCCTGAAAAAACCGTTCTGCAGTGTAAATGGAACGTACCATTCTGCAGGGCAGTCTGTCTTCCTCTCCTATCTCCCCCAAATTTCATGCCAGCCAGCCACTCCCACATTCCATCACCCCAGTGGGCTCTGCACCCTGATTTCCAGGCAGACAAGGCTGGCTAGAGCCAAGTTTGAGGGAGATTGGAGAGGAAGATATCAGGATACCCCATGAAATGATAAGCTCTATTCCCACCAGGGATTTTTATTTTTATTTTTTTGGTGCACAGAGGTCTCAAGTTTGGACTCTGCTGCACTAGAGAATACAATTGCAATCTACTTTGTAGACAATCACAATACACCACCAGAAGTGCATTATTATAACCCAGAAACTGAACAAAGTTAATATATTAAGATGCCTAGCATAGGGCTACATCAATTTGCCTCTGTAGCTAAAGAAGCATGAAGACACAAGTTCTTTGTACAAAAACAGCCAACCAACGCTAACATTCACAAGAGTGAATATCACCTTTTTGTCGGAACTCTTATAGGTACCACACTGTAGGATGTCAACAGGAACTCAAACTCCATTTCTGTTACTGGGACTTCAAATGGGCAAAACATTTGTTTGCAGAATGCTATTACTGTGGCAGTCATGGACTGCAACACTGTCTGAGGAGATCAGAACCTATAGCTACTGATAAAACCTACTGTCCTTCGACTAATAAAAGCTACTGTGCCTTCGGTGTGGAAGGGGATATGGAATGGAATATATATCATATCATCATGAGGTTTTGGGTGGGGAGGATGGCACAGGAGCCAGATTGGGCTCTGTAGGCCCAATCAGTTGCGCATGCCATAACCTAAACCCTACTTCCAGGCTAAGTAGCCCTATCCAGACTTCCCAGATTTGCGCCAGCTAAATAGCTGGTGCAGATCCAAAAAGCTCCATAGGGACACCTTTTCCTCCCCCACCCCACCTCCCGTGACCTCAAGCTGCCTCCTAAGCTGCTTTGGATGCAGCACAGACCACGTGGCCTGACTGCACCAGCGCATCTTAGGACTGGGCTGTAAATAATTCAGTTGACTCAGCAACTGTAAAAGGAGCATCCACAACATTTGGTCAACTCACACAGTTAAGTAGCATTCCAAATTTTTAACCACCATACAAAAATAGTATTTTGTCACTTCCTTGACGGGGAACCATGAATCAGAATCGACCAATACTTCCATCATTTCAGAAATTCAGGCTCCTGACTTACAGAAAATAAAACACATTATTACACTGAATCACTATGACAGCTTAAATGAATTGATTAAAATGACTTGTCTCCAAAATAATCAATAGCACTCTTCAGAGTCTGCCTCCATGAAATTACTGTACTTACCTGGTGTGGGAGATCAGAATATTGCAAACTGCAATGGATATGAACAAGCAGAACAGAAAGGAAAGCAATCATCTTTTCAACAAATGCCAAAGACAAAGAGAGGACCAGTCACAACATGACCCAGTAGTGTTTTATTACTGGAAATATGGAGCAACTTTCCCACCAACATGTACATCTCCTTCACACTGTGACAGTAATTGTTTCTTCCTGCACCCTGAGAGGTCTAGCATAGTGCTGGAATCAACAGGTCTCCATTGACTTCCTATTCTGACTACCCAAATGCTGTTCCAATGTCAAAATCAAGAAACAAAAAGTCCTGTGGATGCTTCCCCAGACTTAAATGAAAAAGCATCCACACTAATAGTTAGGAAGCATTTCTGAGTTCACATATATGGGTAAAATAAAAAAAATATTATGTTGTAATTAGACCACATATGCTGTTAGAGAAAAGTTCTGAAAACAGAAGCAAGACGCTAAAAGGCACAGTATAATTTTATAGAGACAATGAAAAATGCAAAAAAAAACAAGTCAGGTATCAACTGGAATGCAGATAAGTTGAAACTTCTGCCATGAAACACTTGGGAGCAGACTCCCAACCTTGACACAGGTACAGTTGAATCTGGCTCAACAATGACACCAGATACAGGCTACAAAAGATGCCGCAGGGAACCCAAACAGTTCAACAGGGATGTAAATAGCAATACTGTTGCTATAGTGATGGGATGCTAGATCCAGGGATGTCAGAATGGACCGGGGGGGGGAGCATGATTAATTAAAAGCCCCACAGATAATTCATGAGGAGGTTGGCAGTGCCAGAAACCAAAGGCTGGTCATGGCTGGTCTTCTGCTGAATGAAAAGCCAGCTATCAGAAGTTGGAGGAAGAATACTGCAATTACTAACCCCCTCCCCAGCCACACTCTCTGGAGCAGACGGCAATCAGGCATGTCTGTAACAGCATCCTATATTTGGAATCTACCACTCCCAGCTTGGGCCCCGCTTAATAGGAGACTTTTGGAGCCTGGGCCAGACCCAAAAGTGCCAACCCCCCATATCAGGTAGGACATCTTCAGTTTTCAGGTACAATGCATTTATCAATGTGCAGTATATGTCGTCCAAGAAATTGTGCTTCTGGTGGCAAATACAATCTCAAAGTGATATATGTCAGTGCTCAAAGGCAATAATATGCTATACAGGCCTGCTCTGGTATCCAATGATTCAGTTTTCTACGGATACCATGGATACTAAGACACCTATTAAAAAGATAAGGGAACCTAAACAAATCTTTTTTTTAACCTTGCTGTAGCAAAAAACCACTGATGTTCCCCTATCTATAAAAAACCATCCCCAGTATCCATGGTTTCAGGTATCCATAAGGGGATCCGGAACCGAACTCCAGCGGATACCAGGACATGCCTGTGCTTGGAACAAATGCCTGCGAGATCTTATTCTCACTTGACTCATGTGGTCAGGAAACCTCTTACATCAAAGAGGTTCTACATCACATAGCATAGTTGTGGACACACAGCCCTCTCCATGAAAATAAGACTCATCTCAATACTGGAACCTACATGCATTTCACACCGCGTCATATGTGTAGTTACATTATGCCATGTACTCACATTCACAAACTATTACATGGCTGCCTGGGAACATGTGAACCAGGTCCAACCAACCAAGCTCACCATCACTGATTCAATCAGGCTGAGGAAGAATATCAAATAAAAATCTGGGGGAGGGGGGATTCAAACAATGATATCCAATATTAAGACATTGCTGCATCTTAACAGTGTTACATCTTACCGTGTTACAACAGTGTTACATACCAAATGTTCTGCACACTTGTCTAGTTAGACATTAACAATGTATATGCTGCATAGGTTTAGACATTTATTTCCTCTTATGTGACAAATGCGCATTTTTCCTTCTCTAAGACGTCAATTTTGTTTTGTGCAAGTAGCTTTCCTTTTTTTTTAGATCTGTAAATACAAGCTGAGAAAAACACACTGGAATATGCAGTAAGCCTAGGAGTATAGGGTTCTCCCCGCCCCCCTCTCGAGCAAGTAGGCTTTTTAGTGACCCAAAGCAGGTATAAAGGAAGTTAAGGGGGGGGGGCGATCTGTGGATATTTGAAACCATGGGTATAGGATCTATGGATACAGAGGCCCACCTATACATCTGAGTATAATTACGATACTCAGTCTGCTTATTAAAAATTTAATCAGGCAAAAAAATACATTTCACTTTAACACATGCAGAAATTAAGTCACAGTTTTGGTTAGTAGTGAATGGATTTTTTCATTCTGAAAAGTTGGCAATTTTTTTTCAAACGTGTGAGACTTAACAATCACAAGGCAACTTTAGATTTTAAAGACTATCTTTTTGATTAGGTAGTACATAACGCACTTGCTCTGCGTAACGCAATTAACTGGTGGATAATACAGATGCATCTGTGTTATGTAAAATCAACGCATTTCAGGAATCTCAATAATATGAGCCAAGGTTACTAGCAAATTAGGTCATACAAGCAGCATAGCTCCAGGGGGGGCAGCGCAGTAAGTATTGCAGGCTCTGCAATGTGCCACGTAAGCAGTCCCTCCCACTCGACATCAGAACCGTTCCAGGCAGCGATGGCAATGCTTGGGTCATACTTTGGAACAACTATACCCTAACCATTTTTTGTAATGTGTGTACAAGTCTACCTGCTATGAAAAACCAGGGTGGATAAAAATCGATTTTATAAAAAAAATCGGTTTTTTTACTTAAATTGATTTTTTTTTATCGAATTTATTTTAATAAAATGCTTCTGGAGTAAAAAATCTATCTAATGACAGTTTTTTCTTTAAGATACATTAATAATTTAGTTTATTCAGCATGAGATGTAGCTTAGTTACATAGCATGAGGCTGTATATTCTGCAATATTTACATTTTTGGTAAACTCATTCAATGAATCCAAGTTCTGCAAGCTGAAATAACATGCACTGCATTCATGCAGTCACACAATTTCATGGTAACCATGACGTAAATGATAAAACAAAGTTCAGGAATATTCCTTTATCCTATTGTTTTGCAAATCTATGTACACTACAAACTGTAACTATGTGATTAACCCATTAACCTAAAATCAGTTCTTATACCACTGTTTTACTAACCTGACAGCTTATTATTCTAAATAGGAAACCTTCATTTTGTTTGTAAACAATAATATTAAAGATTCTAACTACCAGCAAGAATGAGTCCTTACATTTAAAGAGCACCTGTCATTTCAGATTGATCATGGCAGTGCCTGTTAGCGGGCATCCACTCATCTGCTGCCCGCCACGTCCCTCACTTTGTTGTATCACTCACATCACCAGCCGTCCCATTAAAGTGAATGGGACTGTTGGTGAGTCAACAGTGGGTCAGAGGAAGAGCCGCTGCAGGAGAGAGATGACAATTGCTCTTTAAAAATTATGATTTAAATAGAGTTGATTTAAATCAAGCCTTTTTTACTAGTGATTTAAATCATGATTTAAATAGTGATTTAAAACAAATCCACCCTGTGAAAAATTGCAGGAATTCTGGAGACATTTTCCTTCACCACCCCCATTTATCTGGCTAGTTACACTCATGGCCTACTGCTCACTAGTTGACCTTGCACATTTCCAATTTCTGAGAAATAAAATACATTTCACATATGCGGTGCTGACGTTTAAAGACAAGTAAAAAGCTATGCATTAGTGATACAGAATCCAGAAAAATTCACACAGGTTGCCTCCCAGTAAAGCTCATTATTTACTGAACAGTCTAAATGCCTATTCCTGCCAAAGGTTTCTGCTCACTGAACAGAAAAAAAGAAGTTTTGGTAAGTTCTTTGAAGTCAGTGCCTCATCAGTGTGACAGGCAACTAACTTGAAGCTTGGCCAAAGCCCAAAATATTTTCAAGAGTGCTTCAAAACAGTACCAAGCTACTAGGAGGAAAGAAGCACAGGGGAGTGGCCGGCGGCAGAAGGAAGAATTAAATTTGAATTACAGGTATGTGCCCAAAGCCAACATGAGGATAACATCTTTATTAGGGCCAACGTTATTTTTATTTTAATATTTATACTTTGTTTTACATCAACTCCAGAACGATTTACAACAATCATTATATGCAAACCATAAAAGAATTAAACACAGTCAAAAGAGCCTAAGAACAGAAGCCTAATCACAACAGAGAAGCCTGAGAACTGTTAGCAAATAGTAAAAATTAATCCAGATATGGCGAACCTTTTGGGTCTGCCGTGTCAAAAATGCCTAATTCGACTCCGCTGGCATGTCACTCTCCACTCCCAACAAAAGAGAAACAATTATTTACATATTTATTTATTTATTTAAAAAAACATAATCCAATCATGTATGGGGCTAAGTATTATATAAAGAAACATCAAATATTGCAAATCATTACAAAAAAATCAAATTATTACAAAAAATCCTCCGTTGTTGTTGGGTGTTGGCACCCAACACCTTTGCTGGGTCACCTTTGACACACACGTCCTAGGTTTGCCATCACTGATAATCATATGCGGATAACTCTTCAGCTGAGGTAAAAGTTGTGTACTTAAGGAAGGAACAAGATCTATCTGTCAGGATAGAAAATTCCACATCCTTGGGTGCTGCTATGGCGTAGGTCTACTGCACACCAACAGCACTTCAGAAGATAGCAGTATATGCAGAAAGCCTCTCCGGGGGACCTTAGAACAAAAGCAGACTCAAATATCACAAAGTAGCAAGCCAGCTTTCCATTTCCAAGAACACTTTGTCAGGCGGGATGTTATGCAGAATAAAACACAATAAGGAGAAATCTGAAACATATTTACAACAGAAGTCCCTAATATTTAACAAAAAGCTCAACATTCACTATTTATGTCTTCAGAATTGCAACTGGGAAGTCACACTGTTTAATATAATCTACAAATACAACATATCTGTCGTTTTATATTTACCTCATGGTGCACAACCCTGTAAAAAAAAAAGAGGGGGGCAAGAATGTACATGTTTAGGAGCCAAGTGCAAGACATTCCACACCAAGGGTGCCAAACTTGTTTCATACGGCATGGCAAATATTCAAGGCACCTGCTGTGGCCCAGATTGATGGAAAAATCTGGAACTATGAATCTTATGGCAAAATTCCAACATTGTACATACTTGTATGCAAGCAGTTGCACTAATATAAAGGGCGCTATTTGGTTAAGGAGGAGTTAAAGTCTCCACTCTATATCCCTCCCGGTGACAGCTGATTAACCATTATGCAAATGTAGTAGTAAGAGATCTGATAGGCTGTGCATCTGAAAATTCTAGGAGGCCAACATATAAAAGGGCAGAACAAGCAGTGATCAGGGCTCTCTGTAATCGACAGGAGTTTGTCACTGGGCTGGTTAGGTGTTCTGTGAGGCCAATTGGGCTCTACCAGCACTGCCCTCCCAGTACTGCCATTTCTACCAATGTGTCACGTTGCAACTGATGGTGCTGCTGGGAGAACCCAATTATTATGTGTGCATATATTACACACTAAGGAGAAGAATCTGTAGTCTTGTTTTTGGATGGGAAACAGAATGCCAAACTGTGACAAGCTGCAGGATTTATTGTGGCAGAATGGAGCTGCTGTGGAGCTTGCTGAAGCTCAATGGCACACAGCCAGAGGAGAGAACCACACTGAAGGCTACATCAGTGAGGATTTGGTGAAGCACAGAATACTGTATATTTGTTAAAAAAAAAAAAAAACATTGAAAAAAGGGTGATGTTGACATGTTGATTGTCAAAATGGTGATTTTAACTGCCCACATAAGCTGCCTTGGGCATTTGCTTCAGTATGGGAGAGGCAGGATATAAATTCTTCAAATCATGTCCACAGCTTTATTTCTCTGGGCATCCCACCAAACCTATGAGATTGGGGCATAGGAACATATATCACTTAACAGCCAAAACATGCAAAACTTGCAAATGTCAGTCACCACAGGATATCAGTCAAAACAAGTTGTGGGTGAACATTTGTTCTGCAAAAATGCTTCAACCTCTTGAAAGATACTGTATAGAAAGTTACCTTTTTTCCCTTCTAACAGAATGTGCTGAAGCGTTTTCAATGTTTTATCTGAAACAATACAAAAATCAAACCCACGCATCTACCGTACTTTATACAGAATTACATGATTTCACAACTAAATAGCTAAAATTATATACAACATGTTTCAAATCTCCTTAGTAAATGGAGATTTTAGTCTATCTGCATAAAATATTGAAGGCTTGTGTTATGTTGATTTCAGTGAGATGCACGAAACTAGTCACATTTCTGGCAATTAAGAGTTGTAATTTCAAAACATTAGAAATGCAAGGAAAAAAGTATAGCACGGCACGGATGGGCACAAAAACTTCAGTGCCTCTATACTATAATATGGTTGCAAAAAATAGCCATGTGTTTTTAAAAAATGAAAATGTGGCAGTGAGGATTATGTTATAGCTTGAAAGGATTATTTAGTAATTGGATTCTTGCAAGTACAGAGCTTCTAATCTTTCCCTCTCCAAGCCCTCCCTGTCTTCTTTTCAGCCACCAATATACTTGTTAGTCATGCCTATGATCAAGGAATTATGTTCAACATGGCCTTTTCCCCTAAATTCCCACATCTGAAATTCTGAATCTTCAGCCATACGGCGCATGAACTCCAATTATTCTACATTATATATATTATTTATTTATTTATTTTCAAGTCCTCAGTCTTGTGCATTGTGACTGCCTTGAACAGCCTCACCATAACTTTGACACACACGCTTTTAAAAAAACATGCATGAAATTCTGCACTCATTACAGGGCTTTTTCCACCCTCGCTTGTGCAGCCTCCCAAACACATTCCCAAAGGGTCCAAAAACCTCCAGAAAAGCATAGGATGCAGCACCAAGAGTGGTGAGGAAGCCTCACTTGTAGCAGCAAAATATCATGAGCCCAGTGGGTCAAAGGAACAGATCACTGTGCTTTCACCAATGACACCTACTGATTTCATTAAATAAATAGAAAGAATGTCTTCTTCCAAGTACCAGCTCCAATGGTGTGATACCTAAATATATACTGCATGCTAATTGGGGTTATACGTGTGTAAAATTTACTATTTCAAGAGAGCGATCTATTGCAGCTGCATTTACAACAGTTAAAGCAACAGACCATCATTTCCCTGTACTTTATAGACCCGTGTTGGACCACAAGGCATAACAAGAAACTCCACTAAGAAATCTTCTCTGTTTAGGCCAGTCTAGGTTCTCACCCAGTTATAAGTTATTGACAAAGCTTGGCATGTCTTCTAGCTTTCAGAGGCTTTTGTTTTGTTTTGTTTTGTTTTGAAGTCTCACTCTCGGATACTAAAAAACTGCAATGAAACTATCATGTCATGTTAGTTTGAATCTCTCTTGTATCAAAAACATTACCAAGTAGAAGTTATAAACATATGCGCACATGCATACACACAAAAACATAGTTAAAATTATTTTAGATAGGCACACCACAATTACATACAGTGAGATTATAGGGCATCAGTTAATCAATGCTCTTGGAACTCACTAAACCCATGAAATCAGAAAATTACAAGTTACTGTATAGGACCACAGGAAACTGGAGACAGAAAATTATGAGGTCCAGACCCTTAAAATTGTCTTAAAAATAGATGCTTCACACACAGTAAAGAGGAAATGGGTGGCAACACTAACAAGACTCCGAAGTCAAGAATCTATATTCCTGGAAACTCATCTTGTGATTATTTTCTTCTTCTGCCTATTTTGGCATTTGCTTTCCACTGTACCATTTTTCTGGGTGCCGTAGGGAGAACTACTAGAAAAACCATTGTGCGGGTTGATGAAAGCTACAGCTTTGATTCAAGGGAATAATATGAAATCAAGTTCTTGCACTGGAAATCAGTTGTCAGGGAAACTGCCTCAAGCATTTCCAAACCAATCTGTTTAAGGGGACGACATTCCCATTATGCAGTCTCTTCCAGCTGCCACATGAGATTCATTGCCCCAACCAAATGCTTTGCCATGTTGAACTATTAATGCACGCGCGCGCACACAAAAAAATTAAATTACTGCACAGGTATCCCAGAAAAGAGAGTGTCAATCAAGGCAACTGGCAAAGAATCTCAAGGCAAATCCATGGAACTTTGATGAGCTCTACTAGAAACCTTACTTGCAATAACCATGGATGCAATAACATGCAATAACCATGAGGCCTTCAAGAAATGAGCCCTTTTACCAAGACCTGACAAAAGCCTCAAGACACACTCTGGTCTCAAGCTGGTTGTTCCATCCTCTTCAGAGTGCTCACAACTTCAATTGTGGCTGAAAAGCTTTCATAGTAAAGCCGTTGTTTTCTGTCTTCGTCTCAGTTAGCAAGAGATAGCTGAAGACTCAACCTGATTGCCAAGAGGCAAGGTCAGACTGGGATGGACAAGGAGCCCCTCTCCTCAGGAAGACTTTCAACCTGATCTGCCTGCCTGAGAGAGAGGAGCTATGACAAGGACTGAACCTGCCATGAACAGGCCACTGGAGAATGTAATTTGATCCTATATCACTTACATAGCTATAGGGGGTGGCTGCAAGCACCACAACGTGCTGTGGAAGTGGCCCCTCCCACACGCCAATGGACTCACTCTGGGCAGCAAATACAGGCGCTTGCCAAACCGATACTGTCTTTTTTGTGTTGCCATTGCTTCCCGGAATGGCTCCAATGGCAAGTGAGGGGCCGCTTACACAGTGTGTTGAAGTGCCAGCAGTACTTATTGGGCTGCTGCACCCTGTAGCTATGCTACTGTTTGACATCCAAGCAGTGTTAAGTGGGAGGTTTGGTAGACACATGAAAATATGTACCAATAAGAAAATATTATTTTAAGTATTTGTACCTTGCTTGCTTTCCTCAGTCAGAAACCCAAGGCCGCCTACTTCAAATTAAAAACAATTCAAAAAATTTTTAAATGGTCATTATAAGAGCAAACCAACATGGACAAAAAAAAATATAGCCACAGAACACCTCAGATTGTCAGTCATATACAAAAAAATGTAAAACTAAGCTTTGAACTAAAACAAAGGCAAAAAGTAAAAGCTTGTAAAAAAAAAAAAGGAACAGTTGTCAAAGCTTTCCAGAACATTAGCAACAGAAAGGGCAGTTCTGACTTCATAAAGGAAGGGAGTTCCACAGGCAGGGCAGCACAACAGGGAAGACTTTGTCACAAGTTCCGCCCAATCACAATCACAAGTGCAGCCAGCACATGCAACAGGGCCTCCCGAGATTACCTCAAAGGATAGGCAAATTTAAATGGGGAGAAAGATGGTCCTTCAAGGGTTTGTGTTCATTAAGGGCTTTAT
>JAJKFI010000002.1:37116016-37144551 GCA_029204185.1 Lerista edwardsae | reverse complement strand
TAAGGGCTTTATAGGACAAAACTATAAAGTTTTGAATTATGGTTTTCAAACAGTCTTCAAAGGTAACCCCACATAGAATGCCCTACAGCAGTGTTTCTCAACTAGTGGTACTTGGGGTCCCCCAGACCCCCGTTACCTGGAAGAGAGACCAGCAGCACAATGTGGCAGGTGGCAGTAGGAGGTTCAGCTCAGCGGACAAAGCATCGATGTACACTCAAAAAACCCTCCCATCTGTCCTGACCTTCTCACTGCTAATCGTCACACTGCATCAGGCCTCCTAATCCGGAAGTAACTGCGATGACACCATTGCCAGTTACTCCTGGTGATACTTCCAATAGGTGAACCATGTGAAGTGGTACAGCGAGGAACAAACATTGAGAAATACTGTCCTACAGTACAGGCATGTACTGTATCCACTACCCCCAGTATCCACTTATTTGGTATCCATGGTTTCAGTTATCCACAGATACATGGATACAGGGATGCCGATTAAAAATATAGGGGAATATTAAACAAATCTTTTTTTTTTTACCTTGTTGCAGCAAAACCAGTGATGTTCTCCTGTCTTTAAAAAGGCGTCCCCAGTATCCATGATTTCAGGTATCCAAAGTGAGGTCCAGAACAGAACCCCAGCAGATACAGGGGCACGCCTGTAATTTAGCTGCCACAATGCATAGATAACCATCACCAAGTCTGATCGAGCCAGGTTGCACCAGCCAAAGCAGAGCAAAGGCACTCCTGACCCCCACTGTCTAGATCCAATAACACCTCCAAGCTACAAATCCAGAATAGGCTGATAATCCACTAACAGGTTGTTAATTCATAATTGTCATTAAAATTATGTGGACATGTAGCAAATGTACATTTCTGAAGGAAAAGAACATTGTGTCCAGGAACCAAAATATGAGCCTTCAAACTGAAAAAGCCCATTGCCAGTAACTAGCCCTGCACTGACACACATCACCCCAAAGTCACAAGTGGCTCAAAATTGGTTCCGCATGCAACATTATCAAATGTTGCTACAATAAATTTCCATTTGCTATACAACTGGCACTACTAAATGTTCTATCACTTGTATTCTGTACAATACATAATATATATTTATTTCCTGGAAGACTGTACACATACTGCTAGTCAAGAATTATAGTTATTCATGCTTACCTCTATACATTTAACTAGTCAACAAAAAATATTATTGTTGTCATTACAATAAATCAATTCTGAAATACTGTGAAGAATTTATCAGAATATATTAGTGTACATTTCACTTAACATCCTTGGTAAAAACATACATTCCACCTCACTGAATAAAAACCAAAAACCATAACCAAACCACAGCTGTCCAATTTAACTCCATATACTTAAAGCAGACAATGGAATTAGCTATTGTAAATGGAGCAGCTGTCAGTCTTAGCTCCCTGAGTAAGTGGTGAAAATCCATTAGACATCCAGACCAGAAAACACAGGCAGCTCTTTCATTTCATGGTTCCTCTATCCCAAATCATTGAATAGCTAGATCAGCGCTCTCAGAACCCTGTTGAAGGGAAGGGGGGGCGGGAAGCATGGAGACTTGTAGAATATATTAAGCTACAGGTTGAGTATCCCTAATCCATATTGCTTGGGATGGGATCTAGACTTTTCTGGATTTTAGAATTATAATGAGAAATGCTTCCTCTTGGTCTTTTCACTGTCACCCCTAAGGCCTCTTTGACATTTTTCAACATTGTCTATATAGGCACACACCACAGAGCAGAGAATAGAACTTACAGCCTCCACATGGGAATGAGCACAAGACTTTCTTTCTACAGAAAGTTTTTAAAAGGTCTTGGAAAAGACGTCTGGATTTTGGAATAGTCTGGATTTCAGATGTCCAGATAAGCAATCATCTACCTGTATTTAAAATTCAAAGCTGACTATGCATTAATGAAGACACCAACTATGCACAGTAGTAGCACTGGGAAAGAACCAAAAGCTGTTTATGTGTTATGCTGTACCCAAGCAAACAACCCAACGCTTATACTGAAGAGCAGTGAGGCCTTGGCAGATAGCCTAAAACTGGAGTATGCATTGCAATGCCCTAGACTAGAGCATCGGGCACATTCACAAGGATGCCACAGGATGTTCTCCATGGGAAACCCCACCTGCCAGTTCTCCTTGGCACCACCATCTTGGATCTCACAAAATCCCATGACATTTGGGTGCCACCATCTTGGATCGTGTGAGATTTCACAAGATCCAAGATAGTAATGCTCAGCTGAGCCAGCAAGAAGAAGCTGCAGGGGTGTCGTCACCTGGGTAAGTTTGGGAACTACTGGCCTAAAGGCTTCTGTAGTCACTACTCTCTCCTTTAGGTTTCAGAGAAATGACAGGCCCAATCCTATCCAACTTTCCAGGGCTGATGCAGCCACAAGGTAAAGAAAAAGGTTTACCTCAAAGAGGCCATCCATCCGTCACAGGATGCAGCACATGCCCTGTTGGCACAGCTATATTGGCACTGCAAAGTTGGATAGGATTGGGCCCTAACAATCCTATTTTGGGCATCTTAAGCACAATCATGGTAAGGATCTCTTTTCATCTGTAAAATGTTTCCCATTTCTACATGTTCACTATTTCAGAGTTTATTTAGATGTTATTTTGAGAGTGAAATTAATCACTTGAAGAAATGGGATGCCCTACACAAGCAAGTAAGAGAATAATCATGATGGCTTTCTTTTCTCCATGTTGTTATGGGGTGGGAGGTGGGGGAAGCATTAATATCCTGGATGAACCACTCGTCTCCTTGTTTCAAATGAGATTTGGAATTCCAAGCAGAAGTGTGCTCCCAAATGTGCTTTCACTCTCTCATATCAATTTTGCAAAGCCATTCCTAAAGGATAAAACAATGCAAATCACAGGATTTTACCATAGATTGTGCTCAGTACCTCTTGTTACTATCTAAATAGCTTTACTGCATATACATGGATGGGATCCAAGAGCCAGTACTTACAATGGTCAAAATGAGTCTACATCAGTTTCTGTAGTGCAATCCTATTCTATGTTCCATCATATTTGTGACAAAATTAAATTAAAGACTTCATAGGAAAACTGTGTTTTGAAGACACATTTTATTTTAAGCTTACATTTAATAACACTTGCCAATTCTTCACTGCAAAAAAAATCTAAACCATTTCTATTTCTTGCATCTATGCAAGGAAAAAAATATCACTGAGACTACTGAGTAAAATTTGACAGTTTCACAAGTTGAGAAACCACATCTTTAGTGCGGCTGTCTCCCTAGGCAATGCGCTGGGACTGCTTTTATGCTAAGCCTTTTAGAAACCTGTCCTAATGACTATCCTCTAAAAAGCTTCAAATGATTCTGCACTTTTTAGGTTACTATAATGAAAATCTAGAGCTCTGTAGAAGAAAGCCACTTCTCCTGCTTATATGTAAGGTCTCTTCACTTAACAATTGTAAGAACTACTTTCCTCTGTAAGGCAAGGTGAGTGTTTTAGGATATTCTGATGGAAAAAGTACTATAGCACAGACTAATTTCCATTACAAAGCAAAGCTACATTCCCATACATAAACTCCAAAGTAATTCGCCATGACAATCAAATCAGTCTAATTACAAAGCTTTTAGCAGTCCTGAAATATCTTTTTATGAAAAATTACTTAATGTGAACTATAGTTCCCTACCATTTCAATGGTATTACAAAAATATAAACAGAATTACAAACCATTTCAATGCACTTCCCAAAAGTTTTCACATGATATAAGCAATAACTTGCTCAAATAATCAACATTGCTTTCTTACTATTGTATGAACGAAGTTGTGAAATTCAAAGCTTTAGTACCTCATAAAATGTACTAACATGAAAAAGGGAGAAACAAACAGAACCTTAAACACATATTTAAGTGTTAAATATTATTAAATTCATTAAATTTAATTCACCAGGTAAATTTAATTCACCTCATTAAATTCACCAGGCACACAATACTGACAAATTACAAGCAGAAAACATTTTAATGAAGTACAAGAAGACCAGGTGAAAAAAATTACACCTAGCTGTGGGAACCAATGTAACTTGTGAAATCTGACAAGCACGATCATCATATTGCAACCAATATTTTAGGAACTCCACACAAAATGATCAACGCTCATATAGGCACAAACTAATCAGGATAGACCATTCGTATATATCAAAGAATAATTATTTTATCAAGGAAAAAACACACCACATACTCATGTCTACTGGCTCATTCATGTAGACAAGATTAGCTGACTATTTAAGCAAGGCCATAAGGGCAGAATGACTAGTGATAGGTTTCACTTTGCTAACTTTATAATAAAATAAACCTTTCCCTCATTTTTTGCTATCCTGCAATTTCACCTTGTCAGTCATGAGCAGCTAGTATTACAGTCAGTCTGCTTTACATGCAACCTCGCTATCTGTGACCTCGCTTATCTGCGAGGGGCAGAATTGCTACTTTCCTTATTATCTGCACCTCTGTCCTTGTTATCCGCAATGCAGAGACCTTCCAAAGCTTAGGGACCTTCAGAACGGTACCTGCAACCAGCACTGACCCATTTAAATTGCTGCCAGAAACATCCCCCAGACATGTTTAAGGGGTCCATGCTGGTCGCAGATGCCATTCTGAAGATCCCTGTACCCTCCGGAAAGTCTCTGCTGCATTCAGATATATTCTGGCACTTCTTGCTGCACTGATGGCTTCCTGGGGGCCTCTGTTGGATTCTTCCGATGGCAGATAGGGTACCTGTTATCTGCCAATTCATTATCTGTGAGGATTTCCAGAAACCTAATCCTTGGGGATAATGTGGATTGATTGTATTTCCTTAGTTTGTCAGGTTTAGGAAAAATTTCTCATTATTTGCCTTCCAAGATCTTTGCATTGGTGTTATATGGTCCTTTCATTTTCAAGTATTTGAAAGCTGTAAAAACTGAATTAGGAGATTCGTTTTAGCCATCTCTTAATCCAGTGGAACCAATCCTAATCTCCCCAAATCAGTTCTCCCCCAATCCCGCATCAGGAAAAAAATGGCTACTGGGAAATTGTTGCCATACAAAGACAGAACGAAGTTTGCTTTAGCTGGTGATGTCATTAATACTTCGCCTTCATATTTGAATACAAAGTTTTGTTAGGAATCAGCTATGTCTAAATAAAACAATTATATATGTTTGATGGTGAGAGCATGGAGACTGTATGATTGTAGGATGGCAAATTAGCTAAATGGACTGCACATTATGTATCCCCTTCCGTCCATACAACTGATACTTCAGGAGTATTAACAGCAGCTGAATATTTTTTCCCCTACACACATTTTGAGCTCTTCAAGTCTGGAAAAAAAAAGTTCTAGACTTGAATCTGAATAGGAGCCATTTGAATGACACAACGATCAAGTTCATCCGTCTTATTAACCTAAAAAATACAGCCCAACACAAAAACAGCAGCAGTAGCTCAAAAAAATGAGCTAGTGGCAGCACTAAAATTAGAAGGGGATGCAGTATTTGATTGGTTTGTTAGCAGTAAATAATCATTAACAGAGACACAAGATCAATAGTTGACACAGTCTACAGAGAACGTCAGCCAAAGGCAGACACAAAGCACAGAGCTACACAGAGAAAATGAGTGATCTATCTAAGTTATCAATAAGTTTAGAATGCTATATCGTTAGTTTTCCTAGGCAAGTAGCATTGATAAAAACAATATCCACTGTGATAACTTTATCCACAACATACATTTATATGCTGATATAGCATAGTGGCTAAGAGACTGGGCTGCGAAACAGAACTTCCCTGGTTTAAATTTTACCAAGGGTTTTAGTTACAGAAGGAAATCATCAATATCCTGCACTATGGACACTGGTTAAGAAACTCCTTGTTGCATTTCCAACACTATTTGGTAGAATGCGGTTTTACTGTAGTTATCCAGCTTGTATCAACTCCGTATTACGGAAAATCACTATTTAAGACTCCCGCTAAGTGACTTTAAATGAGACATTGGAAAACTGGTATCACTTCATCAAGCCCATCCAGTGCATAAAGACTTTACTGAACAGTGAAGCAGGTACTATTGCTCAGATATCTCTAATTCTTGCTAAATGGCTATCTGAAAAGCTGGTATCACTGGATAAAGTTCATAAATTTTGTTGAATAAATCAAAAAGTTTTAATTGGATTTTAAATTAATGTAAAATTAACTGTTAGTTTTGAATTTTATTCATATTTTGTTTTTTGTTGTGAAACTGGAAGTGGCCTCTCTTTGGTGATTACAGAGGTTTGGAAATGTGGGGAGACCTGCACAGAAGGTGGAGGGCTTCCTGGACTCTCCAGAGTGTCATTGCAACCCCCAGGTAAGTAAAAAATGGAATTCTGCTAATGTATCAGTTACCCCACTACTGAGTGGACTCCATGACTGAGCTGTTGAAAGTAGACAAAAGACTAAAAAACCCTTCATTATCATAATCAAACAGTATTTATATACTGCTTTTCAACACAAAGTGGTTTACAGGCAAATAAAGGTAAATGGCTCCCTGTTCCAAAAGGGCTCACAACCTAAAAAAAATCCAGAACATCACCAGCAACAGCCACTAGAAAACATACTGTGCTGGGGTGAACAGGGACAATTACTCTCCCCCTGCTAAATATAAGAGGAACACCACTTGAAAAAGTGCCTCTTGTCCAGTTAGCAGGAGTCACTATGACCTTCATGGGGTGTTAGAACTTCATGGCATTCATGGAATTGTTTCAGTGTGCAGCACTGAAATCAAATCTGACAAACAAGTTCATTGTGCTATACGGGTGGGAGAAGTAATAACTCCACTGTTATGGACAGAACACTAAGTGACAAGTGAGCATACTGTGACAGCTTGTTCCTAGACAGGAGATGGGAATATTAAGACTATCCACACACAAATGCCAATGATGTAATACAGTAGTTCTAAAACTTTTTAGACCAAGATCCACTTTTTAGAATGGTACTTATGTTGGGACCCACTGGAAGTGATGTTGTGGCAGGAAGTGACATCATCAAGCAGGAAGTGCTATCGTAACATAATAAAATGACATCCTTGAAATGCAAATTGCCATTATTGGACTGCAGCAATTGTACAACCATGAAACATCCTTGACAGAAAGCAGGATTAGTACAAAATATTAAGTAAAACACTAAGTTGGAAACAATTAAAAAAAAAAAACACCCTCACTTTAAAATTAAAACTGTTAACACTCACAAAAGGAATATTATATACCAAGAGTAAGGTCTGCAGTTTCTAAGATGGCTGCTCCCAGCTCTTCGCGACCCATCTGACATGTCGCGACCCACCAAGTGGGTCCCAACCCACAATTTTAATAACACTGAGGTAATATGTTCCAAAAATGCTCAAAGGGGAGCCATCGGCTTCAGTGATACTTTTTACCCAGCATGTGTCCATGTTGTTTCACTGATAATCATAAATGTTCTTAATTTGAAACTGAATGCATTGCACAGCTCAGGTAGTTAGAAGATAAAATAGCAGTGGAGGATCATTATTATAACTGCCAATGCTGATCCAACATAAGATTACATCTCTGATTATTTACTTTGGTCACGTGAATCTGGCCAAAATAAGTGCAATACTGTACATTATTTGAGTGAATCACAATGTTTAGCCCCAACTCATATTATTCTGCCATCTCTTTTCCCAAGAAAAGCAGCTTTTGCCACAATGTGCTTGGTTTAATTATGAATCAATTATGAAGCTATTCGTTTAACTTCCAGCACACATGTAAAAATTTCTCCACAAAATCTGTATTTTTATCAATTCTACTTCAATAGAACATTTTATTTAAGCCGGTTTATGCACTTTCCATGAAAGAATGACTACAGAATCAAATGACTGGGGAACAGATCCACGACAGCCAAATACGTATGTTTTTAAATCACTTCCTACATATGGGTTCTCGCTTCTCTCAGACACCATCTGATTGAAAGAGCTGCCATCAAGCGTATCTTACCAAGGATATTTTTGCTGCTTAAGAGCAACATACTGCATACAGCATGGAGCCTGGGCAAGGCATTCGCTTGATGATTAGAATGAGTCAACCTAGATCCACCATTGTAAACTATATGATTTTTCCCCTTCCTTCATGGGAGTTGCTTAAAATTACCACAACTGTTATTTGTACATCTACCATCAAAACAAATAAGTTGTACAAATTCAGAATGCAGCCTTATACAGTCACTGCAAGGCAAACTAAAACTTTTTCTACAATTTATGTAAAAAAAGCAACATCTTTTGAAAATGAATGAGCTGAGTTTCAAAGTAATTTTATTTATGAAGTGGGGAGGGCTTGGAAGGAAATAGCACAAAAAGTTCCTTTAGCATTAACCTGTCCCTTTTCAAAGTTTCTTAGCACTGTATATCCATTTCTACTTCTGGGGATATGTGAATAACTCAAAATCAAATCAGTTTTAGAAACACAGGCATACCCCAATATCCACTGGGGTCTGTTCCAGACCACCCCGCCCTCTGTGGATATATGAAACCATGGATACTGGGGGAAATCTTTTTAAAGATAGGTGAACATCAGTGGTTTTGCTATAACAAGGTAAAAAATTAATTTGTTAATTTTTAAAATTAAAAAAAATTCTATCTTTCTAATATGCGTCCCAGTATCCATGAATAACTGAAACCATGGATACCGAATCAGTGGATACTGGGGCACACCTGTGGTTAACTACGCAGTTAGGGAACTGTTCTGTTTGAATTATCTGCTTTTAGAACATAAACTATTACATGGTGCAGCAGCTCACAGCTACAGAATTGACACAGTATTGCCCAAACTCTTAAAATATGTATCTGGCTAACTACAGAACATATAACCAGAGGCCCACATCAATGAAACAAAGGATTTTCAGATTTTGTAGAGTAGGAAATAACATTAGAGCCAGGTATCAATGCCAATAATTTGAGCTACAAATTATTCATTCCAGCCCAATTCTGTTACACAGAAGAAATCTATTCTGAATTCAGATTAACATTTTTGTACACACGCTAAGGACTGTATTGCCTACTTACATGTGCTCCAATCCAATGTACAACAGCTGTCAGCTCTTGTCATACAACCTGGGTGGTAGTACGCCCACAAAGGAACAGGAGGGCAAATATTCTTTATTATGGAAGTAAAACCATACTGGCTACAAGCAAAATAATTGGAAGACCACATTTAAATTCTTTAGATAAGATACAGTACAGGCGTGAGCTGTTGCTCTGCGCTCCATTCTAGTCACCTGTTTTGAAAGAAGATTAAAATTAACAAGATTTTGCTTGTCATCCCATCACAACTTCCCAATACAAATTCTGTCTGCTCCTAATCCTCATTTTCACAGATGTCAAAACAGGACATCAAGTTTGAGAACCATCTAGGAGGCTGAATTGACACATGCAGCACAACGAAGTTGTAGAATTGTGAAGTAGAGAACAGATTTTACCACTTCAAACTACAGTGGAGATATATATATACTGTACATACAGGATTTAATATTGGGTGGGAGTGAGAGAGAGACAGCACATACACACACCCCTTTATACACACCCACCTACCCCAAAAAGGAAAGAAAAAGATTGGTAATTGAAAACAGAAATGACTGGGAAACAGATTCACAATGGCAAAATACTTATGTTTTTTAATCACTTCCTACACAAGAGTTTTTGCTTTTCAAATAAAAAAAACTTCAAACCTTTTTTTTGCTATGCTGATGTTCTCTTTACATGGAATATTTAACACATGTCAAAAACAGTATCTCACACCTGAAGTGTACAGTACTGTAGGTATAGTTTACAGGGGCAAAGACCAGACTGAATAAGACCCAGTGTGAGAGGTGGTAGAATTCTCAACTGTCCATTTCAAGCTGCAGGTGCAGCAATCCTACTTGATTTTTCCTTGCAAAAACAAAAAGTTAACTTATGGATTAAATCAGCACAAAGGATGAAACACTGAGCATGGACCTCTCCCTGATTTGCTGGTTTACTGCATGAAAGAGGATTCAGGTTTAACACCCCACCTGCAGTGGGAAGTAGAACAGGGCCAGGATCTATCACCTCTATCACCTCAATCTCTGAGGCATGCAGACAGAGTTCCAGGATGTACCTTACAGCTAAAAGTATAGCATCTCATTCAGAGTTGGAATGGGAAACGCTCAGAAAATGGAAACATCAGGACAAAGGCTTGTCATGGTCTTCTGCTTGACATTCAGGGAACTTTTATGTTGTGTGTATTCAAAAATGGCACACACGTAGTCTGAAGTAGCACAGCCCAACAAAGTGCTTGGCAGGGCATGTTAAATATTGTATCTCACTCATACTATCAGCACAATCATTTTTTACCAATTTGCAATCGAGTCCTTCATTACTGCATCCATTCAGTCCATTGATTTCTTCCACAGAAGACTAATATGTATTTTGAAAGGTGAAGCAAGCTTCAGACTGAAGTAGGTGCCCAGATCTATCATATATTTTGTCTATGAAGCCCATACATTATCCATTCAGGTTTTTCTTGTCTGTGGTGATCAACATAGGAATGTTGGACTTGCATCACTTCATTTGAAGTGAACAACGCACAAATTTTAACACATGGAAAGGGGTTTGCAGGCCACAGTATCACTGCATCCATTTATTAATTTACACCACCATTGTGCCAAGCATGACACAAACAGGTCCTGGGGTTAATGTGAGGCTTTGAGTGGTGTAGCGCTCTCTGTGCAGCAACTAAAAACAAAAATGTGCCAGCAATGCTATGAGAAAAATTCAGCTGTGTTTGTTGGTAACAAAAGAACCAAGGGGAGTAGGGGAATAGATGTGTATTTACTTTTCTCAGCAAGGGTTATTGCAAAGCTGTCCCAACACAGTAATATACCATTTTCAACTATCAAATCCTATCAAGACGTGGGCTGCAGAAACACATCTCGCCCTTCACAGACTCCCACCAGATCACCTCCCTTTCTTTACACAAAGCAAAGACATGCAGCAGATGGTCACAGGCACTGCTCACTATGCTGCCAGCTTTGGAAAACAGGAACAGCAAAAGCAAGCAGGTGTCAGAAGCAGATAGTTTTTATCAGTCCAGACTACAGGGATAGCATAACTATGCTGAACTACTGGAAGGAAGCGGTGTGATAAAAAGAGAGAGAGAGGTGAAGCTTGTTGATTGAGCTTCTCGAACGTAATACTCCTTCCCTGCCAGATCCTGAGGTGGGCAAGCCCATCACCAGCAACATGATGATGTTTGCCAAGAAATCCACACACCATCAACCAGACCCCTAGTCCTACTGTGGGATGGGGGGGGGGGGGGCTGTTGAACAATGACCAGGAAGAGAAAGTGACTTCTTGAGCCAATTTATACTGGACAGCATTACAGAAATGGGTGCCAAAACATCACCACTCATGATGGAGTACAAAGGGAGAAGAAAAGCTCAAAGGAAAGCCAATGATTTTACAAGATCCTCTATATGCTACTTTATGGCATGACAACGACAGGGAGGCAAACAAGATGCAGAGAGGACTAGTTTGCACAAAAGGAGGACACTCTTCCCACATATCAGATGTCCTACCTAGACTCTAAAGAATAATACAAAAAGGCAAACACTGTTCTCAAGAGTGCAAGGAGAGGGATGTAGCCATTGCTCTTTCCTACCCCACCGCCTTTCAATCGGATCCGTGGACACAGTCCCAGGAAAGACATCCTGCAGGAGATGAACGAAACTTCTAAACGGAGTAGGAAGCGATCCTTAGGGCAGAAATTGGGAGCCTCCGCGTGTTAAGAGACAGGGCTGGGACGAAAAAAAGGGGGACCCCCAATTGTTAAAACAGAAACAGATGGATTCGAAGGAGAGGCACAGCCATGGACTGCTCGGGACTGGAACACAGACGTGGAAGTGGCTTGGCAGGGCACGCATCGGAGCGAGGAGGCGGCGGCGGCTGCCGCCGGCGTGAGAAACAGAGAAGGTGCCACCGCCACGCCGCCAGACAGCGCGGGGGGGGGGGGCTGAAAGAGAAGAGCTGCCCCGCTCTGTTGCTGGGGAAGGGGAGGTGGGGAGGAAAGGCGAGCGGCGGCCGGCGCCAGGGGACCCGGAGGAGGCTCACAGACAGACCCCACTAGAGGACCAGGAGTGGAAGGGGCTGCCGGAGCGGGACTGAGGACCCCGCAGCGGCTTCGAGCTCCTACCTGCCCCGCGGCGGGCGTCTTTCCTGCCAAGCAGCAGAGCGGGAATTGCTGCGTCCGTTGCCAGCGTCGCCCCGGGAGCGCTGCCCGCTCCTTCCTGCCTCCCGCACTCTCCGGCTCGCTCGCTCGCTCTGCTGCCGCCACCGCGGCGCGCGAACCAACTTGAGCCGCCCGACTCCGACTCGGGCTCTCTCCTACGCTCCGCCCCCTCTGCCCTGCCATTGGTCGCCGCGAGGAGTGTCCGGCAGCGCCACCTGCCGCCGCATCCACACACCTGCAAAGGCGCGCTTGGGAGGATCAAGCATCCTTTTTTTTCCCCCATTCCATGATCTCCGCCCGCTCTATGAGCGCGAAGCGAACCAAATCAGGCTGACGGATAGGGGCGTGCTACTCTGGGAGTGCTCCGCACGGGCACACGGCGCTCTCCGTGAAGGTTCCTTGCGTAGGTGGGACGCCTCGCCTTCAGGACGGTCCTGGGGTTCTCTGCAAAAGAGCGGGCGATCGGGAGAATGAGCGTGCGTGTACGAAAAGGAAGAAGAAAAAGGGAGAGAGGCTGATACGGACAAGTTTATTACCTTTTTTCCTCATTGCCTCATTTGTTTCCTTACTCAAATCCGACTATTGAAAAGACAGGCTACAGTATTTGCTAGAGCCGACTTATTTCAAACGCTTGCGACTTTTCTCTGAGTAGTATATCACACCGCTATAATACGATATAATTCCTTTTTTTTCTTGTCCACTGCCCCCTTCCTAAGCATCTCCGTGCAAAAGCTCCCGTATGTCAGTTTTGATCTGGCAAGCCTAACGCAATGCATGTAAGGTCGGTATTTTAATTGAGTTATAGGAGTTACTGTATCCCCTGATTTATGCTCGGGTGGTCTCAAGATACCTTACAATAATGTACTGCATAAGACTGCTGCTTACATAACATTTTTTAAAAAGTGAAACAAGAATGCAACGCTTAAAACCAAGATAGCAGATAAAAGATAGCAAACTTAATGTATTTTTTTTAATTGAATCTACTTAAAGGGACCCCGAGTTCTGTCTCAGGAAGGTCTCTTACTGTCTCTCACTCATGTTGGTGATGGTGACATGTAAGAAGCCCTTCTCTCTGGTGGCCTCCACAGCGTGGAACTTCATGCCCCAGGGAGATCTACTTGATAATGC
The DNA here is from genome assembly GCA_029204185.1 of Lerista edwardsae. Taxonomy (NCBI): domain Eukaryota; kingdom Metazoa; phylum Chordata; class Lepidosauria; order Squamata; family Scincidae; genus Lerista; species Lerista edwardsae. The sequence continues at coordinate 37,131,182 of JAJKFI010000002.1, read as the reverse complement.
AACCTGTCCACCTCCCAATGGTCACTGAAGACCTGGTTTTTTTCAGCAGCTTTTCAGTTAGTTTTGCTTTCTGGTTATATCTGCTTATCTTTGGGATTAGAATATTTTTGGCTGTATTCAATTTTCAGTTTCTTGTAACATGTTTATTTCTGGAATTTTAATCCTTGTGAGCTGCTTTGCATACTCAAATGATTAGAAAGGCAGGGTATAAATTATCTTCAATACATAAAAGCAAGGATTAACTGCCTGTTCTGTTTTTGTTCCCCCTTCCTAATTTATTTTTAATATCTATTTATTTGAAACAAAGAACACACACAACACATACATAACATAAAGACTTACTCAACCCATATTAAAAAAACACTAAAAGTTCTTACGCATAGAAAATTATCTCTAAATTAACACAGATGTAGAGCAGTATATCATAATTTCATCAAATCTCCTAAGAGTCTAATTCCATCTTCATACTTAGTACTCATCTCTGTCAGCCTTTATCTTTCTTTTTTCAAATCCATTTATCTATCCTTTCTCTAATCTCTTCGTATTAATTGTCTTCATTCGTCAAATCCACAAATCATTATACCATGTTTTTTCTTTCACTTGCAAAAAGTTGCTTCCAATTGTTCATAAATGTATTTACTGAGTTCTCTGTAAGCAAAACTGTTAATTTTTCTATTTCTGCTAAATCCAAGATCTTTGTCCACCAATCTTCAAGCGAAAGTATTTCTATAGATTTCCAATATTTTGCATAGGATATTCTTGCTGACATAGTTTCCCCCATAACTTTGTTATTTATTCTGACCAGCAGAGAAATAATTGGGTGCACGTAACAATGTTCACTCCTGGAGCAATCCTAACCAACCTTCCAGCATCAGGGTAAGGGCAATGCAGCTCTGAGATAAGGGAGCAAACATTCCCTTAACTTGAGGAGGCCTCCATAACTACTATTCCACTTAACTGCAGAATGTGCCCCCATGGCTCATCTATGTCAGTGCTGGTTGCAGGAAAGTTAGCATTGCACTCTCCAAAAGCTGACTTTGCCTGTGGGCAATGAGAGGAATGCCACAAAAGAGCTTAACAACTGAAACATTAGACTCTTTATATTAGGGCACAATCCTAAACTGAGTTAGGCCAGCATAAGCTACGCCAGCAAAGTTTGGCCAGCACAAGGAACACCATAAAGTATGTTTGGGCCACTCTCCGAGTCAGAGAGGCCAGCACACAGTCATGAGCCATCCTCCCTGACTCCAAGAGTCAGAGGCGTTTCTACAGGGAGGGCAAAGCTCTAAGTTTTGCAAGAAGCCTTACCCTGTCATGTAAATCCCTCCTCTCCCTTGCTGCTGTAGCCAGTAAGCAATGCCAAGATGTTGCTGTTCCCTGTGAGGATTGGCTAAAACGGTGCAGGAGAGGAGTGATTTCCACTGCAAGGTGAGGCTTCTTGCAAAACTTAGAGCTTTGCCCTCCCTGTAGAAATGCCACTGCCGAGAGTAGTCCAAACACACTTTATGGTAGTTCTTGTGCAGGCCAAACTGTTCTGGCTTAGTTTATCCCAGCCTAACTCCAGTTTAGGATTATGCTCTGTGTCTTCTCTTTTTTGGTAAGAATGACTGTGCAGCTCACTGTCTGAACTCTGACTTAGCCCACACAACAGGCTTGTTTCTGTGTCAATAGCAGTGAGAAAACATTGCCAATAGAGTCATGCAAAGTTACAGCCTTAGGTTCACTGGGTCCATGACTGCAAAGCTATCAGACATGAGTCCATCAAACAGTCCAATATTGTGCCTGCTGTTGCAGAGAAACCACAAAGTCTTGAGGGAAAATTGATTTTTCCAATGATCCCTGACAGAGAGACTCTTCTGACTATGTCAAATGTCTTGGCAAATTCCAAAAATGCAAGGAAAAGTGGTTTATAATTGCTCTGTGCATTTCTCTTGCAGCGAACATAGAGGCATATCCACTGTCAATCTTCCTACTCTAAAGCTGCAGGGTGCCTGAGGGTACATTTGAATTCCAAGTTTTTGAGGTCTCCTCAAGATTACTCTCGCAAATGCTTTCCCCAAGGTGCTCAGGAGAGAAGTTTCACAAGGTTGTTACAGACCTCACAGCTAACATTTTTTTTAGAGAAAAAACACTTAACGATCGCATCATGCATCATCGCATCGTTTCAAATATCATTGTCCTGTACAATTGCATCTTTTTCCAGAAGCACAGCAAGAGGCAGCCGTGAGATGTAACAACAGGTTAGTCTTTCCACATTTAAATGCCTTGGCAGGAATGCTGTCCCACCACCATGTGCTCATTCATTTTCCATAAGGTTTGGCCTGCTTTTGCATTGTCGGCTCTATATCAGGCCCATCTATGATGGGTACCTCTATCAGTGCATCCTCTGCTGTCTGGGATACATCTGTTTTACTCGAAAACTACTCGAGGTGGCATTCTCCCCAAAGTGACATCTGCTTGATCATCTCTTGTTAAGGCTTCTTTTTATCATATTTAAAAATAATTATGCACTGCATACGTGGAATTGACACTGAGAAACTTCCAATCTGTTCTGTCCTAATTAAGTCAGCTCAATTTCATTAATAGAATGCCGTTATTCAAGTGAAAAAATACCAGAGCCCACACAACATGCCCGCGCACACGCATATCACATTAATTTTCTTGAATTAGTAGAGATCAATGAGGATTAGAATTTATGGCGTTAGAGGTATGCAGAAACGCTTGCCAGTGCCATCTTGCTTCTCCTGCAGCGCATGCCGTTCATTTGGGTTTCAAAAGAAATTGAAGTAAAGTGATTATTACATAGAATTATACCAAAAGTGGATTCTTTGCGAAACACACAATAAATTCAGGCAATTACGACTAGAAGATAGCCAAGGTTCATCTAATAATCCAAGATTAATTTATCATCATCATCATCATCATATCAAAGCCTGCATGGACTTTTACTACATTTCATTTAATTTGCATAATTCTTGAGTGATCTAATTTTAGAACGTTGTAATACACAGAAGCAGAGCAAATTCCCATCATGCATTCTGAGCAAACTTTTTTTTGTCACCAAAGAAAATAGGGAAGGGAAGGTTTTGTTTGTTTTTGCGACTATGCCAAATGATTCAACGTACTATTTCTTTTTGTGCAGCAAGCATTAATCTTTTTTCAAACCAGGAAAATGTATTTGTTCAAGTACTAATAATTATAGAAAACTTGAATCTTGCTAAAATCTGCCTAGCTACTAAACCTGCAAGAATTGTTCATGCATTCTTATCAGCATCCTTTGTTGAGCAAGGAAGATCTACCAGCATCAGCGCAGGATATCTCGGTGCCTCGTGCGCCAGATCAAACCCAATTCCTGTCCCAATGGTGTCATCACTACCCCAAGCGTGTCACTCAGAGCACAATCCTATACTGCACTGGAACAGGCAGTCTGGCAGGTCTGCTCTGTATCCAGCACAGCATAGGAAGGCTGGAGCCTTCCCAGCGCAAGGACACTGCTACACAGCAGGCGCAGATCTGAGGAGTCTGCGTGGCCCAAATTGGGGCTGCGCAGCCTGGGGAACGTTCCTAGGATCCTGCCTTATGGCTGAATCCCAAGCCGGTCTCCCTTCCGGGCCAGCACGCTTGCCGGCCGGCCTACCACCCACTCGGAAACGCCCTCTCCTCCCCCACTCCCTTCCTCCTGCCTCTGCGCCAGCCAACTTTGGCCAGTGCAGAGGAGGCGCAGTGTGGGCTCTAAAGGCCAGTGCTACAGGCAGCACCGGTCTCATAGCGTTAGCACCGACGCAGGAGTGCCACTCGGCGATAAGGGTGTAGCATCGATGCTACCACGCCGCTGCGCCATTCTTAGGATGGTGCTGTCGATGCAGTTCATACCCTCCTCCCACGAACCCTGCCACTATGTGGCCGCCCTGGGTCCCACACCGGAGGGGGTGTTTGATGCTGCCCCTTATTACTCTTTTCCAAGCATCATTCAAATTCAATCCTTCCCTTCTTCATTCCCTTCAACAATAATGTGGCCATCTTTGTTGAGGGAACACATTTATTCTGTTTCAGTTGTAGGGGCAGATTGAACATATTCACCGCGGCCACCACCCTGGATCAAAAATGAGGCAGCAAGGAGAAAGATGGAAATTACGCATTTTTAAAAAATGGCTTTTCGTTGATACAGTGGGAGGCCCCACACATCCTTCTAGGGATGGCCCACATTCAATTTAAAGTGACCCCCACAATCTGCCACTGACGCAACCTGAATCATCTTGATTTAGCTATGGGCTGCCCCTGATCCTGGCCAGTACATATAGCAACTAATCCAAAAAAGGAACAAAGGATGCAATGCTAGCATCGGAAAATGTCGACTTTTCCCACTTCGCAGTCTGCTTTAATTGCCTTGGAATGTGGACAAAAATGTGTCCTAAGCCTATTCAAACATATTTAATAGCTCACACTTCTACGGTAGCGCTTTCTGCCTGCTGACCCTAAAATATCTATTTTCTTTGACCTCCATAGAGATTCACAAAATCTGTTTTTGCCTCTCATATTTGCACACTGTCGCACAAAACGGTCTTGTTCACCTTTCCTACACTCACTGGTGCCCCATTTGCTTTCTGTCGCGTTGCTGTCTTTGATCCCATTATTTCCTATCAGTGCTGACAGTTCAGACTTTCAGTCTGACGTAAATAGTAACCTTTTCTGGTAGGGTTTTCCAACATATACCGACTCTTGCAACAATAAGGCCAAAAGCTAGAGTATTTGTTCAAATATTGCTTTAGATGCAAAGGAAAGCAGGGCCCCTGATTTCATCAGAATATTTTATTCCAGGACTAGCTTTTTGTTACCCGGCGTTGCCCGGGTAACAAAATGATCTTCCAGAGTTTATGAGTTTTGTACCCCTTCTCGCCCCCCATGCTAATGGGGGCCGAACTGAGACTCCAACCGTGTCAGGAGTGTCACCACTAGCCTCGGCAACCCCGGAAACTACGGATCCGACGCTGATTTTGTCCGTTTTCTACCGTTCTCACATGGGGGCCCCCACGCACTCCCACCCCCGGGAGCACTAGGGGGGCTGACCCCCACAGTGTTTGTCACCAGGCTGCAAGGCATGTGCGTGCCGAGTGGCTCCAATCGCTTCAGGCATCGCAGTGGGGCATGGCGGGCGTCTTGTTTCGCATCCCTTCTCACCCCCTACACCAAGGGGGGGCTGAACCCGGACTCCCACAGCATTGGGAGCATCACCGCTCACCTCGGCAACACTGTAAACTATGGATCCAATGCCAATTTCGTCCGTTTTAGACCATTCTCACGCGGGGGGGCACACCCCCACCCCCGGGGCGGGAGGGGGGCCTGACACCTGCAATGTTTGTCACCAGGCCACAAGGCACGCGTGTACCTGGTTTGGTGCGCATCGCTCCAGGCGTTCGAGTAAGGCATGGCAGGCATTTTGTCTCGCACCCCTTCTGGCCCCCCACGCCAAGGGGGGGCCGAACCTGGACTCCAACGGCATCGGGAGTGTCGCCGCTCATCCCAGCGACCCCGGAAACTATGGATTTTATGCCAATTTTGGCCGTTTTCAACCGTTTTCACATGGGGCCCCCTGCACAGACTGCACTGAAGGCCAAAATGGAATGCTCAAAGCATTATTTGCTATGAGGTGGACCAGTACTATACGCCCTCATTACAAGTGGCTGGGTGCTCTGCTAGATCACCAATGGCTGGATAACCAATGGCCATCTAGGCTAGCATCTTGTTTCTAGTCCGCCCCTACTGTGTGTCCGTAGCATTAAAATGGTGGCTTCCTTCAGCCATTATGCTACTAGCCAGTGACAGAACTATGCACCATACATTTTTGTAACCATGGTCAATCCTGGGGAGGGGGGGTCAGGCCCTGGGGGCACACTGCCAGATGTGCACCCCCCTGTAGGTGCCGCCCAGCCCAGCTTTGCCGCAGCAAAGCCGCTCAGTGAAACAACCATGCAGGGCTGGTTCCCAGAGTCGCACACAGCTGCTTCCCAGAGTGGCTTCACCATGGCCGCCCTGGCAAAGCCACTCTGGGAAGCAGCCATCCGCAGCTTAAGCAAGCCCCACGGAGAGTACTTGGTCACTCCGAGAAGCGGTTTTGTGGATGCCGCTTCCTAGAGCAACTTGGACCTCAGGGGCGGGCAGCATTGCCTTTGCCTTCCCCTAGCCCAGCCCCTGGGGCATTTGCAACCCTTGCCCCCCCCCCCAGGTCCGCCAAGGGGGCCAATGTTTCTGGCAATGAATTTCAGATATTAGCTACTCATTGTGTGAATTTCTTTTGTTCCTTTTGTTCATTTTGAGCCTACTGCCAATCCATTTCACTGTATGATTCGAAGTACATTACTGCAATTATGAAAGAAGGAATTTAAATTCCTTTCTCTCTACTCTTTCCATTTTGCCTTTCTCTACTATATACCTCTTCTCCTCATTATACGTTCTTCACAGCACTCCCAAACCACTGATCATCTTACAGCACACCCTATGCATGTCCTCTCAGATATTCTGTCTCGTTATGTTGGGGCGGCTTACTCCCAGAAAAGTGTGATTGCAGCCTTTTTTCTTCAGTTCCAATGGAATTTTTTTTTCCAACGGTTTGGTGTTAATGAGAGGGGATACCGGAACACCAATGCAGTATTCCAAATGCTGCAGCAACATGGTTTTGTATAAAGGCAAAATGAGGCTGACACTTTTGTTTTCAATCCCTTTACTAATGATTCTCAAAAATTGGTATGCCAACTTGCCGCTACAAAGTGAATTGATATGTTTTGGTGACCCCAAGACAGGTAGGCTGGGGATGAGTGAGTAACTTGCCTAGGCAGTGGTTCCTTTACAGAATTATGTACAGTGCATATGTACAATGTTTTCCCATCCTTCTTTATCCAATTGAAGAGATTTCTAGGCAAATGGTACTTGACTCCCGTGCAATACTTTCACAGTTTGCTCTGTCCTATACGTTCGTCTCTTAAAAGCCGTGGAGCATATTTGCACCTCCACACCAGAGGTGGATCTAGGGGGGGGGGGGCAAATCTGTAAGTTTTGCAAGAAGCCTTACCCTGTCATGTAAATCCCTCCTCTCCCTTGCTGCTGTAGCCAGTAAGCAACGCCAAGAAGTTGCTGTTCCCTGTGAGGATTGGCTAGAACAGTGCAGGAGAGGAGTGTTTTCCACTGCAAGGTAAGGCTTCTTGCAAAACTTACAGATTTGCCCCCCCCCCTTAGATCTGCCTCTGCTCCACACATTACTTTCTGCAGAAGTGATTGCTCCATTCATATATTACTAGTTCTTATGATGCATGAAAATGTAATAAATCCAAAGTAATAAACCCAAGATAATATTTACATCCATTTCTGAGAAAAGGCATGCATGGTGAGATGTGACGGTCTTGTTCAGCTTTCAGAACGTTTGTTCAGATTTCTTTGATTGCATTTTCTTGCATCAAAAGATAAAGGCACACACTTTTATACCTTTTAAAAGTAATTGGCCCTACAGTCTAATGTAGCCCACTTTTGTGCCAGTGGAGGAACTGTTCCACCAGTGCATGCAGTTGCAAATGTGCCATAAAGCCCATTGTGACAATGCACCATCTAAACCCACTGGTGGGAAAGACTCTTCCTTCCTGCCGGTGCCAAAGCATGGAGCGGCACGTGCAGAAGTAGGTAAGTTCCTGCCAGGCAGTGCAGGGGGAGGGCAAGATGGATGGGGAGGGTGATCTGGGCCTGGAAGAGGGCAGGATTGGTGGTACTGGCGCACAGCATCAACACCCTTGCGGGGCCTGATCCACTGACACAGATCAACTCAGACTCGCACCAGTGATTTTGCAGAGTAGACCTGTTGCACTGGCTGGGGCAAGGGGACCTCCATCATGCAAAATTCCCCCACAGGATGCAGGGCAAGCTGCCCTGATGCCACTACATGATGGTCTCTGCTCACATGTGGCTTTTTCAGACACTGACTCAGATTTTTGAAAGTAGAGACACAGGGATTTCAAACTGAAGTCAGCAAACATTAAGAACCAACTACAAAAAAAAAAAAACTAAGGCTAAGCTCACCGTGACCTTAAAAGTTATGACTAAAGATGCCTTGGCACTGGAAAAATATTTTGAATAGGTGGTGGAAGGTCTGCACTATGGATGCCTTCCTGCCCTGCAGAGCACTGGTCTACCTGTGGCTTGTCCTAATGAGTAGATCTGGGCTCTGCTGTTGCTTCTAATGAGTAGACCTGGGCTCCCTGTACGGAGCCCAAATCTACCCGCGGCTGTTCCCAATGGGTAGACCTGGGCTCCGGAGCCCAGATCTACCCGCGGCCGGTCCCAATGGGTAGACCTGGGCTCCGTGGAGCCCAGGTCTACCCGTGGCTGCTTCTGGTGGTTACACCTGGGCTCCTGTGGGGGTGCACTTCTATTGGGTGCCCCGGGCGCCATTTTGACTAGGTCCGCCCCTGGATGACTGTAGCCATAAAATTAAAAGAAGTTTACTTCTTGGGAGAAAAGCTATGGCGAACCTAGACAACTTAATCAAAAGTCGAGACATCACCCTGCCAACAAAGGTTCGCATAGTCAAAGCGATGGTTTTCCCAGTAGCAATGTATGGCTGTGAGAGCTGGACCATAAGAAAGGCAGAGCGCTGAAGAATAGATGCTTTCGAATTATGGTATTGGAGAAGACTCTTGAGAGTCCCCTGGACTGCAAGGAGATCCAATCGATCAATCCTCCAGGAAGTCAAGCCTCATTGCTCCATGGAAGGACAAATCCTGAAGCTGAAGCTCCAATACTTTGGCCACCTCATGAGAAGAGAGGACTCTTTAGAAAAGACCCTCATGCTGGGAAAGACTGAAGGCAAAAGGAGAAGGGGGCGGCAGAGGATGAGATGGTTAGACATTGTCACCGAAGCAATGAACATGAAATTGGGCGGACTCCGGAAGCTAGTGGAGGACAGGGAGGCCTGGCGTGCTGTGGTCCATGGGGTCGCAAAGAGTTGGACACGACTTAGCGATTGAACAACAACAATCCCTCAATCTGTTGTAATGCTACCTGCTGTCCCACTTCTAAACTCATTGGGTGAATTATGACATTTTGGATGATCAATGTGATAGGAGTCAAGTAGATTGAAAATTGGTGTATAATCCATAGGCCAAGGATAAAACATCCCCATAGCCATTCAGGTATTATGATCACCCTGCTCTCCATCTTCTTTAAGGTATCACATGAGTTGGAAACAGCCCAATGCTTCATACCCATCCACCAATGCACGTGCACTGAACCGGTTCTCATTGTATCCTGTGTGTGGGGGGGGGGGGAGTTCCAAAGGTCTCCTTTAAGGAAGTAAGCATTCATTCTACTTGGACCCCTGCTAGCAAAATTGCTACTGCAGGTCCATGTGGACTCAGGTCACTGGATTGCATATGGGAAAGGGCTTTGGTTTGGTGGCCCTTCCCTGACCCAATCTGCCTTCCCTTGTTCCTGTTTCTACTCAGTTCCATACTCCCCCATTCTGCCCTATTCGAGACCGGGGCTGTAGAATTATACAGGATTGAGACTCCAGCATTGGGTCCTTGCCTTTTGAAATTGAAAGCACGTATAGAATGCATGTTGGTTGGTTTGTACAATAACAAAAAAGAAGAAGGATATAGGATATTGTTCTTGAGTCTACTACTTATATTGAATTATGTGGATATTTAAGCATTTTTTTTTTTGCTCCATCATTTTAACATCCATTCAGCTGCACTCTTGATTGTGCTTCCCTAACTGGTTTAAAAAAAAATCTTCAGACCCTCATCTAGCAAGAGGTCAGTAACCATTTCTGATGGTATCACTAGCAAGCACGGCTTTGAGCTTGCTAATTACAGACTTGAATGCCTTGTCATTCTCTCTCAACATTTCCATGTACTTAAAGAACCAAAGTACAATCAGGAAAAAAAAAATGTTCATAATCCGACCAGTCTGCACCACTTTATGCTACAATGTGCATCGTATATAGTGGGGACATAGAGCATTTTGCCTTCCCCAGTCCTTTTGTTTGTACAGTACCTGCGAAGCTCTTACACATTCCATAGAAGACATCTGGCCAAAACCTTACTGAGCTGGTTGTATCTGATTTATCTGTAACTCACCCTTCTTTCAGTCATCTCTGAATCCCTGTAAAGAAAGATTGATGTGCAAAGTGGTTTGCCTAAGGCCAGCCAGTAAGTTTCATTGCTGATTAGATTTGAAGCTAAGGTTTTTTACATCTAAACCTAAAGCTCTAGGTATTCTACCAATGATTCCTAAACTGTGTGCTGTAAGAGGGATGGCATGTACCTTCTATTCACCCCTGCTATTCATCGCTGCTAACTGGACAAGAGGCACTTTTCCAAGAGGTGTTCTTATATTTGGCAGGGGGAGAGTAATTCTTTCTCTTCACCCCTGCGCAGTCTTTTCTAGTGGCTGTTGCTGGTGGTGTTCTGCATTTTTTAGATCGTGAGCCCTTTTGGGACAGGGAGTCATTAAACTTTATTATTATTTGCCTGTAAACTGCTTTGTGAACTTTGCGTTGAAAGGCGATATATGCATACTGCTTGACCTACTGACATGTACCTTGAAAAATTGAGTTGTGTTTGGTGCATCCACTCTTTCATGCCCACCAGCACAGGGAGGTCTTGCTCAGCATTGGTCCTCCCTATCTACCCCATATGAGGAATGGTATTATCCCAAGGAAAGGTGAAAGCAAGCACCAGGATTCCCTCTAGTAGCCTAGATTACAGCTGACAGCAGAAATTCATGGAGCCCCGAGCACGCCTTGGGCAGGACAATGTAACCACACCCCCAGCATGTTGCTCCACCTCTCCCTGCACCCGGGATCACTCCATTTCAGAGCGATACGGGCATAGGGGAGGGTGGGAGTACCAAAAAGCATGCGGGTTGCTCCACACAATGGCGCCTCGCCGCTGCCGGCGCCCATTACTCTTGCACCCCCACTACACCCTTCCTCCACCTCTGGCTGATAGCCTTGGTGGAATCTCACAATACAGGTAGATGAGCCTTTATCCAGACATCTGAAATCCAGACTATTCTGAACTCCAGACATCTTTGTCCAAGTCTTTCTATAGAAAGTAGTTCTTGTTCTCATTCCCACGTACAGGATGTAAGTCCTATTCTCTGCTCTGTGCTGTCTGCCATTGTCGAAAAATGTCAAAGAGGCCAGCAGACACCCAAATGGGTCACAGTGAAAAGAGCAAAAGAAAGCACTTCTCATTATATATATGCAATTATTCTGAAATTTGAAATCCGGACATCTTCCTGTCCCAAGCAGTCCAAATAAGGGATAATCAACCAGTATCACCAAGCCAAAAGGCCAGGAAGCAATATTAACTAGTCTCTACGGCAATACTAAAGAAGATACCTGCCTATTGTTCTGGACATGACTGGGAAAAAGAAATGTTAGCCCAATTCTAATTACAACAGTGGAGTGGTGTTTATGCTGTTGAAAATGGTCATACAACAGTACACACAGTGTGCTGCTGGTACCTATTTTCGAGTCACTGTCACAAGTGGTGGTGCTGTCAGCAGTTCGCTGCCACAAACAGCTACTCAGAGGAACAGAGGTAAGCCAGTGCAGGAGGTGGGTAATGGGAGGAGATGGGATGGCAGGAAGCTGATGAGGCGGATCCAAGCAGCACTGATTTACTCCAAGGTCTCATCCCTGTCCCTTCTTTCCTTCCTTCTCCCTTACTCTCCTTAGACTTGCACCAGCACAGAGCCATTTGCCAGAGACATAAAGTATGCTACGATGCTGGCACACAGATTCCAGCGGTGCAGCATGTCTGTAACATTGCGCCATGATTAGCATTCCTATGCCAGCCAAGCAACTCACCACGTCATTAACAAGAAAAAAATGTTAAAGATAGTTTCTCAATGATGTTTGTCCCGGAGCCCTGCTCAAGTCTTTTGATATGCATGAAGACTGGATTGCGCCGTAGCTTATCTGCTGTTATAACCCAGTGTAGACAGCCAAATACCTGATGTCTACATGTCTCCCAAATGCAGCATTATCTTCACTTGCTCATCAGCACGAACTTTCTCAGAATGCTATTAAGGGATCAGCCTCCTCATCAGGAGCAATAATCAAGCAGTCAGATTTAGTACACAATTCACTCCTATAGTATAATCAAGCGTTCATTTCCCCAATGATTTACGCGATTGATTTTAATCCTGACAACCATGAAACTTGCCATTCGTTTTTATCTCCTACATATGTTATTCAACATACAGTGACTATGATGTCCTATATGCTGGAGTACATATAGTATGAGCATGTTTCAAACATAATTGCTTGGGGAATGTGAGTGGGATCCCAGCTGCTAGCTCTGTCCCATACTCACACTTGGTGGGAGATGTGAAAGAACCTGTATAAACTGGGTGCGCATAGACTCTCCATCCATATAGTTGGACACCTTGTCTATGCAAAAAAAGATCGCAAAGGCTCTTTCACACCTCCCACTGAATGCATGTTAGGGCAGGGCTTGTGGGCACAATCCTATTCCCCCATATACATTCAGGGTACAATCCTATCCAACCTTCCAGCACTGGAATAAGGGCAATGCATCCCCGAGGTAAGAGAACAAATATTCCCAAACATTCCCATTGACTCATGCAAGGTATCCACAGACTTCAAAAATGTTTTAAGAGTGCAATCCTAATGTGGAGTTTGGCCAGCACAAGGGCCACCATAAAGCATGACTCTCGGAGTCAGGGAAGATGACGCACATCTGTGTGTTGACCTCTCTGACTCCTAGAGTGGTCCAAACGTGCTTTATGGTGTCCCTTGTGCTGGCTAAACTTTGCTGGCCTAACTGTGCCAGCCTAACTCCAGGTTAGGATTCTGCTTTAAATCACGCCTATAGTGTGAGAAGCCATCTTTGGTCCTGTTAGCTTTTGGAATTTAAATATCAGCTTTTAATTCCTGCTAGGCCAAAGCTAAGAATGATATAGGATAAATAAAAGTATTAAAGCACACAAGAGTGCTGTAAGATGTGCAGGAATATAAATATGTTCATTACCTGGAATTTATGCCATTCCATTACAAATGGTCAGATAGCCTGCTGTAAAAGGTCATGCAGTTTAGTGCACCGAGACCTTTGTATTTTCCTTGTCCTCGTGCTCAGCATGCATTCATCTACTGTCTCTTATCTGTTACTTACATTGCAAGCCCTTTGTGCCTGAGACGCTTCATTATGTATTTATGAAACACCTACCACAAGAGAGGCTCCTAAATGTTGCCACAAAAATCTAATGAATGATGAACCTGTGTTGTTGCAAACGCACACACACAAGCCTGAGATTGTTTTATGTGATCTTGCCTACACTAAGCATCTTGCACATCTATTTGCTGAAAAGAACCTTATTATAGCTTTGGAACAGGAAAATACACACACACACGCAAACGCGCACACACAAGTATATATTTTCTGCGTGGCTCTCTAGAAACCAGACCCAGGATCTCAGACCTAATACCATTTACTTGACCCCACCAAAGGAGAATCTGGTTCCTTGATTGAATTTCCCATTGTCCTTTGTACTACAAAACTATCCTTAAGAACATAAGAACATAAGAAGAGCCCTGCTGGATCAGGCCAAAGGACCATCTAGTCCAGCTTCCTGTATCTCACAGCAGCCCACCAGGTGCCCCAGGGAGGCATGAGACAACAAGATGCTTGGATCCTGTTGCCACTCCCTTGCACTCCCTTGCCACTCTGAAGTAGCCTACTACTAATGTAAGGAGGTTGCACAATCCATCATGGCCACTTTTCTTCCAGAAATCCATCCAATCCCCTCTTAAAGGCATCCAGACCAGATGCCATCACCACCTCCTGTGGCAAAGAGTTCCACAGATTAACTACCCGCTGGGGAAAAAACTATTTCCTTTTATCTGTTTTAACTCTCCCAACCCTCAGTTTTAGCCAATGCCCCTGGTTCTGGTGCTTTGAGAGAGGGAAAAGAACATCCCTCTGACTCTATCCCTTCCATGCATAATTTTGTATGTTTCAATCATGTCCCCCCTCAGGCGCCTTTTTTCTAGGCTGAAGACACTGCAGTCTTTCTTCATAAGGGAGGTGCCCCAGCCCCATAATCATTTTTGTCGCTCTCTTCTGCACCTTTTCCAGCTCCACTATGTCCTTTTTGAGGTGCAGCGACCAGAACTGCACACAATATTCCAGGTGCGGCCTTACCATCGATTTGTACAATGGCATGATAATATTGGCTGTTTTATTCTCAACCCCTTTTTTAATGACCCCAAGCATGGAATTGGCCTTCTTAATTGCTGCCGCACACTGGCTCGATACCTTCATTGAATTGTCCACCAGCACCCCAAGATCTCTCTCCTGAGCTGTCACAGACAGCTCAGAACTCATAAGCCTATAGGTGAAGTTTTGGTTTTTTGCCCCAATGTGCATCACTTTATTAAGGTGAATGCCTACGTTGAAACTCATCTGCCATTTTGCTGCCCACTCCCCCAACTTGGAGAGATGCTTTTGGAGCTCTTCACAATCCCTTCTGGTCTTCATCACTCAGAAAAGTTTTGTGTCATCTGCAAACTTGGCCACCTCGCTGCTTATCCCTGTCTCCAGGTCATTTATGAACAAGTTGAAAAGCACCGGCCCCAAGACAGATCCCTGGGGCACTCCGCTTTTCACCTCTCCCCATTGTGAAAATTGCCCATTGACCCCCAGTCTCTGTTTCCTGGCCCTCAACCAATTCTGAATCCATAAGAGGACCTGCCCTCTTATTTCCTGACTGTGAAGTTTCTTCAGCAGCCTTTTGTGGGGGACTATGTCAAACGCCTTCTGAAAATCCAGGTATATGATATCCACAGGTTCACCCACATCCACGTGCCTGTTGACCTTTTCAAAGAATTCCAAAAGGTTTGTGAGGCAAGACTTACCCTTACAGAAGCCATGCTGACTTTCCTTCAGCAGTACTTGTTCCTCTACGTGTTTTAGGATTTTATCTTTGATGAGGCTTTCCACCATCTTACCTGGAACAGACGTTAGGCTGACAGGCCTGTAGTTTCCAGGGTCCCCCCTTCTCCCTTTTTTAAAGATTGGTGTGACATTGGCTATCCTCCAATCCTCCTTTGTTGTTGTTGTTCAGTCGCTAAGTCGTGTCCGACTCTTCGCGA
>JAJKFI010000002.1:37058736-37093464 GCA_029204185.1 Lerista edwardsae | reverse complement strand
CTTGCGCCAGCCTAGCCTGCTCATAAGTTGTCCGAATGTGCCTGGCGTCACATTTGCAACACTCCTAGGCCAGCACAGGAGACATGCACCAGCCTAACACATGGTTAGGATTGCGCTCTGATGGACATAAGGCCCAATTGGGTGCCCACAAGTCCCTCCTGTGGACCCATGCTGAAAGGAATTATTGACAACAGGATGCAGCTTTGGTGAGAGAATGGGAGAAGAGACTGAGGCAACATTAGAAGGTGACTGATGTTTTCCCTCAAGTTGCCAATGCGACAAGAACAAAGGACAAAGCAAGAGACAAGCAGAGGTGAGCGAAGTGATTCACAGCTGTGTAAAAATTACAATTTCATCAACACCTTACCCAGGTACTACATTCTCAAATATGTCTCCAAGCCCAGCTCATCATATTTACAACAGCCTGAAGAGATCCCATGCTTAAGAACCTATACACCCATAGATGCTGTACCTGGGTATAGAAACCATGGAATAATAAAGTCTGCACAAGCCAAGAGAGGGGGAGAGAAGCTAAGAGAGCCTTTGTAAAGAGCTGAAGCACCTTAAGGGCACATGAATATTTCCCAGGGAACTGCTGTAACCTGTTGTTACTTAAAAGGAGTGTCCTGCTATCCACCTGCTATCAACGCTCAACCAGTATATTTTCAAATTAAGCAAATATTACAAATAAGAGCCCCAGAAGAGCCCAGCCAGATCAAGCCAAGAGCCCATCTAGTCCAGCTTCCTGTACCTCCAAGCTAGAGCCAGAATCCCTTTCTATTCCTGGCAGCCTCACAATGCCAAGTGTTGATCTGAAATTACTGACCAGGAATTGGACTGCAGGCCTCCAGCTCTCTGTAACACAGCAGGGCTTGTGTGGTAACTAGAATACTGGGCTCTAATGGTTGTCAGGACAACCATGGACTTGTTTTTCAATGGTGGGAATCTGATTGAAACAGGGTAGTTGATTACAACTCTGAAAGGAGAAATTAACTATACTTCGTGAGTGAACTCAGTGGGAGCCTGGCAATTACGGGGGGGGGGGGTTGAGGGTTGGTGAAAAGGAGATGACTAAAGGGCTAAAAAAGCAGATCAGGTGGCAAGAATGGCTAGAAGAAAAGAAAATTAAAAAGTATATTTGTCTGTATATGAGAAAAAAAATTCCAATGCTATATGTTAGTATTGTTTAGTGACAAAGGCCTTATAGGCATAACCTGTTAAAAATAGTAGTGCTCTGTCTGTCTGATAGAATAACTTTTCTGTAAGGTTTATTCATTTAGTTCTTTTTTTGAGAAAAAAAAACCACACACGTTAAGATAGTGTACCAAAAAGTATCTTTATTCTTTCTCTGGAAGAACATGAACCAAAGAAAATATATAAAGGAGGGTAAATGGCACAGAAGAAGTTAAAATCATTCTTCTGCCTTTGTCCCTCCCAGTGACAGTTTGACAGATGGTGACAGTTATGCAAATAAGCAGGCAGTGGAGGGTGCTGATTGGCTGCACAGCTAGATGTTCTCTGGGAACAGCATATAAAAGGGAGAAGGAACTGCAACTCTGGGCTCCAGGAGAAGGGTTCACATGGAGAGGCTCCACAGGTCTTGATTACCTGCTTGAGCGCCCACAAAGACCCCTACTTCCATCTATGGTTCAAGCTACTCAACTAGAGAGACTGTTAATGCCCAAAGATCCAGCTTCCCAGAAGCTGACTCCCAGGGAAGGGAGTGTCATGCTTGGGTCTGGGGGGGGGGGGCTAGCCCCACCCGGGTCTCCAGGGGTTGCCTCAAAGGGATTATGACTGATGGGCACGTTACTCTAGAACAACAAGGTTGTATTACAACAAACCCATCTCCCAGCGGTGGACCTAGTGGGGGTGACAACAAAGGGGTCATATGCCCTGGGTGCAAGGAGCAGGGGTGGCAGCATGCCACCTCCAGCTCCCCTTGCAGCTCCCCTGCTTGCTCACCCACAAGCCAAACAGAATCAGCAGCCACTAATGGCTACGTTCAGCTTTAAGGAGTGGAGGGGAAGCACATGGGCACTCTGCTGCCCACCTCCCTTCTATTCTTTAAAGCTGAATGGAGCAGGCTCTGTTCAGCTCTTGGATGGTGGGCAGCCAGCCTTCCCTCCTGAAAGCCAAATGGGACTGGCAGTAGCTTCCAGCTCCATTCGGCTGGCTGGCTGGCTGGCTGGTGGGCAGACGCAGGTCAGTCCATCCAGCGGTGAGCCTGAAGCAACACGGTTCAGTAGACTGGCAATTCTTCCCACTTTTTCTGGTTGTGTCCTACTGCCTTTCCCCCTCCTAGCCTCAGGGTGGCCTCTTATAACTCTCCCCTAATGCGGAACAGCTCTCCAGCTGGGCTCAGTGGCTAAGTGCTGGCAGGATCTCTACCTCCTACTTGCTCAGTTTCCAGCCAGATGAGACAGGGGGAAACCATTCTTATCCCTTCCCTTCCCATATCCTGCCCAAAAGCAGGTTTAGAGAAAGGAAAGATCTAGGTAGGCTGTTTCCAAAGTGTTGGTTATGATGGCTCATCATTGTGATGGAGGACACACACACACACCCGTAATTCTCTCAGAAACCACCATGCTTCCTCCTGGCTCCCCAGCCAAGCTAAAACCACTATGCTTCCTCCTGGCTCCCCAGCCAAGCTGAAACCACCAAGCTCCCTCTATCTGGCTGCGAGCACCCAGCCAAGACACCCTGAGCTCCCGCTAACCACTTTCAACTCTCCAGCAAACAATAGAGGTTCTGGCAACAGTAGAAACCAACTCTTGGTGAGAAAACACGTCTGGCTGAAGTCAAATTGTTAAGAGCCTCCTTGGCGTGGCTCTGTATCCCATTGTGGTTATTTTGGCCTACAGGTAACACTGGTAATTGCTATGCTCATAATGGTCAGATGAAGGTCTAACCAGATGCACATAATTCAAGACCTGTAAAGGTGAAGGGGTAAGACCAGGATGTGATGGGAACAGGTATGAACCCCATCGAGGGGAGGGCAGTGCTGAGAACACCCTCTCCTTCCCTTAAATGTGTACAGGTCTGACTCCATTTTGGCTAAGCTGCTACCCTGCAAAGAGGTCACAGAGGTGATCCTCGAGAGATAGCACAGAACATTAAAAATTGGTGCCAAGGGACATTCAAATGTCTCTCTCTCTCAGGGTCTTGTAATGCAAATCTGATATCTGACAAAAAGGAGCTTTGAAGGACCATTTCAGCCTAAATCTAGCCTAATCTAACCAGGAGCTAAAATAATCTGGAAAAGTCTTCTTTGGACTAAGCCAAAGGTTTCCCCACCAAAGTTTAAAGCAGCAACAGAAAAAGACTATACCTGCCTTTATCGTTGTCAATCTTATCACCACTACTGTACTATTTTGATTAGAAGCTGAGTTTCAGCTGCCTCGTGGGAGGAGGAGTGTGCTGAAATCAGCTGCATCTCTGGTGGCAGCAGGGAATCCTCATCAGCCAGCAGACGACAGACGGGTGGCTAAAGAAAGAAGGCTAAATCCAGAAAGAAAGATCTGTAGGAGTGTTGTTCTTGGAAGATAGAACATTCTGTAAAATTGTAAAAACCTTCGGGTTTGTGAGAAAGTCTGCCTATGTAAACCGCCTTGAGTTCAAACATTAGAGAAATCTAGTGATATTAAGAAAGGCGGTATATAAATAAATGTATTATTATTATTATTATTATTATTATTCAAATGCAAACTCCCTTCCAGGCACTCCAGAGTAGCATTTTATCAAGGTAATTGGATCAAGGTGGGGAGGGAAAAGATTCTGACTCTTAAAGTACTTACCACATTGATAACTGTTGTATCAAGCACTTGTGGCTAAATCTGTCTGGTTTCTGCTTCTGTGTTTACCTATTGTAATCTAAATGTACCTATGTTTACATCTGACTATGCTTCATCATCACCCCTCCCTGACCCTTGGTTAGGGTCACGCAGAAGGGGAGGGTGAGCAGCAGCAAAAGGACCACCAATCAAATGTTTCACATAAGCAAAATCTCCAATAGTAATTGGCCAATGTTTTTATTTGTTGTTGTCATTTCCACATTTGCATGTTCAATTGTATTGATCAAGCCAAAATGTACAAATTACACACATTCTGTGGTCTCCTTGGAGACGTACTGCATTTGTGTCTGTTTTACTGATGTCCTATACATGAGTAAAATGTATTTCTCTTTCTGCAACATCAAAGTCCAGCTGGCATTTCTTTCCGTCAGCGTTGTTCCGGTAAGCCACAGAGAGGGGACCCGGGCCAGCCGAGATCAGGGGAGTTGGGCTCGGAACAACCTTGTCCTTCGGGGCAACAGCAGGATGGGAACATTAGGATGGGAACGCACGCCGGGGAAACGAAACCTCAAATTAACGGCCCCTGAGTTTAAAGGGACAGGGAACTGGAGAAATTGCCTTATTGGCTTGATTTCCTCCTACTTCAATTGGGAACTGTACTGGGCCAGTCCCCCTCAAAGGGAGTGGCCCAGTAATGTGTGCCTGACAATGCCTAGTGATTGCAGCCCTGCAGGCACCCAGGGGTGTTCCTACCTGAGCTGGAAGTTGCACCGGCCTCTGGAAAAGTTTGGGAGGCCTGAAGGCCTCCACAATGCTAAGAATAGCTCTGATCAGTTTCACACACCCACTTCCTTCCCACGTCGCTCAAAAACCAGATATTCAGTCTGATCCCTGATTGGAGCTATTCTTAGCATCCTGGAGGCCCACAGAGGGGGCTGCGATCCTCCTAAATCCTTCCAAGGGCTGGCGCAACCACCCCCTAGCTCGGGTAGAAACACCCTGGGTGACCACAGCACAATTATCTCTGTGGCACTGTCAGGCACCCTCCCCTGCCCCATTCCACGATCCTCCAGCACTTACAGCAGTCCCAACATCTGAGTAGGACTTTGGGAACCACTAATCTAGGTGTATTTGGGCTCTTCGTTTCACTGACAAGCTTTACCTTACATCTCTTTGTAAATAAAAATCCTTGTGCTTGTTCAGCTTAAGCCTGACGTCTGTGTGTTGCCTGTGGCTTTCTACCACTCATGGTCGTTTGAAAGCGGCCATCACTGGCAGGGCTGGAGTCAGAAGCCAGTGATCCAAAGGCCAAGGTTGAAATTTGGCTAACATTTTGGTATATTCATGTTGTTCTGGTTTGGGGGTTATAAGTAGGAATGCTAGCCAGTCAACTGTTTTGTTTTGTTTTTAATTGAGAATGCAATCCTAAACAACTTTCCAGCACTGACATAGCTGTGCCCATGGGGCATGTGCCCCATCCTGCAGTTGCAGGGAAGTCATGGAGGCCTCCTTAAGTTCTGCATTGCCCTTACCCTAGTGCTGGAAAGTTGATTAGGACTGTGCCCTTAATTACTGGCAGGTAGCTCAGAAGTTCAACCATGTCTCTTTACAAGGTGAAGCATTCCGGATGTTTCCTTAATGGGAGGTTACTCTAGGACAGCCATTTTTCAATGGTGTGCTGCAAGAGGTTCACGAGAGTTTGGAGCACAGTGGATGAAAATTGCTGGAAAACTGTTCCGGGTTCTGTGGCTCTGTTTCTAGAGCAAGTTTCTATAGTAGTGACTTATCTATCCCTCTTTCTCTGCCAGCTGCTGAGGATGAGGGACAGACCATTTGTTACTACAGACAGTTGCCCTAGAAACAGAGCTGCAGAACCAAGAAGAGTTCCCCAGAAGCTGGAAGTGACATCGCAAGAGGCAGAGACCACAGAGAAGACCATAGAGGTCAGTGTGCAGTGTGAAGAAAAACATTGAAAATCGCTGCTCTAGAAGAAAAGGGGGAGTGCCATCAGTGTCTTCTGAGGCTGCACAAATTGCCCATCTGAAAGGAGGACTAGATGAAGGTGTGAGTCATTCCCCATCCAATGGTCAGTGTAACAAAAGGAACACCCCTGCACCAGGTGTACCTGCTCCAGCCTTCCCATCAGCCTGTCAGCAGCTTGCACTCACTTCGCCCCCCTAGGAATCCGGAGTTGCTCCCTTTAACCCTCTGAGTGCCGGCCAACCAAGAAGAAAAGCTCTTTGCAGAGGAATTGGGAGGGGGGGAAGGGAGAGTGAAGTGGGTGGAGTCAGCCCTAATTTTAACTAGTGGAACTGAGTTCCCCGCGTTCCTCCTGCATGACATCACTGCTCACATCCAACGCTTTACAGCTGCTTTTCAGCAGCTGGCACCAGTGGAATGCACGCTCTGCTGGTGTTTTCTATCTGCCAGACGGAAAAAAGGTGACAAATCTTGTTCCCTTGCATTGGTGGAAAGAATTAGTAGGAAGGGAGACCAGCTGTTTGAGCCAAAATACTGGCTGCTTATATGACATAATATTAAAATATTCAGCTTTGGGGTTGCTCTGTTCCAACACCCACATGTTAGGGACTGCTGGCATTTCAGCTCTAAAGTTTCATATAAAGGTCTACCTACCTGAATTATTCAGAGACCTCTGCTCATGGCCCCTGAAAGCCAGAAGTAACAATTTTGCTAAATTGAATCATGTTAATAAATTCTATCACTTCTGCAATGATAGTTGGGATTTTTTTATTACATGCATTATTTACTATGCTAGCAGCAGGACCCAGCAAAATACAAAACACTTGTTCACCACTGTTTTCAGTGGGGAATAATTAAGCATATATTTCAATAACATTTAGCATCCTAATGAATAAAAGATAGCTCATGCTAGCAGTTCAGAGCCCTGCACAATTTTCTCTAAGGGGGTCAAAAATACAGGATAAGTTCCAGGATAAGATGCTGCTCCTCAGTTATATAGTTCAATATCAGCAGGCAAGCGAAGTTTGGGAGATATATAATCAAGGAGTGCGCCTGTAGGAAAGGAAAGCTTTTAAATATATAGGGCAAGATTATTCAAGGACACTCCAACATCGAAAATCACCTATCTGCAAGAGAAATGCTTCAGCTTCCTAATAGTACAAGTATGGCTGTTAAGGACGATTTCTTTATTTGAAGAAGTGGATATTTCCAAAATGTTATACTACACAATTCTGCTGCACTCGCTACAGTAGAATTACAGAATGTACATGATCCAGAATAAAAGTCTAGTTACTTTTTGCTGATGCCGCTAACTCTCTCTCTCAAGACAGAATGGGGAGAAGTTTTCTGCCTTTATACCTTTCTTCAGTGGTGTCATTCAAATGATTTAGGAACAGGAACTCACTTTTGAGTTCAAATTCAAATGTTGAAAAAAAAAACCAAACAAACCCAGAAGCAGCCATGGAGCCCGTTAGGATCCGGAATGCCCGTTCTGGTCCGTTCCCCTGGAATGACATCACTGCCTTTCTTGCTAAGTAACTTTCCTCCAGCCCCAACTGTCAGTTCATAACTGACAGATCTAACAGCTATTCCCTTCAGGGTGACTGACAGCTCTTCACGCAAGCCTTGTACTTATACCCTTGCACTTACAACATGTCTAGTGCAAGACCTTTGATTGTTGCAGTCAAAGTGTTTCATTCATCTATTTTAAATGTTTCATCTATTTTAAAGCACTGGTTCCCAACCTGGGGGGGGCATGACCCCAGGTAATGTTTTTAAAACCCTCCTCCCTTAAGGGTGCTGGCGAATGACAGAACTCTAGGCCACGGCACTGGTCACTTCCATGATGGCGCACATCTGTGTGCTGGCATCTCTGACTCCAAGAGTGGTGCAAACATACTTTATGGTATCCCTTGTGCCAGTCAAACTTTGCTGGCCTAACTGTGCCGGCCTAATATAACTCCAGGTTAGGATTGCACTCTGAGAGGATTGTTACAATGTGCAGGGAATGGAAAAGAACAGCATGTAAAACCACATAGCCATCAATACCTGTAATTCACCAGGGAGTTGGTCTCTCTGGGGAAATGCACAAGGGAATATGAGCATCTGTGGGGGAATAGCAAGGTGACTCTTGACAAGACGTGTGCTGGTTCTCCTTCGTTGTATGACTGCATCTTTGAAGATCTGCTTGGTTGCACTGCTGCCACCACTCTTATTTTCAAGGAAAAATTATTTTCTCAGGCACTTCCTGTGCTTCTGGCTTACTGTACCAATGCTGTGTGGAAACCTACTGTGTGAACTTGGTGCAATGCTTGCTAACAGCGAGAAAAAAGACAAGACTCAGCAACATTGCAAGGGCATGTCTCTTATATTGTACGTAGCTGACTCCAAAATGGCTGCTGTTCCAAGTGGTTTCTTGATTTGTCTGTGGAGTTGGGCCAGCCACAAGTCTGAAAGTGCAGAGGATATCTTCAAGTAGTGAAGATGGGACATTTTTTGCACATAATTGGAATATGGAGACTGGCACATCAACTTTTCATTATCAAGGGGCTTCATAGATCTCGAAAGTCTATATGCAGGTTAGTAATGTGAAGTGTGTATGAAGTTGTAGTATCATGGGGGAAAAGATGTTTAGCAACCTAAGGGGAACATAGTTATGGCCTGTGCAAGGGTACACATTGCGCTTCCCATCTGCTCCTGCCAAATGGCGACCAATTAAAAGCTACATCTGTAGCACTCCAAAGCTACATCTGTGCAAAGGTGTATAATGGCTTACACAGCCATTATATGACACCAAGAGCCAGAATTGGCTGATAGAGATCTTTTTGTACTGGTGCAGCATTGTGCAAACTGTTCTCTAGTGTCTATTGCTATACAGGTGTGGTAATCAAGAAGCCCTTCTCCCTCCTTCAACACCACCATCACTTGGCAATGGTGGCTGGGAAGTGTACTGCACATCCCTACACTTGCTGCCACTTAATCACACTGGATTCCATTGTTGCCGAAAATAGGCAAAGTATGGTTTCTGTGGTGGGGATTGCATTTAAAAAGGCAAACAACCAAACGAGAGAGTATTAGGTTCATGTTTATTTACACCTGCGCAGGCGGACCAATCTCAGAGAGAAAGGCAAAAGAAATATTATATACATATATAAGCACTTTTATACTCCCCCCTCCTATTCCTTCCTCCAAGTTCCTGCTTGGTTAGAAATTACATCATAGGGGCTGGAGCATGAGATGCTCTAAGCTAACTGGGCCATGAGAATGCCGTGACAATTTCGATAAGAGAGGGGGTTCTGCTAGCTTGAACCGGCACCTTATCTATTGTGCAGGGCCAACAGCCCTGAATTGTGAACGTTAGCAACATTGAATTGAGAACATTACAAGCGGGGGCCCATGTGAGAACAATGGAGGCAAAGATGGGAAACAGTTACATATTTCCGCAGCCATAGACAAGTTACTATGAAAAATGGCTGTGCTTTGGTAAGCTGGCAACCTGGTAAGTTGGCAACACCATGACCATAGGCTAAGTCTATAAATGGAAGCTCATGTAGTAATATGCAAACCAAATCTGGTAATGTCCCAGAGTAAAGAATTTGTAGACTGACTTCCTGAATAGCAATTTCTCAGAGCGCAATCCTAACCTGGAGTTAAGCTGGCACAGTTAGGAAAGCAAAATTTGGCCAGCAAAAGGGACACTGTAAAGCGCGTTTGGACCACTCTTGGAGTCAGGGAAGATGGCTCATGTCTGTGTGCTGGCTTCTCTCTCAGAGAGTGGTCCAAACATACTTTACAGTTTCTCTTCTGCCAGCCAAACCTGCTGGCCTAACTGTGCCAGCCTAACTCCAGGTTAGGATTGCGCATTCACAGAATTCAAACAGAAAAATGGCTTCTTGTTTACTAGGCTAATTAATGATCTGGCACTGAAACCAGGATATTCTCCGATCTTTTATAGATGCAAAAGCCATGGGACTGTTTAAAAGTATAAGGAATGCTAATTTATTTCTGAAAAAGAATGTCAACTGCAATACTTTACTGGAATATTGCCCAGTTTACTGGAAGCAATTGGGCAATTCATATTAAGTGGGAATCTCTCTCTCTCTCTCTCTCTCTCTCTCTCTCTCTCTCTCTCTCTGTGTGTGTGTGTGTGTGTGTGTGTGTGTGTGTGTGTGTGTGTGTTCGTTCAGATTGCAGATCAATAAAAGGGCAAAAAAATCTTCCTTGCTAATTGTGATTCATATTCCAAGCAAAACAATGCACATCAATGTTCATTATCCAAAGACATTATTCAACAGTAAGAGCTTTGGGTAAAGTTTAATGATCCCCAAAGCCAGTAGGTCACAATACACATGGGAAAAGTCAAGGCATGGCCAAGCATCAATTACAAGTAAGAGCAGAGTTTTTGTCATATGGCCATTGAGGAAAGAGTAACTGAGACACCAGGCAGATTATGCAGAAAGCGCTTACTGGCGGAGGAGGAAGTAGACCAAGTAGCCCATGTGAAGGATATCAAGCCCAGGGCTGGCCTTAAGCCAATGTGAACAATGTTGTCACATTGGGCCCCACACTTTGGGGGGCCTCGCACCAGCACAGCAAGCAGCTCGCCTGCTGCTGCAGCTGGTATCTTATGGACTGTAAGTCACTGGGGTGAGCAGAGCAGCTTTACCATGGGCTCTCCCACCTGGCCCTGCCTCCTAACAGCTGCAAGTGGGCCTCCAAGCACATTTCTTGGTGAGTGGGGCCCCCGCAAGTGGGGTGAGGGGCCCCGCAGGAATGCCCTGCATTGGGCCCCGTCATGCCTAGAGCCGGCCCTGCTCAAGCCAGAGCAAAGGACAGGACAGAGTGCAGAGAAAACAACCTGGCTTATATAAAAGTCAATTCCCAAAACTGCATGTGTCACACACTGCCATGATCAAGAAAACGAAGCCAGAGCAGAGTTATTTAGATGAAAGAATGGGTTTATGATGATAGAATGTGGCTGATTCCCAGGGGGTCAATTAAGTTATATGAGATAGAGTAAATGGGCTGGGATTGTCAACACTGGGAAGGAAAAGCTACTCCTCCAACAAACTGAGCTTTTGGGGCTTCAGGCAGATTTAAGCGTTAGTTTAATGGTGCCCCTGAGTAACTTCTTAAGGTCCTGTCCTGAGCAGATACCACGGCGATGATGCACCAACACCAGTGGTGGTACAAACTGGGATGTCATCCAATAATACCATCTCCAGTCTGCTGCCTTTGAAGAAACAGAACTTTTGAAGAATAAGAACTGCCTTGCAGGATCAGGCCAAGGGCCCATCTAGTCCATCTTCCTGTATCTCAGGGGTAGCTTTCAAGACACTCTAAAACCCCTAATCAGGGGTGCCTGTTTGTTATGGCTCAAGGTACTAAATGCTAGATTAGGAGCTTTTTGCTGTGGTTGGGTGGTTAGAGAGCAGCCAGTGTGAATTTTAGACCTGTCTCCCCCTCTTTTTTTGTCCCTGCCATGGGTGTTTCTGGCTAGGCTTGCAGAAGTTGAGTGCCTTGCGGGTTAGAGCAAATCCCTTTGCTGAATTCAAATGCATTTTGTGTGGCTCCCAGCCTGCATCTTAAAATATGCCTTCCAAGGGATGACTGCTCCCCAGGGGCAGACCTAGTCAAAATGGCACCTGGGGCACCCAATAGAAATGCGCCCCCATGGGAGCCCAGGTCTACCCACCAGAAGCAGCCCCAGGTAGACCTGGGCTCCTGTCGATGGAGCCCAGGTCTACCCAATAGAAATGGCCACGGGTAGATCTGGGCTCCCTTCGAGGGAGCCCAGGTCTACTCATGGTGGGTCCCAATGGGTAGACCTGGGCTCCGGAGCCCAGGTCTACCCACACAATGTTGCAGGGGCTACTGGCGCCCCCCCTAGATGGCCCCAAGACGGCGCCCAGGGCTCTTGCCCCCCCCTGCCCCCCTAGATCCGCCACTGCTGCTCCCACAGGAACTCTAACCTTTGCCACTGTATGTTTGGTTCGCATGGCTACCCTTTTCTGAGAGTGCGGTCTTTCTTTCTTTGCTCCGCTCAAAAGGGTATTCCTTGGATATGTGCGTTTGTGTTAATGAGTTAAGGGGACTTGAACCCTGAGTGCAGGGATCTTGGAAGTTCTTTGCATTTGCCCCTTTGCTGCCGATGCCACAGTAGCTTCTGTAAGGGGTGGGGTGCTGTGGAATATTTGTTGTGAGTGTGTGTGGTGTCCTTGGGCATCTTCTCATGGTTGTTGTTGGTGCCTGCTCATTCCTTGGGGCCAGTGGGCTGTGCTCAGTTCACCTTGAACTGAACTGGGATTGGGGCTGGATTAATGCAGTGATTGGATTGAGTATCACAGGGACAACCAATCCATTAGGCAAAGTGATGCAGGTTGCATAAGTGGCAAATTGTGGAGGAGGAAGAGTGTGGCTCA
This sequence comes from Lerista edwardsae, assembly GCA_029204185.1. NCBI lineage: Eukaryota > Metazoa > Chordata > Lepidosauria > Squamata > Scincidae > Lerista > Lerista edwardsae. Next base: position 37,081,268 of record JAJKFI010000002.1, on the reverse strand, counting down.
TTCAGAGCACCCTTCACCACCACCTCCCTCTAGCCTGATATTGATGCATGCTGCACTGATCCACTTTCTGCCTGCTGAAAGTGATCAGAATCACCTGCCTCCTCACTTTGCATGTCATTTCTTCATTTGCATGGTTTCTTCAAACTTGGAGGGGAAGAATTTCCGGTTTGAATTACAGTCCATGTGTAAACAAAGGCTCCTTCAGTCACCAGATTGTGTTAATCAAAGCAGAAGTCCTGCAATTGAAGAAACTGCCAAAAGAGCACTGCAAGTGATTGTTTGGGGTTTTGTTTTTTGTAATTGCGATGTTGGCCAATGCCCTTTGATGGGTATTGTCTTTGTCTCTGCACTTGGCTGAGGGTGTAGTAGCTAGCAGTGGAGGTCTGTTGACTCATTTATGCGCCTGTCTGTTCATAGGTTAATGTATGGTATTGGTGAGGTGGCGCTGCTGAGCTTGCTGACCAGAAGGTTGGCAGTTCAAGACCGCGACGGAGTGAGCTCCCATCACTTGTCCCAGCTCCTACCAACCGAGCAGTTCAAAAGCACATAAAAATGCAAATAGAAACAGAGATGAGCACTTATAGTTGGTCATGACTAGACCATTCTTTGACTGAATGGAGACACGGCATACCTGCCCAGACATGGTTGAGAATGTCTGTATCCCTTGCACCTGCCTGTAGGTGGAGTTCATGTGTGCACCCCTACCATACCTAGCCAAACTTGGGGGATGAAAAATGGAAATAAAGAGTTCATATCTAACCATTCTCGCATGAAAATACAAGTGTATTCAATTGGAGAATGGAATCAATTTTTGAAGAGGAAGCTGTCACAGGAAATTCTGGTTTCTGTCTCTCTAGCATTCATGCCTTCATGAAAGAAACATTCTTCTTATATAAGATATCAAAGAAAAAGATGCAGAAAACTCTGATTTGCAAAGTCTGTTCCTTTAGGGAGAATTGCCACCTGGCAACCAGCAACAGTGTGAAGTTAGGTTTACTGCATCTTCTGCAGAGATTAGAAATGAGGTTACCCTCTTCTGACAAATGGGGGCAAAACGAGTTCTGTTATCCAGTGTTCACGACAGTGATTGATCTTCTGCGAGCGTATTTTCAAAGGATCAAAGCAGAATGAGAGATGCACGATACTAATTCTTTTGAAAGTAATGAGCAATCCAGCCTGTCCATTCATAAAACAGCACGGTCACCAATTTGCTAAGATGCATAGCCCAAACCAATGTATCTTTATTTAGAAGTCCCACTGAGTTCAGTGGGGTTTAACTCCCAGCAGGGCCTACCTTAAGCCAATGTGACCAATGTCGTCACATTGGGCCCCATGCTTTGGGGGCCCCCACACCAGCTCAGCAAGCATATTGTCTAGCCGAGATTTTTTATGAACTGTAATCAGTGGGGTGAGCAAAGCAGCTTTACCTTGGAGGCAAGGGCAGATGGGAGGGCCCAAACTGCCCAGAATGGAAGCTGTTGGTGATGTCGTCATGTCACCACCTACTATTTCCAGGTGCCACACGTGGCACCACAAGCCCCACTTGGTGAGCGGGGAGCCCTGTGGGGAGAGTGGGGGCCCCTGTGAGAATGCCCTGCATTGGACCCCACTGATCCTCCAGCCAGCCCTGACTCCCGTAAAATGTTATTTACTCTAGCCAAAAACTGGTGATATAGAGAGGGGACATAGCTCAATTGTACAGGGCATCCATTACATGCAAAAGATCTCTTGTTCAATCCAGCATCCCCAGGTAAAGATTCAGGAAATGGGACTATAAGAAAGCCCCCTCTGTGAGACCTTAGAGCCAGTGGTGTCCTTACAGGGGGGGCGGAGCTCTAAGTATTGCAAGGAGCCTTACCCTCCCCTGTAAATCGCTCCTCTCCCTTGCCGCTGTAGCCAGTAAGCAATGCCAACATTGCTTTTCCCCCTGAGAATTGGCTAAAGTGGCACGGGAAAGGAGCGATTTCCACAGCAAGGTAAGGCTCCTTGCAAAACTTAGAGCTCCACCCCCTATAGGGATGCCACTGCTAAAAGCATCTACTTTTTTATCTGATGGCACACTAGGTAAAGGTAAAGGTTTCCCCACGACCGAAGGTCTAGTCATGATCGACTGTAGGGGGCGGTGCTCATCCCCATCTCAAAGCCTGTAGAGCCGGCGTTTTGTCCGAGGACAAGCTTTCGTGGTCATGTGGCCGGCACGACTCTACGCCGTAGCGCACAGAACGCCATTACCTTCCCACCGAAGTGGTCCCTATTTATCTACTTGCATTTAGGTGCTTTCGAACTGCTAGGTTGGCAGGAGCTGGGACAAGCAACAGGAGCTCACTCCGTCACGCAGTCTCGAACTCCCAACCTTGCGATCGGAAAGCCCAGCAGCAGCAGTTTAACCCGCTGCGCCACCACGTCCCTGATGGCACACTAACAAGATGCTAAAATTGACAAGGCACACCATGCTGTGGATGGCACACATCCTCCCAATGACCCTTCTCAAACTCCTGCCACACACTTATGGACAATTCATGGCACACATGGCTTGAAAATTGCTACTTTAGAGAGTCACTGCACCTACTAAGTTACATGAAACAGGAGTCTTACTTTAGCATAAGACAGCTTCCTACATTTCCCACATTAACCTAGTCCTAACAGATTGAGGGCACAGTCCTAAACCTCCAGCACTGACATAACTGTGCTAATGGAGTACTAGTCACAGAGGCCTCCTTAAGGTAACAGAATGCTTGTTCCCCTACTTTGGAACTGCATTGCCCTTACTTCGGTGCTGAAAAGTTGGTTAGGATTGCACCATAAAGCTCATAATATACATTACTGGATATCTGTGTTAGAAGCAGGGACATGCAAGCAGGGGAGTCTGAGCCTTACCTGACCTTCTGAACCTAAGCTCCCATATGCAACTGGAGATGTTCTCCAGATGCACGCGGGAGCCTTTCTGAGGCCAGCAGAAGCTGCCCACTGCTTCTATAGGCTTCAAAACCAACCCACCCAATGGTGTTTAACAAGCACTACTGGGAAGTGTTTCCCCCCTCCAGGGGGGCTTCAGAAAGGCTCAGGATGCAACTGGTACAAGGTTCTGGTAGCATTCAGACACTCAGTGACCCAGAAGTGCTACATCACTTCCAGGTCACTGGTTTCATGACATTCTATGCTTCACCAGCACAGAAGGTCACGGCCTGTCCCTGGTTCAAAGACAGGCAGAATTGTCCATGTAAGTACTTTCTGGGCTTTACTCCTTCTCTCAGATGACGCTTGACAAAAATGTTGTAATTACGCCGGGATAGACTACTTCCTTTGCTAGTGGGAGAAACAAAGCAGTGCATAGTCAAGCAGGGTTTTTTTTAAGAAGCCCTAGAAGTCCCTTAATTTGGAGTTTGCCATACTAATCTCCCAGAATGCACTTTGGATTAATGGAAATCAGCACAGTTCTCATGTGGCTTGTGGCCACTGGGGGCCCAGTCCTATCCAACTGCGGTCAATGGCCCAGTAGATAAAGTTGAAAAAGCTCCTCGTTGAAAAAGTTTGGGAACCACTGATTTCTATTTCCTTAGCCTTGACAGTTGATCATCTGTTTTGGCTTCCACATCCCTGATGCTTTCTGTAGTCCTGCAAAGATCAATTGTAGGTAGCAGAGGTCATAGTTTACGATTAAATCACAATTGGATTTTTCCCAACAGTACTCCTGGCCTTTATATTAACAGTTGCCTGATGAAAGGCAATTCAGGCCATGGAATGTATCATTTTTGTATGTCCAAATGGGATAAGTGTCAACTGCATTGTTTTCTGGCTTCCAGTGCTTCTGTAAAAACATGCAGGAGCCCGGCCAGAAGAAAAGCTGGCTGTTTGCAATGTAATGGAAAAATTTTAATGCATGAATGTTGTTTATAAATTGTGAATTCCAGTTAGAGATGGCTGTTAATGTAAATGGACTGCAGCTGGCTACTTCTCTCTCTCTCTCTCCCCCCCCCCTTATAGTTTCCTGGAACAGAACAAGGTTTTACAAGCTTCTGAGAAGAATGTCTAATGTAAAGATTTTGAACATTATCAGGCTTCTTAAAATCCCTCTAGCACCTTTGAAGTGAGTACGCTTCTTTTTGAGAAACGTGATCTGTGCCATTAATTGCCAACACTATTACCACACAGTCCCAGAAAATAACATAAGATGCTAGACAGATTGAAAGGAGAAATGGGAAAGCCTCGCCAGCCCTTTACAATGTTCACTCAGGGTTTTTTCCTGTGTTCCTTTCTTTTGTATTTCAAAGGAATTTACAATTTAATGCAAATTTGATGTTTATTATTATCACGCAGTGGATCTGCTACCAAGCCAGCAGTTAGTACAAAATGCAGCAGCCTGGGTGGCTACAGGGGCTAGACGGTTTGACTCAGCAGGACCACTCCTTCAGCAGCTGCAGTGGCTGCCCATTCACTTCCGATCCCAACTTAAGATGATGGTTCTGACCTTTAAGGCCCTTCATGACTTAGGCCCAGCCTATCTAAGCCTTCTCCCATACATACCTGTTCGCCCTCTTAGATCATCTAAAGGGGCTCTCCTTCAAGTGCCCTAACCCTCTGTCCCAAGTTAAAGGGATGGCACCTCGGGGACGAGCCTTCTCTGTAGCGGCTCCAAAAATATGGAATTCCCTACCAGAAGAATTAAGAACTAAACATTCCCTTATGGCCTTTTGGAGAGGGCTCAGATAATACCTATTTAGTCTGGCCTTTGGATGACTGTGTGGCTGTCTGCCCTCTGTCATATTGTCATAGCCTGTTTCACTCCCCTGGCCAATTGTTTTCCCCACCCTCCAATACATCCTGATATCGAGAATTGGGTTCAGCTTTCACTGCAGTTCACTCCCGGTGTTCCCGTTAATGTTTAATTTGTTGTTTTAACGTGTTTATGTTTTACTTATTATGGTTACATTGTATTTTGTTTGTTCTCTTTAAGCCGCTTTGGGCATTTGCTTTTGCATAGGAAAGGCGGAGTATAAATAAAATAAATAGGACAGGTGTAATATGTGCACATGGGGGTGCATCAATTGCATGTGCACAGACTAGTGTTGCAATCAATGGCATGACATGGAAGGAGGAGAGAGGCAAGATTAAAGGTGTAGCAACAGACCACTTTTTATTGTTATGTGGGAATAGTAATACAATACTGTAATAAGGAAGGGGCATCAAAAACGCAATGCAATGTATTCAACCATTTTTCACACCCAAATTCTATAGGTAAGTTGTTTCTAATAGAAAGGAGAAGAAATTGGGAATCCTTACCAACAGAAGGGAGCATGCCAGGCTGGCCTTAAGCCAATGTGACCAATGTCATCACATTGGGCCCTGTACTTTGCCCCCCCCCCGCACTAGTGCAGGAGCATATCACCTGCTGATATAGCCAGGTATGGGCTATAGGTCAGTGGGGCAAACAGAGCAGCTTTACCTTGGGCCCTCTCACCTGTCCCTGCATCCAAACTTCCCGAAATGGGCCTCCTGGAAGCAGTTGGTGGTTAGTCAGTTAGCAGTTAGACACCACCAAATATTTCCAAGTGCCGCATGTGGCACCACTTTTCTTGGTGTGTGGGGGACCCCGCAGGGATGGGGAGGGTTTGCAGGAATGCCCCATATTGCTCCGCTGCTCCTAGAGCCGGCTCTGGGGGCATGTATTGGCACAAGCAGGGCAAAGAGGGGGACCAAAGGATGTAGGAAAAAATCAGGAGAGTTTGCTACTAGCAACGTGCAAACATGTGCACATTGGAGGGAGGAAACAATCATGTGCAGGGACCCAGAGTAATGGCCAATGGCATGACTGTATCATTGGGTGGTGAAAGAGAAGTGGAAATGAGGGAGAAGGTGCACAAAAGGTGCTGAAGTGCTAAAAAAACACAAAAGGGGTTCACATTGTGATTCACTGAAGCTCACTCACACTTGTACAGCTATCTTTTACTCAACAGTGGAATCATGGAACAGTGATTTGAAGGAGGGGAAAGAAGGATTTGGGAGGAGGGAGCAACTCCTTAGAAGGAGATAAGGCAGAGAGAAGAGGGGGGAATGTGGAGGAGAAGGGACTTGGGGAGGATGCCCAAAGGAACCTAGCAAAAGAAAGAGAAGGGTTTGGAAAAGGGGGGGGGAGAATGGTGGAGATAAGAGAAGGATTTAGGGCAGTTCAGACAGTGGCCAAAAAGCTGTGGCTGGGAATGGCTGTCACCTGAATCAAAGGCCACAGGCAAAGACTGAGGCTAGGGACAGGCCATGAATGCAATTAACTCACTAGCAGGGGGGAGCTAGTATCTCCCACCAAACCAACATTCCCACCAATGTACCAAGCCTCTGAAGGAGATTACCACATACAAGGGAGATTCTCCCTGTTCTGAGGACATGCTGGACTAGGCAAGGGAGGATGCCTCAGAAGGGAGGCATGAGGCTGATCTCAAAAGGAGACAAAAATCAGAGCAAGGTTTCAGACACTCATAGGCAGATAATATTCATAGAAAGGAAAGGCAGACATTCACTCAGGGTGCAATCCTAACCAACTTTGCAGCACCAGGGTAAGGGCAATGTTCCTGCCCACCTAGCAGTTTGAAAGCACATAAAAATGCGAGTGGATAAATAGGTACCATTTCGGTGGGAAGGTAATGGCATTCCATGCACCTTGACATATTGTCATGCTGGCCACCTGACTACGGAAACTTGTCCTTGGACAGATGCCGGCCGACTCTTCGGCTTAGAAATGGAGATGAGCACCACCCCCTACAGTTGGTCACAACTAGACCATTTGGTCATGGGGAAACCTTTACCTTTTTAAGGGCAATGCAGCTCCAAGGTAAGGTGACAAACAATTACCTTGAGAAGTCCTCTGTGACTACTACTCCACTTCAGGATGCGGCACATGTCCCATTGGCACAGCTATGTCAGAGCTGGAAAGCTGGTTAGGATTGTGCCCTTAGTGTGCAATCAATTTGACTGGACACAATACACATACAAGGAAGAGTAGGGATTTGGTGGGTCTTGGGCAAGATTGAACCACAGACCAAGATGCCCTACTCCCAATTTGGAGTTCAGTCATAGGGTTGCTGAGGACCATTGGAGGTGTGAAATCTTTTATGAACACCCCCCCCCAAAAAAAGAAACAACCACAAAACCTCAGACATCCAAGGAGATGGCTATAATCACAAGAACTAAATATACTGTTTCCACACCAATCGGAGCTTGAAAGCTTTATCCACTGTACATTGTGCAGGCATGAAAACTCCATTGTCATATAACAAGTAAACAGCTTTTTGCTCTCCAGATGGGCACCTAGCAACAAATACATGTGTGTAAATACATGTCTCCTGCATGCCTTGAATCAAAAGGAAATAAACAGAAATAAAGTGCTACTGAAAAGTGCAGTGCGGTTGTGCTTATGTGAAGAAACAAGTTCCAGAGATAACTTCCTTTACAGTTTTTTTTTTTCCTTTTTTCTTTCCTCCAACTGTAACTCTGAAGTAGAAACATGGCTAGGCTGGACACAAAGTGTCTTGCAGCACTTTAAAGACTAATGCATTTATTTCTGCATAATCTCCCATGGGCTACAATCCGTTTCATTAGCCGCATGACGTGTCAAAACTTTTTGTTATTGCTGCAACAGGCTAACGTGGCTACTCAGTTCGAAGAGGCATGTCCTGTCAGTGGTTCCTTTACCAAAGGAGCACAAGCTCCCCCTGGCAGCAAAACGTAGTACTTTCCTGAGATTTATTTGCTTTGCAGAGATCTTAGAAAACTAATTGTGAATGCCTGCATGTTCGTACCGTCTTAAAGCTCTCTGAAAATGTGGTACAGTTTCAAAAATGCACCTTTGTCAGGAACAAAGGTTCAGATTTCTCAGTTTGAAATTTGCTATGGAAGCAATCACTGCCCTTAAAAATAGCCATTGGGTAGGTGTCATATTCCTCTCTCTCTGTATGAGGGCGTAGCCAATTGTAATAGGGCAAAAGGAGAGTTATTCTAAAATTGCATCACTGGTGCTGCATTTGTCCTTTTCTCCCTCACCCTAAAAACAGCATGTGTGGCCCACTGTTCCCTCTAATTTTCGAGGGGACTCAGAGCCCCGTGACTGCACAAAGGCAGCTTCAGAACTCTGGATCGCCACGAGAGAAGCTTCATGGGATTTCTATTCTGCCTGCATAGCTATGCTACTTACAAGGAAGGCTGCTGTGGCTCCAATCTGTATTGGGACCATGGCACCTTTAACCCTTCCCCTATCCCCTGCCTGTGAATGAATGCGAATCATGGCGCTATCAATGTTCAATGAAAGGCTTTTGCTAAAATGCTGCAGCACGCGCACACACCCTTGCCTGAGCCATGCTCTGCCTTCCATTAAGAACATAAGAAGAGCCCTGCTGGATCAGGCCAAAGGCCCACCTAGTCCTGCTTCCTGTATCTCACAGTGGCCCACCAGGTGCTTAAGGGAGTTCAGTAGACAACAAGATGCTTGCATCCTGTTGCCACTCCCTTGCACCTGACATTCTGAAGTAGCCTACTTCTAATCTAAGGAGGTTGCCCAACCCATCCTGGCCAGTTGCCAGGCTCCTCATTCTTTTCCTGGCAATTCTCCTGCCTTCTGAAAATAGTACCTTGGCATTACAAGCACCTTTTCCACACTCCAGAACGGATGTGCTACTGACCTAATTCTTCTCTTTCTGGCTTTTTGCCTGAGGCATTAATAACCTTAGCACTGTCGAGTGTTCAAATTGCATCACATGGCTTTTGATACGATAACTGCAGTTAAAGCTTTTCTGCATAGTTGTGGTCCATGATACACTGGTAAGATATGTGAGCCTCCATCACATTGTTTGGCCAGATCATTTTTTGTTTTTCCCTCATGTCAATGGACTGGGGGTGTGATACTGTAGTGCAGCGGTTCTCAACCTGGGGGTCGGGACCCCTTTGGGGGTCGAACAAGCATTTTGCAGGGGTCGCCGGCGCCTCCCTCCAAAACACACACGGAGGGGGGGAGAAACGGGTCTGCGGGGGGTGGGGGACGAAGCTTGGCCCAAGAAAAAGGAAGACACTAATAGGGAGCTGCGGAATTTCTCGCCTTGGAAGCCTCATGGGGCGCCATGGGACTACTCGGGAGGACGTACGCCATGGGACTACTCGGGAGGAGGCGCGCAGGGGCGTTGCCCGGGGATGCCTCCTGCCCACATGTGTTTTCCCGGGAGGGATGCTCATTGGGCGGCGTGGGGCCGACTCATGAGTCAACGCATGTCCGAGGCCGCCATCCCGCGCACATTCACGGGCCAGAGTGGGACTCCCTGGGAGCAGCGTGCAGGACGGGCGGCAGCTCTCCAGCCCTGAGAGAGTCTGCAGGGCGCTGCATGGGTGAGCCATCCCGCCCCGACGTCAGGCTTGTGGGTGCTTCGCCTCCCCTCCCGTCACAACAACCCTGCAAGGTAAGCGAGGCTGAGAGAGGGGGACCGGGTCAAGGGCACCCAGGAAAGCTGCCTGGCTTGAGCAGGGATTTGCGTGCTGGATCCAGTCCGCGCGCCACGCTCTCATCCCTCTCGAGATGACTTTCCGGGCAGGGGGGCACGCCTCATGTGGCGTTAAAGGCGCAAGTTCTCGCCGGGCAGGTGCAGCCACGCTGAGGGAGGTCTGGCTGGAGAAAGAGGGCCTTTCGCGCAGATGGGAGGCTGCGCGAGCTAATGGAGGCCTTTGGGGAGAGTCAGAGGGCTGCTCGTGTCTGCGCGCGCTAACGTGGATCGGAGTCCCAGGCTGCAATCCTATACTCACTTTCATGGGAGTAAGCTGCATTGAACACAATGAGACTTACTTCTGAGTAGACATGCATAGAATTGCGCTGTCAGTGAGTTCGATGCAACTTGCTCCCAATTATGGTTGGGGGTCCCAACAGGCTGTCATAGTAAAAAGTGGGTCCCGGTGGAAAAAAGGTTGAGAACCACTGCTGTAGTGGAAGTAAGCCACACAATTGACACTTTTATCAGGACAGCCAGGATGGTGTGGTGGTTCAGGAATTGGACTTAGACCTGAAAAATCCAGGTTCAAATCCTCACTCAGCCATGAAGCTTCCTGGGTGACCTTGAGCCAGTCCCTATCCCTTAGCCTCACCTACCTCGCAGGATTGTTGTAAGGGCAAAAAGAGAGAAGGAACTTTACATACTACCCTGATCTCCTTGGAGGAAGGATGATAGGAAAATGCACAACTTGCATATATTATCACAGTGGCTTTTGGGTTGCTACCTGTCTTGCCAAAGCCCTCGCTCCAAACTTTCCTCCCAAATGTTATGCCCGCTTAGGCTACTTAGTGTCCCCAATACAGACAGTCCTGGCAATAAGTACCAACTACCAGACCCCAGCACCAACAGAGAGCTCACCCCACCCAGTGGCTTGCCTGTAGGCCACAGGTCTCCTCCTGGAGCTACAGAGCAGGTGTCCTTTGGTAATCACCAGTCCTCAGGCCAATAGTCCTTAGTCATTTCTCAAGCCAGTATCAGTCCATATATCAGTTCACCACACCAGTACGTTGTCCAGTCAGTTAGTCAGGCCAGTAGGTCAGTCCAATAACTCAGCAAAGCCTCCACACTCCTTCCACCACTCTCTCCACATCTACATGGTTTCTCCTTCCTCCAGGTGCTCCTTATATCCCTGCTACAAGCTCCTAAGTGGCTGCAGCTGTGCAGCCCAGCCTCTGCTACTTCCCTGGTGTTAATCCTGCATCTACTTGAACCAAGGGTCACTGTGGGCACCATCCACTGCCTCCTCGAGGTGATCTTCCGCGTTTTCCACTACACTACCTTGTACCAAGCCATATAGGAATCAGTGCCTAGTGAACTGCAGTAGTATCTATGGTTTTCCTGGCATCCCATCTGGCAGTTTGTATCCCATTCAAAAACACAAACCTTGTCTACTGGTGGGATCTTCTTTCCTTTTCCCACTGGCAGTGGCCTTGCTGTCTAAGAGAGAAAGGTTTCAGTATGGCAGAGCAATTAGGGATGGGAAGTGCCATTCCAGCCTCATTCTGGATCCACGTTTATTGATATCCTGATACACCACAGCAGGAAGCCTGGTAAGATATTATAATACTGCTTAAGTTCTGAATATATTTAAAACTGATTATCTATAGTTACCTTTTGTAAAACCAGGAGTTGTATCAGGGATGAACTGACACTAAGAGTGCAATCCTAACTTGGGTAGGAGCAGGCAGGCCAGCTGGCTGCACTGCATCCTAACTAAGAGCGCAATCCTAAACTACACCAGAACAGTGAGGCTGGCAGACCTGCGCTGTATCCAGAGCAGCTTTGGAGCGCTTAGGAGCCTCCCCAGGGCAAGGGCACATTCGCACCCTTGCCTCAAGGAAGGCTCCACCCTCCCGTATGGGTTTCTTGGATCTGCGCCTTCTACTTAGCAGGCGCAGAGCCAAAGACACCGCATGGCCCCAATCGGGGCCTCACAGCCTGGGGACAGAGGCTTGGATGTAGCCTAATGGCCGGATCCCAGCTCCACCCTCCTCCCGGGCCAACACACCTCCTGGCCTGCCCATCCCCTGCCCAGAGTCGGATCTACAGGGAGGGCAAAGCTCTAAGTGTTGCAAGAAGCCTTACCCTGTCACATAAATCCCTCCTCTCCCTTGCTGCTGTAGCCAGTAAGCAATGCCAAGATGTTGCTTTTCCCTGTGAGGATTGGCTAAAACGGTGCAGGAGAGGCGTGATTTCCACTGCAAGGTAAGGCTTCTTGCAAAACTTAGAGCTTTGCCCTCCCTTAGATCTGCCTCTGCCCCTGCCCAGTTCAAGTGGCTAATGTCGGCCAAAGGGTGCCCTCAGAACTGAGCTCTAAGTTAAGAGGCAGCAGCTTAGCATGGGGACAAATGTCCCATTTACAGCCCACAGGCGACTTGTCTGAAAAATTGCAGAGAAGTCCGAGCCACTCACAGCGGCCCGAATTGGAACACAGGCCAGGGATGGCCAAAGGCCACTTCCAAGCTCCACCTCCCTCTGCCAGCTACCCCGCCTGCCAGAATGTAGCCAGTCCTTTCGGCGAAAGCAACACCTCTGAGTTGCTTACTGGCTATGAGACAGCGAGGGAGAGGAGTGGCTTACATGGCAAGGTAAGATGCCTTGCAAAACCTTACACCCTGCCCCCCCAGGGATGCTGCTGGTGAGAAGCATAGTCAAAATATAAGTATGGATTACTATAATGTGATTGCATTTCAGATAGTCAGGAAACAAACTGAAAAGTTGTACTCAAGGTTGAAAAATAAGGTCAGGTTTATTATCTGTTAATGGAAAGACATTTATTTTGTCTTAAAAATGAGACATTTTTGTTTGTGGTTTCTATGATGCATCCCCATCTCGTCTAGACTGAAATAGCAGTGTGAGAGATTGCAGGTCGCCATGACTCAGTACCGTGTCTGTGGGTAAATAGGGTTAAAAATAGAAGTGAATTCACTAGGAATTCAGTCTGCCAAAATCCTCACCCATTGACTGTACCAGTTTTCTGGAAGAAACAATTAATTCTCATGAGACACATAACACCATGCTCCTAATAGATCATGTAAAACCATAGAAACAAATTCTTGTTGACAAGGACTAGTGGATCAATGAATATTTAAGGTTACAATCCTTCCCTAGTTACTCATGCATAATTCGTTCTGAAGTAATTGGGACTTATTTGCACACGACTCTTGGCATGATTGCACCATTTATGTTTTTCTTGTAATATTTCTGACTGCGCAGGATCACTGTCTGCAGAAATTAACTGTTCCTGCTTTAGATCACGGTTGTGTCCTATAATCTCATTTTCATTCTCCAGTGACCTAATTAAACATTCCTTGCCAGTTTCTGCATCTCTTATAGAGCAATCCTATATATGTCTCCCCAAATATAAATTCCACTGAGTTCAAAGGGCCTTATGCGCAGGCAAATGAGTATAGCAGTGGTATTCAAACTTTTTAGACTGGGACCAATTTTTTAGAATGGCACTTGTGTCGGGACCCACCAGAAATGATGTCATTAACCTGGAAGTGATGTTGTGGCAGGAAGTGACATCACCAAGCAGGAAGTGCTGCCATTGTAACATAATCAAATGACACTCCTGAAATGCAAATTGGCATTCTTGGACTGCAGCAATTGTACGACCATGAAACGTCTCTGACAGAAAGCAAGATTAGGACAAAGTATTATGTAAATGCACTGAACTAAAAACAAAATTTAAAAAACCTTCACTTGAAAATTCAAACTGTTAACACTCACAAAAAGAATATAACAAGAGTAAGGACTGCAGTTTCCAAGATGACTGCTCCCAGCTTTCCGCGACCCACCAAGTGTGTCCTGACCCACAGTTTGAATAACACTGGTGTATAGAATTGCAGCCATGCTTCTCAATCTAAACCCCCCTCCACCAGTGCAGCTGCGCCCATTGTATCCTGCAGGTGGGGGTGCTCTGGAGGCCTCCTCAAGGTAAGGAAACCAACATTCCCTTCATCCAGGGCAACCTTCTGCTCCAATGGGTCTCTTTTGATCCTTGCCAGCTCTTTTGTTGGCTGCTTGCCCGCTCAACCCTTGTCCAGCATGGCTAATTAGATCTGCTTGGGGAGGGCTGACCAAGTGAACAGAGAGAGTAGTGAAATCATTTCTGAGGAAGGGGTTGCCGCTACCGGCATTGAAGCGGGTTGTGGTTCACCCCTTCTGAAGAAAACTTCCCTGGATCCCACTAACTTGAGCAACTTTCGGCCAGTCTCAAATATTCCGTTTTGGGGGAGGTGATGGAGCGGGTGGTGGCATCCCAGTTTCAGAAGGTCATAGAAGAAGCTAAATATCTGGATCCATTCCAGTCTGGCTTCAAGCCAGGGTTTGGGACAGAGATGGCCTTGGTCACCTTGGTAGATGACCTGTGCCAGGGAATGAGTTATCTTGGATCTGCTGCTGCTCCTGGATTCCAAGGTGGTGGCTGTGGTCAGGAGAGCCTTTGCTCAGCTTACGCTGATTCACCAGCTGCACCCATACCTGGGCCCTCAGACCTGGCCATGGTGCCCCATGCTGTAGTGACATGCAGATTAGGTTACTGCAACATACTCTATGTGGGACTGCCTTTGAAGACATTCCAGAAACTGCAACTGGTGCAGAACGTGGTTGCCCATGTGGTTTCTGGTGCTTGTCGGTTTGACTCAGTTGGGCCACTGCTTCCGTGGCTACAGTGGTTGCTGATTCACTTCCGGGCCCAATTGCTAGTTTTGACTTTTAAAGGCCTATACAGTTCAGGACCAAGGTATTGGAGGAACCACCTCCTTCAATATAATCCTACCTGTACTCTTGGGTCATCTGAGAGGGTCCTTCTGACTGTGCTATCACCAGGTGAGGTGTTTGTAGGTTTATTTCAGCAGTGGGATCTAACTGATCCAGGAACCAGAATGGTGACTGGGACTCACCTTTGAATGGCAGCCTGTCCTGTCCATTCCACCGCCTTCCCACCCACCGCATGGGCTGCCCCGGTGGACGCGCTCCACCGCCACTCACTCGGGCACCCGGCGCACCCCCCACCCGTCCTGTCCCCGGTGAGCAGGCGCCCCCTCCGAGGCCAGGGGCGCATTGCAGCACCGCATCCATCACGGAGGTGGTGACGAATGGTGGCGGGTGGGCGGAGCTATCCCTAATTAGGTTCAGGAACGGCCGTTCTGGCGCATTCCCCCTGGATGACACCACTGGCTTATTTATTTAATTAATTCAAATGCTGACATGCTAGGTTGGCATTTTAAATTTTTTAATGATTGTAACTTTGTAGTTGTGTGGTCCATTGGGATCTGCTTTATTTTAATTGTAATCATGGTTTCATCTTTTGTGTTTTTTTTAAATGTTGTGAGCTGCCTTGGGTGCCCCAATGCAGGGTAAAAAGGTGGGATAAAAATATTTTAAATAAATTAGTCTGAGGAGAGGACGGAAGAACAGGATTAGGATCTAGCACACATCAGTGCTGCTAAGATCCACCCCTTCTCCTGTTCTGCCCCCTGCCCACCCAGACACTCCCCTGTTCCTTCCCCTTCTTGCCCATTCTACTCCCTGCCCTTGCTGTACTTTCACTGCCAAGGTAGCTGGCAGCAGCAGCAGGCCTCCAGGACTGCAGTGGACCCAAATGGCCATTGACTGTGGCTGCAGGAGGCTCTGCTGTATGGCCATGTATGACAGGAGAACTGGGTTCTTCTACTGTAAAGGGCAGCCTAGGCCTAGTTAGGTTTGGGCTGCCTGGCATATAAGAGGAAATTGCCTTTATGTTGTCCATCTAGGTTAGTGTTGTCTAGAGTGGCAATAGCTCTCCAAGGTTTTAGAAAGGGGTCTTTCCAAGAATTGAACCCAGGATATTTTATATGCAAAACATGTGGTTTAGCACTGAGTTATGATTTACCTACCTTTACACCACACAACTGGTTTATTTGCTGTCCTCAGAGCTGGTGGAAATAATTTACATTTTGTTGTACTCTGTGGGCTTGTCTGTGGTATTATTCACTCCCATGTCTGTTATCAAGGTTTATCCTAGATCGTCATTCATTTTAATGAACTCTTCAGACACACCTGTTGAGGTTTGGAATTAATCAGCCACAGCAGCATTTGGGAGTTTATCTTTTAAAAAATTGATTTTTATACTTTTCATGATTTTATGCTTCCTGGTCAAAATCTCCGAAGGATAGGATGCACTGCAGTCATTGAAAGCAATTTTAATTCATTTTAATAAACCAAGATGCTCGGAGCACAGAGGTGTGGTGGCTGCAGAGTCTTTGCAGGTGCTAATTGAATCAAGTCCTTCAAAAATGCATGTTAATGTCTATATGGGGTTTCGTTGGGGAAAGCAGGGGAAAAGGAAGATAGAAGACATTATTCTTGAATTGCTTTCAGATGTACCTACAGGCATAATTTAATAATCCCATAGTAAGTGCAACAGGGACGTGGTGGCGCAGCGGGTTAATCCGCTGTTGCTGGGCTTTCCGACTGGAAGGTTGGGAGTCCAAGACTGTGCAACGGAGTGAGCTCCCGTTGCTTGTCCCAGTTCCTGCCAACCTAGCAGTTCAAAAGCACCTAAATGCAAGTAGATAAATAGGGACCACTTCAGTGGGAAGGTGTTACGTGCGCTACGGCGTAGAGTCATGCCGGCCACATGACCACGGAAGCTTGTCCTCGGACAAAACGCCGGCTCTACAGGCTTTGAAATGGGGATGAGCACTGCCCCCTACAGTTGGTCACGACTAGACCATTTGGTCATGGGGAAACCTTTACCTTTAAGTGCAATAGGTATGCCTGTAGAGAAGTTTCCATAGGGCTGATTCAGTGCTGTTACATAAAATAGGAAGTAATACCAAGACATCCAGTCCTCTGATGTAGGGGGTAATGCATTTGTTCATGTAGCCATTTGCACATCCTCAGAGCGCTATTCTAAACTGGAGTTAGGCCGGCATAAACTAAGCCAGCAAAGTTTGGCCAGCACAAGGACCACCATAAACTCTGTTTGGATTACTCTCAGAGTCAGGAAGGATGGCTCACGTGCTGGCCTCTCTGACTCAGAGAGTGGTCCGGACATACTTTATGGTGTCCCTTGTGCCAGCCAAACTTTGCTGGCTTACCTTACTCCGGCCTAACTCTGTTTAGGATTGCACCCTCAGTGTTTGTATAGAGGTATATTTACATGGCGCCAGTAGTGGTCCATAGATGCCCCAAACAACATTTTCTACAGACAATATGTAGAATGTTCTATTACAATGATATTCACACTGTGGGTCAGGACCCACTTGGTGGGTCATGACATGATGTCAGGTGGGTCGTGGAGAGCTGGCAGCAGCCATCTTGGAAGCTGCCGACCTTCCTCTTGCTAGATTCCTTTTGTGAGTGTTAACAGTTTGAATTTTCAAGTGAGGGTTTTTAAAAATTGTTTTTAGTTCAGTACTTTTACATACTATTTTGTCCTAATCTGCCTTTCTGTCGGGGATGCATCATGGTTGTACAATTGCTGCAATCCAAAAATGCCAATTTGCATTTCAGGAGGACCCCGTGGGCCAATCAAGCCTCAAACCCCAGCCTGTCAGTCATGGCAAGGTGGGACAATTGGCAATTGACTGTTGTATTATTTACTTTGCATTGAAAACCATACTGTAGAGATTCACTCTTTATGCAAGAAAGAAATAGTCACCGCTTGGTATGCTGCTGCCTAATTATCTTGGAATCCTTAAAAAAAATGCTTTTACCATGTGTTGATGGTTGTAACCACTAGAGGGCAAACTTCTACAGCTTATAACCAACTTTTAAAAGAGTTAAATTAAAGAGTTAAGTCAAACTATTCCTGTAGTATACTCTTATATTGATCAAAACCAAGACATTCATGCTGTACAGTCACCACGGGCACACCCTTTCAAGAAAACACAGAAGTAGTAGTATTCACTGATTGCAGTATTCATTCAGTTTTCTCATTTTGACATTGACCTCTGCTAGGACCATCCAAGCATATGTAATTTCTAACAAAAGTATATATGATATATATCTAAATATATCATTTAGGGTAAAAGTTGTGACTTTGCAATAAACCCTCCCCCCCCTCTCTCTCTCTCTCTCTCTCTCTCTCTCTCTCTCTCTGTGTGTGTGTGTGTGTGTGTGTGTGTGTTAAAAGGAAAGGTCAGAAATTCCCACTTAGATCTATTGCCATCAGGCAATTTTCAACATTTCCCATTTTCAACAGTGGTGTGGTGGGCAGCACTTAATGAGCCAATAACAATCATTAAATAGTCCGGGGTTTTTTTCCACATAGAATCATCAGTGTTCAGGAGAGTGAAGTTCAGTGTTGAAGGTGACAATGACACAGAGATTATTTCAGTGTTGGGAATGAATCTCAAAAGTCGAGGTCAATTGTGAGTCTCTGTCCCTCCTGCAACTTGACTCATGCCATGCACGAGTCCTAGTGCGCTCCTGATGACTCGAGCATGTTTTTGACTTGAGTCTTTTGGAGCTTTTTCAATTGACAGGCAAATCCCTGAGGGGAGGATTTGAACCTGCACCTTTAGTTATTCAAATCCAGCATTCTAACCACTAAACCATGCTGGCTTTATATTATTTATTTATTTATTTATTTAATTTATTTAATTTATTTATACCCCGCCTTTCTGCCCATAGGCACGCAAGGCGGCTTACAACAATAGAAATAAAATACAATAAAAATTACAATTTTACATTAAAAACAATAATTTAAAAACTACATTAAAACAATTAAAATAGGTGCAAAGGAACGCATTTTAAAAGCCAGATAACTGATTGTGGGTCCCACTTTGAAGGTGGGTGCCTCAGACACCCTCCTGAGGTGGCAGGCAGCTTCAAAGAGACACTCCCCCCCCCCCCCCCGACCAGATTGCAGCCCTTTCAACAGGAGTGGAGATGAGATCAGAAACCTCTCCCAACCAGTTTCAAAGGCTGCAAGCTGCTGAGGAGTGCCTTTTTGAAGGTGTCTGCAACTTCAAGGGTTTTTTGCCAGGCCAGCAAAGCCTCCCTTTGCAGCCACCTTCAAAGATGGACCTCTGAGCAGTGTGCACCTCTTTAAACTGGCATGGAGACGCAACACAATGTTTCAGTGCAATGCTTCACAGCTTCCGCCAGTTTTGAGAGTTGCATGCTGCTTGGGGTCCCTCTGTGAAGGTGGCTGCAACTGCAAAGGGGCTCTGCTGGCCTTCCAGCATCCCCATGAAGTTGCAGGCACTTCCAATGAGGGACCCCCCCCCCAACCAGATTGCAGTCTTTGGAACCAGCAGTAGACACTTCTGATTGCGTCTCCCCCTGGTTTCAAAGGCTGCGATCTGACTGGGTGCCAGTCAGTGGCTGAGTCGTTGATATTCATGTCTTGAGTCCCGACTTCCCCATCTTTGGGTAATTCATTCACTGTCCCAGTGAGGAGGAATCTAGATAATGAAACCCTTTTCCTCCAAAGACAGATGAGCATAAGCTCTGAGCAGGGCCGGCCTGAAGCCAATATGGTCTGTGTCATCACATTGGGGCATGTGACACAACAAATGGCGGGGAGGGCCTGCGCTGGTGAGGCAAGCGGACCACTTGCCCCTGCAGTCAAGATCTCCACCAGTGAGGTGAGTGGAGTGGCTACTCATTGGGCTGTCCCACCTGGCCCTCCTCCCAGTGGGCCAAAATGGGCCTCCCAGAAGCAGTTGGTGGTGATGTCATCACATCACTACCAACCATTTCCAGGTGTTGCACTTTGCACGTGATACCAGAAAGAACTCTTCTCACCATGGCTGTATGGTGAGTGGGGACCATGGGGAGGGTGGAGGGGCCACGGGAACGCCTCACATTGGGCCTCACAGCTCCTGGGGCCAGCCCTGGTTGAGCCTTGATATGAGCAGGTTGACAGGGTCCTGTATGGGTTCTCTCCAACCTTGCAGAGGCATGCAGGGACTGGAGCTTTTGGAGATCATAGGCCAAGGAAAAGCCATCAGAGCAATGTGCTAAAAACAGAAAGGGAAGAGGTGAGGGCTTCTTTGCACAAAAGCAAGAGCCAGCCATTTTTGACCTGGTTTCTTAGGGTGGATAGCACACCATCAGCAGAGTTCAGGTGCTGCAATGGTTTTATATAAATGCTGTAATTTTTGTAACCCGAGTCCTAAAATGAAATCTCTCTTGCTCCGTTACCATGAGAAACTGGCAAGTTCCATGCAAGTTAGCAAAGCAAGCACCAAGTTACATTGCCATATAGATTTCAGAAACTGATGAGCAGTTTCATTGAACTTTGTTTTTTTTCTTCTTCCAAAAGTTGTGATCTCTTGCCTATATATTTACGCATCAATTTATTCACACAGGCCCTGGGACAACTGCATTTTCAATTATCTTATGAGACCAACACTAAAATATTCTGCACCGTAGCTTAGCTATGATAGGGTATTTTGTGGGTTTTTTTCTTCCCTTTGTCAAATCTCCAGCTGTGAAGTGTAATGAATTTCTGGTGGGGTGTTTTGCTCTAATAAATAAAAAAAGTTCCAAAGAGACCTTCATTCTGTGGTAGACATAAAACAGCTGATAGGGATGGATAGAGTAAAGCTACTTTCAGAAAACCGGAGTACTGTAATGCAATTTTCTTCCTTGAAAAGGAATGTCTAAAAGCTTTGGCAAATCTTTCATTTTACAGCAAACACTTGGCTGAAGAAATAGAAGTCAAATGTACTTTTCCTTATCAAGCAAATAATATTTTCATCTTCCCTTCCATCTTATATATCCTGTAAAACCTACTTTTCTAGAGAAGCAAACGGTGATGTAAAAAGCAAAGGTTGTTGTTGTTCAGTCGTTAAGTTGTGTCCGACTCTTCGCGACCCCATGGACCACAGTACACCAGACCTCTCTGTCCTCCGCTAGCTTCCGGAGTTCGCCCAAATTCATGTCCATTGCTTCGAGTGACACTATCTAAGCATCTCATCCTTTGCCGCCTCCTCCTCCTTTTGCCTTCAATCTTTTCCAACATGATGGTCTTTTTTTTCCCACCTGACAAGGAAATGGCAACCCATTCCAGTAACCTTGCCAAGAAAACCCCATGGACTACAGTATCAAAAGGCTAAAAAGCAAAGGTAGGTGGCACAAAATATGGTGAAAGCAATGGAAGTTGGGAGATTTTTGCGTTTTAATGCAGCAGTTTTAATTCTGATCACAGAACAACCGGCCCCTCCCCCAGTGCATGCTATTTTTAGTTGAAACAAACTTCCACTGGTTTTCCACTGAAGTTTTTTAAACTAAAAATGGTGCATGCGCAGGGTGACCCGACATCCTCTTTTTTTCCAGGACGTGGCCTGCATTTCAACCTTCTGTCCTGGGTAAATGCCAAAATGTCCTACATTTCAAGGCAGGCAGAGGTTGCCAGTGTCAAAAGGAGCTGCCTAAGTCACTTGCTTACATGTTTATCCTTTGTTCGTTGGGGTGCGTTTAAGGAGGACAAGACACCCCAAAATCAATAGATACCCCCCACCATAGTTTTGCATGTTTCAAAACTCCCTGCCTGATATCGGTAAGTTCAGTGACCCCGCTGCTGCCACCAGGCCACATGGCTCACTTACAGGGTCCCTGCACTGCTAGAACGAGCATTCTGGCAGCACAAGCCCCTTTACGACTGTTGCAAAAGGCCATGTATTTTGTTCAGCCTGGCCACCACTGCAAGAGGAGAGCCACTGCATGCCTTGAAATGACTTCTAGAACTGGTAAGTCAGTGCTGGGGGGTGGGGTGGGAAAGAGGTGGAGGTGAGTAGAATGGAGCGTTGAAAGGGAGGGTGGACAGCTGGGGTGGGGAGGAGGATGAATCAAGGCTGGGAAGGGGGTGGTATTGGTGCCAGCAGCACTGCCAACAGCATTTCCTGTTCCTGGCCTTGATCTGCCAGTTAATTCAGAGTGCAATTTTATTTTTGTGCTGGGCCCGATGCAAATCACTTGCATGGGCCCAGCACTGTTGCACATGTGCCATAAGGCATGTTGGCATTGGCAGAACAGGCACTGGGCCGACAGAGACAGCAGCAGCAGCCCCCAGATGCTGTGGGGACCGGCAGGTAAGCTGCCCCCCGCCAGCATGGCCAGAGTGGGGGCTTTTTGAGGTGGGGGAAGGCGGGAGGAGGTAGAGGGAGAGTGTGGAGGAACAGGGTGGAGGGAAGGCAGAGGGAGGGTGGCCCCTGGGCAGGGTGGCCCCAGGAAGGAGGAGGAGCCAGGATCTGGCTGTTAGGCCAGATCCTAACCCCAGTCCATGGGCTGTATGCAGTGGTGTTATCCTACCGGTACGCTGGGCGGCAGATCCGGGTGATCGGCAGCCCGCCCGTCGCATACCACTGCATTACGCCATTTGCGTAACCAGTTATGCCACTTGCGTACGTTACGCAAACAGCGTAACGCTGCGGTATGCGACGGGCGGGCTGCCGATCACCCGGACGTCCCGCCCAGCGTACCAGTAGGATAACACCACTGGCTGTATGGCCCTAATTCAAGCTGCTGCTGGCTACTGAGACTTGTTCCTGCTATTTAGGGATGGCTGGGGCTTACCCCGGGGTAAGGGGAGAAACGTCCCCTTGCCCAGGAGTGAGCTCCGCCTGCCAGCCTGCCTGCTTCAATATAGGTTAGGACTGGGCTGCCTGACTTGCACCAGCTAAATTTCTGGCACAGGTCTGAGTAGATCCAGTAGCGCTTACCCTGGAGCAAGGGTACAGATGGTCCCTTACCTGGAGGAGACTGTCCCCACGGTGTAGGATGCAGTGCAGCCCGTGTTCAGGCTGCCACCTCGCAGGGTTGTTGTGAAGAGGTAGGGGGAAATGGAGAGGGAAGGGGCAGGCAGATTGGGTCCACACCTACCTTGAGCTTGATACATCACAAGCAACCTGGCTTGTCTGTCCCAGCACAAATTAGGATTATGCCTTAAGAATCAAGAAAGAAGAAGAAAACTGCATTAAGCAGCTCTTCCTTAATACTGTCATTCCAGTCAGATTTCTCTCACAGAGAGAGAGAGAGAGAGAGAGAGAGAGAGAGAGAGAGAGAGAGAGA
>JAJKFI010000002.1:37023187-37058726 GCA_029204185.1 Lerista edwardsae | reverse complement strand
GAGAGAGAGAGAGAGAGAGAGAGAGAGAGAGAGAGAGAGAGAGAGAGCAGGCTGCTATTAACATTTTTAAAAACAGGAGGCTGTTTTAAGAAATACAGAGCAGCCTGTTATCAGCATATCAATGGCACTCAACTTCAAAGCAGCGAAAGCAGCTTCATTGATGTTACACACCCTGGAAAATAACGCCAAGTCTTGAAGAACACTGGAGGTCAACAGTGCTAAGCCAGCTTCCCTCTGGACCACATTCTGAGCATGATTATATAAAAATAATGTAAATTCTTTCTGAGTGAAAGCTATGACCCCCCAGTGTAGGAAGCTATTACGAGGTTGGCTAAAACAGATAGGCAGGCGCGCACGGAGGCCCGAGCACGCCCATGGCTGGCGCTGAAACCACGCCCCCAGGATGTTGCCCCGCCCCCGTGTGTCGCTCCGACACACCTCCCTTAGCCTGGAAACGCTCCATTTCCAAGCGTAATGGAGGCGTGGGCGGGCCAAAAACCGTGCGGTTTCACTCCAACTGCGTGCAATGGTGCCCCGCCGCTGTCCGGCGCCCCATGGCTCGTCCCATCTGGTGCATCCCAGTAGGTACGCGCCTGCAGACAGGCAGGTTTTCCTTGTGCCAGCCTCCACTTGAAGGTCATTCATCAAAATGGCCACAGATGCAGCTAGTCCCTTAAACTGGACTGGTGGAAGCAAACAGAGAGGGGGTGAGCAGGAAACTCAAGAGGTTTGAGTTTCTCCAGAAGAGAAACTCAGGAAGAAACTCATCAGCATCCAGCATCTTCTGCAGGTTAAATCCACACAGCCCTAGATGTTTACCTAATTCAACAGCTGATTTCAGTAGAGGGGAACAGCCCTACCCCAAATACAGTCACATGGCCAGCTCATCCATGAGGGCAACTGAAGTGGTTGCTCTTCTCCACTGTGCCTCTTCCTGCTCACTAAATTGGAAAGGGTTTTCATTTCAGCATATTTTTATGCTGGTAGCCATATGCTGTTATCAGCAGATTGATATTGAATTAGAAAGAAAAGAGGGGGTCAGAGTGGAAGGGAAAGTGTGGAGGAAAGTGGTGGGTAGAGCATTTTCAGGCAATGCAAGGAGCAGAGACTCACCAGATAATGGAAGGGTAGCATTGGATACACTACCAAATTTGGCATGGTGCCCAGAAGGTCTTGGGCCGGCCTTACACAGTCGCATTCTGGAGATGTTGACTGCTCCTAAGGTTGACCAGGTCAAGTACAGACTGAAGGCCCATACCCATCAGTGACACCCGAAGGTGGATGGGGGTGCCATGGTGGCCCAATGTAGAATTTCTCCCCAGTGTCCCCAGCAACCTTGTGCCATCATTGAAGAAAGTGGGCAGAAGCAAAAACGTGACTTGAGCCTAATCCTAGGCAAGTCTACAAGTCCCATTATAGTCAATGGGGCTTATTCCCAGGTTAGTGTGGAAACGATTGCAGCCTTGCTGTGCCTACAACTCCATGGCCACAATTCTGTGTGGCTATGGAATTGTCTCTTTTACAGCAATATTCAGTGCATAGAATTAATGAACTGGCCCAAGGTATAGGCACTCACAGGGAACAGTCAAATATGGTCTGAAAAAATGGGGGTTGATCTGATCTTACTCCTGACGTTTGTTAAATAAAATATTTTTTTCTTTTATAATCTAAATTCTATAGCCATACAGTTAAGCAAGATTAAAATATATCAACTTAATATATCAGTATTATTATTTTATGGTTGAAGACACCTCACAATGATTTACCTCATGTGTTTTCCTTGTTAACCCTTTTCCCTTTATTTTCTGTATCCCTTACTGATATCTTTATTGATAAATAAAAAATATTTTTTTTAAAAAAATGGGGGTTGCTGAGAAAAAGATGTCACCTCCTTCAACTGCATTTAATTCCTGACAGAAGGCAATGGATCAAGCCAGGATAATAATACTAGATATTTGTTACTGGTAAGTAGGATAGAATTACAGCCTAAGTCTTATTGAACACAATGGGTTTATTTCTGAGTGGGGGCGCAATCCTAAACTGAATTAGGCCGGCATAAGCTAAACCAGCAAAGTTTGGCTGGCACAAGGGACACCACAAGTATGTTTGGACCACTCTCTGAGTCAGAGAGGCCACCACACAGATATGAGCCATCCTCTTGACTCCGAGAGTAGTCCAAAAACACTTTATGGTGGTCCTTATGCTGACCAAACTTTGCTGGCTTAGTTTATGTCAGCCTAACTCCAGTTTCGGATTGTACTCTAAAATAAATAACACATTTTTCAAGCACCTCTACTAATAGGTCATATTATTTGTAATGAAATATTGTGGGTTCCTTTTGTCAATGTGTTAATGCTCTCATCCTTTTACTGGAGGTCTCTAATGTAAGGCAACTTTCCCCCACCCACCATGTATTGGAAATGAGTTATATTTGCTTACAATCTGGTTTGAAAAGGCCCTGTACTGACAGGGATTAGAGTTTATGTAAAGCTGGAAACCAGTCAACTCTGTGTGTGTGTGTGTGTGTGTGTGTGTGTGTGTGTGTGTGTGTGTGTGTGGTTTAATAATCCCACAGTTCATCAGTTCTAATGTTAGCAACAGAATTATGTAACTCCTGCTGTGTGAGTCAGAAAGAAACCTGGTTCTGAGATTTCAGATTTTTCCACATCATGGCTGCTTAACAGGCCTCACTTCACATGTTGGCTCATCCTGCTTGAGAGGATGGCACTGCTGCTACCATCTATGAAACTGTACACCAAGTGATATATAAGTACAGGATGACATTTTGCTGAACACACAAATAAGACTGATGATTGTTAAAACCTATTGTCCATGATGCAAATAAGCCCCTTTAGAATGCACACCAGACTATATACGTGTGCCTGCCGCATGCATGCGGTTTTGTGCGTGCGCGCGCGCGCATGCATGTGCAGTATTGCTTTTATATGTGCTCTCAGAAACTGTATACATACTCATGCAGAGAGCAAGCTCCTTTTTAAACTCCTGGAAGTTTAAGAACAAAATTGTACAACAGAAGCGAGAAGGGATAATTGCTGTTAGCAGAATGGAGAATGTCAAACACTCAATATACACTGCTTGAAACTATACGAAGAAAAATAAGGTGTGGTATTTCATTCTTCACTAGGAATCTTGAACTTCATACAGACAACTCTGAACAGTAGGATAGCCGGGGGGAAGAGCAAAATGGTAAGTCCTGCAGGCGCAGCAGTGTGCTATGTAAGTGGCTCCTTGCACTCACCATCAGAGCCATTCTTGGCAGTGAATTGGCAGTGACGTTGGTGCAGGAAATGCCGTGTGGTTTGGTGAGTGCCTGAGTGTTGCTGTCGCTGGCCAGAATGGCTCCAACAGCAAGTGAGAGGAGCAGTTTACACAGCTCATTGTGATGCCTGAGGTACTTACTGCTTCTTGCCCACTAGCTATGCTACTGACTCTGAGGGTGCAATCCTAAACTGAGTTAGGCTGGCATAAACTAAGCTAGCAAATTTTGGCAGGCACAAGGGCCACCGTAAAGTATGTTTGGACTACTCTCGGAGTCAGAGAGGCCAGCACACAGACGGGAGCCATCCTCCCTGACTCCGAGAGTAGTCCAAACATGCTTTATGGTGGCCCTTGTGCTGGCCAAACTTTGCTGGCTTTGCTTATGCCGGCCTAACTCCAGTTTAGATTGTGCTCTGAAAATCTGAAACACCTCTTCAAATTTCATTCTGGGAAATGCCAATCCAGACCATGGTTTATTGCTATCTGCCCAATTATATCATGTAATGTTTGACTGCCATTTGCTAACAAAGCACATGAGACTGAGATCAATCAATCAATCAATCACTAGTATTTATATACCGCTTTTCAACACAAAGTTCACAAAGTGGTTTACAGGCAAATAATAACATTAAAGTTAAATGGCTCCCTGTCCCAAAAGGGCTCACAATCTAAAAAATGGAGAACACCACTAGCAACAGCCACGAGAAAGACACTGCATTGGGGTGAAGAGGGACAATTGCTCTCCCCCAGCTAAATATAAGAGGACACCACTTGAAAACGTGCCTCCTGCCCAGTTAGCAGGGGTTAACCTGCACAGGCTTAGCAGATGAACCTGCTCAGGCTTCCCAACTGCCTGGAAACTGAGTATTCCTACTCAGAGAAGGCATGTCTATAAATTGGAATGAAGAGGGTATCTGGAGATACCTTTCTAACCTTGTCAGTAAAATTGTCATCCTGCTTTGAGAATCAGAGTCAAAAAACATCTTCATGACTACATCTGCATGCAATCAATTACTCTGTGTCATGCGCAAGATCTTCCCTTGTTCTATGTTGGCCCTTGTCCCATAAAACGGTTTACTCAATAAATTATATTAACTGTTGTCATAAAAATGTTTTATAATACAAATAAAATCAATACGTGCAGCAGTAATTTGCATGCAACAATAAACCATTCTGGAAACTAATGGGTGTTCTTGTCTCGTACATACAAACAATAATATTTCTTCAAGCCCCTCCCATCCTACAACCTTCTGTATAAATTAGCTGGTAACCTGTAATTTTCATATTTTCTTTCTTGCTAGGTGCCTCAAGGCCAGAGTTACATTACTTTAAATCTGCTTTTAAACAAGTGAAGTTAAATCTGCTTTTAAACAAGTGCTTTTAAAACAACTTCCCTTGAACAGCTTGATTCAGACTGGGAGGCTGGGAGCACAGCATTCTATGAAGTGGGACTTTTTCCTATCATTTTCATGCTAAAAATCAAGGTGTGATTTTTTTTTTTTTGTGATAATGAAATAAAGACACATTTTCTGCACTTCTTGTTTTTGTGAACACACACATACCCAAATCTGCAAAAAAACAAACTGGGAAATCTGAAAAAAAAGAGCATGAGTAATGACTGTGGATGTCACGCCCTAGTGACATCTAGATTAGATTATGGCAATGCACTCTACGTGGGGCTGCCTTTGAAGACGGTCCGGAAATTACAACTAGTACAGAATGCGGCGGCTCGGGTGGTTGCTGGGGCCCGTCGGTTTGACTCTGTCGAGCCGTTGCTTCGGCGGCTACACTGGCTGCCGGTTCTGTTCCGGGCCCAATTCAAGGTGCTAGTTCTGACTTTTAAAGCCCTTTACGGCTCGGGTCCAGGGTATTTGAGGGACCGCCTCCTTCCATATAATCCTACCCGTACTCTTAGATCAACTGGAGGGGCCCTTTTGACTGTGCCGCCACCAGGAGAAGTGAGAGGGGCGGTGGCCAGGAAGAAGGCCTTCTCGGTGGTGGCCCCCCAACTTTGGAATACCCTCCCCTTAGAATTGAGAACTGCTCCCTCGTTGTTAACATTTCGGCGGGGGCTGAAGACCTTTTTATTTCAAAAAGCTTTTAACTGTTGACAGGCTGGCTGGATGGTTTGTTATATTTTATTCCATATGATCCACAGGCCTTCATGTTTTTAAATTTTATTGCTTTGTTTTAATTTTGTTTTATTGTATTGTTTTAATATTGTTTTTTAAATGTCTTTTAATGTTAAATTTTTATTTTTATGTTGTAATGCCGCCTTGGGTGCCTTCGGGCAAAAAGGCGGGATATAAATCTAATAAATAAATAATAAATAATAAATAAATGATAACAATATGTCACCTATTTATTCCTTGGATACTTTATAATTTTATAAAAATGCACGCCTGGAATAAAAACACATTACAGAAAGTGGTATTCTTTTCCTCCTGAGAAAAAATAAAATCTGTAAAAAAAATAAAAATGTTTAAGAACACTTCTAGATAGGGTCATCCAATGGTGTAACATGACACAAGCTTAGTCACAGCATTGCATGCAACCCCTGCTATTGTGATCTAATCTAGTATTCTCCACCCTGTGGGTAGGGATCCCAATGGGGTCATTGGACCTAGCCCCAGGCCAGGTAGGTCTGCCACTGATCACTGCTCTGCAGATGCCAAAAAAAAATCTACCGCCCAACGCACACTATTAAAGAAAATGTCCCATGTTCCCCCAGATGCAGGATTTGCATCAGTGGTGCAATTCAAATGAATTAACAACCGGTTCTATGATGTCATAGCCGGAGCCAAAAAAAAACCCAAAGCCAGCAGAGGTAAGCCTGGCCATTTAACAACATAAGAACCTGGGCGAACCCCCTGAATTTCACTACTGATTTGCATGCTCTGGGAGCTAGCATGCCCTTTAATATGTGGAGATCGCTCAGGGTTAAATGTATTATTTGCTTTTGTGCAGATTGAGTACTACTTCCCACTCCTCTTCATTCTAGTAGCCTTGAATAATCTCTGCCCTCCCCCCAGTGGCATTCCTGGGGGTGGCGGCACCTGTGCCTGCTGCCTCCCCTCCCCCTCAGAAGGCTTCCTGGAGGCTGGACATCACTTCCTGTTTTTGACCTTCACAAGGCCGCCCCTCAGGATGGGAAGGCTCTCAGAAGACCCTCCAGGGGCCGCCCTCCTCCCCCTCTGCTTAAAAAGGAGGAGGAGGAGGAGGGCATCTCCTTGAGCCAGGTGGCAATGAAGGGTGCAACCGAGGGCAGGAGAGGCTGTCCTTCCCTGCCTGGCATCTAGAGGTATTGCCCCTTCTGACCCTCTAGCTAAGCCACTGTGTTCCCACTACAGCTGATTCTGACTTGAGTGAGGGAATAGAGGACTCTAACTCTGTTAATACTAGGAATGCTGGCCTTCAATGAAGTGCTTCAGAAACAATAAACAGAAGCATATGAGACGATTGGGAAACATTTTTTAAATGGCTTTAAGAACAGACTAGCCATACCTATGCCTGCTAATTAGTTTCCACATTCTCTGTTCTGAAATATTTGCGTGTGCTGTGAGGGATGGGAAACCAATATGTTGAACTTGAAGCGAAGCTATCAAATCTGCATATAATATAATCCTCTGTCATTGTTGCCTGGCTTTCAGTTACACGATTAGAAAATCTGTTCCTCCATTGCTACTGTGATCAGAATCCCCATAAGTGTCCTCTTTGTAAGCACCCTCTCTGTCCAGCATCCAAAACTTGAGTAAGCAGGAAGAGTCTTCTCAGATGCAAGGCTTCCTCCCTGTGTGGGACATTTGTATTGCATACCAGAAGATCACATGAACATATATTTTGTTTACAGGACATAACGTCCTCCATAAAATAAAATTACATTTACAGCCCAATACATCCTGCCCCCCCACTGCCTATGCAGCAGCGCCAAAATGGCTACTGCTGCATCCTATGGTGGGCAGGGGCAGTTGTGGAGGTCTCCTCTGGGTCAGGGAAAAGCCTTCCTTTACCTGAGTATAAGCCTCGGCAACATGTCATGGGATTACTCCAGGG
Source organism: Lerista edwardsae (assembly GCA_029204185.1). Classification (NCBI taxonomy): domain Eukaryota; kingdom Metazoa; phylum Chordata; class Lepidosauria; order Squamata; family Scincidae; genus Lerista; species Lerista edwardsae. Next base: position 37,051,394 of record JAJKFI010000002.1, on the reverse strand, counting down.
TGACCTGATACAATGGAGGACATAGTGTCTATTCAGGTATGCCCCAGTATCCACTGATTCAGGGCACAATCCAGTGATGTCATCTAACAGGCGAACAACCGGAACGCTCCGTGGGCAGCCCCACCCACCCGTCACCATTCGCCGCCGCTCCGTGGACGCGGTGCTGCGAGGTGCTCCCAGCCTCGGAGGGGGCACCTGCTCGCTGGCGGGGATGGGTGGGGGGCGCGCCGAGTGCCAGGCAAGACTCATGCACCCGACGCACCTGCCACCCATCCCCACCGGCGAGCAGGCGCCCCCTCCGAGGCCAGGAGCGCCTCGCAGCGCCACGTCTATCACGGAGCGGTGGTGAATGGCGAAGGGTGGGTGGGGCTGCCCACGGAGCATTCCGGTTGTTTGCCCGTTAGATGACATCACTGGCACAATCCTAACCTGGAGTTAGGCCAGCACAGTCAGGCCAACAAAGTTTGGCCAGCACAAGGGACGCTGTAAACTATGTTTGGATGCCTATCTTTAAAAAGGCATCCCCAATATCCACAGTTTCAGGAACTGAACCCAAGCAGATACCGGGGCATGTCTGTACAAAAGTAACCTTTCTATAGAAGAGGGAATTTTGGCAGCTTTAAAAAGCTTCATCTGCCAAAATCCCCTCTTCTCTACAAAGGTTAAAGGTATAGGCACTCTATTGTTTCTGGTCACCTTAGTTTACTTGGACCTGTGCTCAGGTCCAAGTAGCTAAATAGCTGGCACAGGTCTGATTGCATCAGGTCTGGGGTTAGGATTCAGCAGCCACCCTGTCACTGAACTGGATCACCCACCCACACCCTTCTCCAGAGGCGGATTGAGGGTGCTACAGGGGGTGGCACACACAATGGGCACCAGCAGTAGCGAGGGACTGCTGTGCGGAACAACCCACACGTTTTTCACCCCCACCCTCCCTTGCGCTTGTATTGCTCCTTAATGGAGTGATTCTGGGCACAGGGAGGTGTGTCCGGGTGATGCATGGAGGCGGGGCAGCTAGGCTGGGGCTGCGGTGATGTTGCCCTGCCCCCGGGGGGACTCAGAGCTGGGAACAGCTCTGCCCTTCCCACCCCATTTTGCCCTTCCACCTAGTTCCGCCCTCCTCTCACTCCTTCCACCTCTCCTGCTAACTTGCAGGAGGTGTGGACTGATGGTTGCGCTGCTGGTACTGCCTGAATCTAAGCAGGGGAATCTGTGGTCTATTTTTGGAGGGGAGATGGAATGCCAGTCTGTGACAAGCTGCAGTACCTGTTGTGGCAGAACGGGGTCACTGTGGAGCTGATTAGCCAGTGTGGGAATGTTGTGAGAAGGCCAGCCAGCAAAAGAACGGAGTATATCCTTGAGGACCTATCCAGGCTGGACTTACGATCACCTGCTGAAGCTCGATGTCACATGGCCAGAGGAGAGAACCACACTGTGAAGGCTACACCTGGGACTGAGGATTCGGCGAATCGCAGAATACTGTATAGTTGTAAAAACCCCATTGAAAAATGGTGGTTTAGACTAGCCTGCCCATGTAAGCCGCCTTGGGCATTTGCTTCGGCATGGGAAAGGCGGGGTATAAATGCTTCAAAATAATAAATAAATAAACTTGCCCGCACCAGCAAACAATATGGGTGGGAAAGCGCAGGCCTTTCCGACAGCACTCCTGGCATCATGCTGAGTTGTGCGCTATCGGAGAGCCTTTTACGACTGGCGCTGACTGCTTTACAGCAGTCTCCAGCAGAGGAGAAGCAGCAACAACAGCTAGTAAATATAGGATTGGGTTCTTAATTAGAACTTACTAGGAACTGATTAAGGCACTGATTTCCAGTACATATGCAGTTATTTCATTCCCATCCTTCATAAAATAAAATTGCATTTAATTAGATCTTTCTATAAATTAATTAAGGCTTCTAATACATATGCAGTTATTTGGTTCCCATGGCCCACACGAGTTTCTAGTTTTATGTTACTACAATCATTTTTATAAAGTTAACAAGACCAAGAAATCACTCATGAAGGAAATTACTCTCAGGAAAATTGCCAAGTGCCCACTTTCTGAAAGGAAGTCCAAAATAAGGGGCAGCATGACCCAGAACACCACCTGATGCCTTCTCGTGGCCACCACTTCTGCACTACAAAAAGACCTAAACCTTTAATAGACTTCTTATGCGCTGCCATGAATCCCAGAAGTATGGGGCTTCCAGTTTCATTTACAACACAACCTGTCTCTCTAAATCAGCTATTCTCAACTTATTTCATCTCGCGGCACATTACTAATGTGCTGGAATTGGCAAGGTACATCAGCCGGTTTACAAGAATTGTAGTGACCATTTTTTCCCTGTAGTGTCAATCGACAAGGTACATCATGCTGCCAGCAGGGGGCTCACACACCCCAATGGCCCTACTAATATACTGTATAACTCTCCTCCAGTGGCACACCTGCAGACCATCTGCAACACACCAATGTGCCACAGCACATTGGTTGAAAATCGCTACTCTAAATGAAGCCAGAAGTCCCACACTTCCAGGTTTCACAGAAGCACACAAGGAACATGATAAGGAGGGAATTGTATGCTTTGTGTTTGAATGAGCAAGGAACAGTTTACATTAGCTGCAGTTGGAGGTGGCAGTGAAAAGCACCCCTAGTCCAGTGATGTCATGCAGGGGGTACGCGGGGGTACGCGAGTACTGGTTTCTAGGATTACAGCTGGCCCCGCCCATTCGCCCGCCCACTCATCGACTCCGCCCCCTGCAACGTTTGAATTTCCTGCATGTTTGAGTTGCCTGCATGTTCTCAGAGCCAGGCAGGCAGCGAGTGGAGCCTTTCCTTTCCTTGCCACTGAAAAATGAGTTGCTGTGGGGTTTTAACATGATGCCAGGCCTCCTTAACATGTTCTGGGGGGTGCTGTGGAATACTGTTGCAACTGTTGTGTCAGTTTAAAATCATCTGAGGCCTCAAAAAGGGCTTTTTTCATGTCACTTCCTGCCACGACATCACTTCTGGCTTATGACGTCACTTCCGGTGGGCGGGTCCCGACACGTGCCAATCAAAAGTGAGTACCTGTTCTTAAATCATTTAGATGACACCACTGCCCTAGTCCACCACTCCCCTAGACACCGTGCAATCTGCTGCTGATGCAACCTGCATCAGGTGGCTACATAGATGGGTTGGTACTGCCCATCATGATGGAAGTCCCTGAGTACTGACCTTCCAGAAACTTTTTACAGTGGTATTATACAACCACTTACTCTCAACCTCAGCTGCAATATGGGGATGATATTACTAATACTTTTAAGTTTTTTTTGTTCATGTGATGTGTTTGAACAGTTCAAAGCATGATATAAATTCCAATTATTATGATCGTTGTAGTTGTTCAAAAAACTTGACAAAGCCTTAGACAGATGAAGCAGAACCGTCCCACTGAGATTCTTTGAAAAGTGCCACCATTGCTGCTGCAGTAGCTATGATTTTGCACACTTACAACCCATGGTTGCTCAAAGCCCATGGCTTGCAAGTGTTTGCAGGATCACAATGGGGTGTTTCGGCCTCACCTACCATCCCTGCGCTGCACGTCATTGATCTGGTTTGCATGGTAAGTTCCATACTGGAAACTATTTTGCACTGAATTTAAAATGCATACTTGACATGGGAAAAAGTAATTTCCAGGGAATCCCCCAAAACTAGAATAATGAAACTTCCTGCAGAACTAGGGCCAGTTATTGCTAATTTATTGTTTTGTGGGGAGAGGGAACTGCATGTTTGCATATTTGTGCCCTAAAAGTCTTAATAGATTTTTAAGTTTTATTGACTGGATTGTGTGAGAGAGAAAAGTACAAACTTTTTTTTTTCTCCTGCTGTGTTTCAGAGACTGAAACAAGAGAGTGGTTAGAGGCAGCTGTTATTGCCAACCAGGATAATCAGTAAATTTCCATTCTTTAGCAGTGTGTGACCTGCATTTCTCCCTCCAGCAGCAAGAACTTAATAACATGTAGACTTGATTGCTGCAAAGCTCCAAGAGTTGAAGGTGATATTGAGTAACATTAACTTACTGGCTACAGAAAAAATACTGAAATAAATCCAACACTGGTTTTAGAGAAGAAAAGATTCTAATTACCCAGACAGTAGATAATTTTTATTAGATGACACTGGGGAGACATTGCTAAATCTAACAAGTTTTCTGTATTAGAATTACACAAACATATACTCTGTGTGTGTGTGTGTGTGTGTGTGTGTGTGTGTTTATATATATATATATATATATATATATATAAACACAAACACATACATACATATAGAAAAACTGGATCCCTAAATGGATGTAATATAAGGCTTTTTATCCCCTTGATTGCTAGTCTGTAAATCCTCTTCACTACAGAGAAAATGTCAACTCAGCTTCAAGAGGTAATTCTAGTTTAATGATTAAAGTGTTCCATGGAAATGCTTGACCTCCGTTGCTAATATTAGGTTGGATCTGAAGAAAATAAGTCATGACTAAGGATTGTTGAAATCACCGAGACAAGCTAGCTGTGATCAGGGATGGGAACTCCAGTTATTGCAACTGGACAAGTTGGGAAAATGCTGGTTTTTTTCACGTCTGGTCACACATGTCACTGACTTGGACTTGACTTCCGAGTCTTGGGGCCAGTGACTTGGAAAAGAGTAATGACTCAAATTGAACTCAAGTCCTGACTTACGTGCCTACTTTTTTTCCTGTTATTTCTGCATTGCCCTAAAAGACTTCATGGGCAATCTGAAAGCCGTCCTTCATATTGACAACAGTAGCAGATGTAGCGGGAGAAGAGTGGGTGGTCCCAGCAGGCAGGGCTGGTGGAGTTGAGGGGAGCAGGAAGGCTTAAGGGTTTGTGTGTGTGTGTGTGTGTGTGTGTGTGTGTGTGTGTGTGTTTGTGTGTTTGTTTGCTCAAGGACTTGACTTGTTTTTTTTTGAAATGACTCAGGACTTAGGTCAAAATGACTTGAAATTTCCATGAGTTGAGTTGTGACAGGTGTGCACTATGACTTGTGAGTCAAGTTGCAGGGTTGCTGACTTGTGACTCGACTTGAGCTTATTGGTTTCGGCACATCCCTGGCTGTGAATAACTTAACTCCCATTGTTCCCCCTCCACATTTCCTCTTTCTCTTGCGGGACAGGGAGATTCCATTTTCCTTTTCCAGTCTAGGGAAGTGTAAGGACAAACAGTGGAAACAAGTGGGTGGACAGAGATGGGCATCTCTCCACCAATCTGTTGCCTGAAACTATCTTTTTAGTTGGCCCCATGGATGGGCCAACCCTGAGAATGAATAGGCATGAGAAGCAGGGGTTAACTGCATGTAAATTGACATGTTAAAACTCACAGTGCTTTGTTGAGTTGTGCAGTTGAGATTTCTGCTAATGGGCTGGGATTCACTGACATTTCATATTAACAACAAACAATTTCAGAATACTTTATCTACCAACTACTGTAAAATAGTGCATAAATATCAAGCACCACAGCAATTGTACTTTTAAAAGTGGCATGAAGCAGATTTTGGCTACACCAATCTAAGAAATAATCCCAGGAAATCTGTATGAACTAAGCCATCATTATCCAAAGTAAATGGGCAGAAAAGACATATGTCCTGTACCTTCTGCCCACAAAGGGACCACCAGAATGGCTAAATGCAATTAATTTAAAATAAAGATCTCCAAACTTTGGCCTGGGGGCCACATCTGGCTCACCAAAAGATTTCAAAATGCCCACAGTAACTTGTTTTTTTGCTCATAGCATTTGCTAATGTTTGACATTTTTACTCGTTACATACCATTTCTCAGTTTAAACATGGCACTGTTTCTTTGTAATTGTCAAATTTCTCTTTTGCTCTGAATCATATCATGCTGATTACAAAAAAGATCAAAGTAAAACTTACTCATTCATTTAAATTTCATTCATTCATTTGTAAAACTGATTTTTTTCCAACCCACGAAAATGTGTAAAATATACAATGTAGCCCTTATATTGAAAAGTTTGAAGACCCCTGATTTAAAACAACAATTACAAGTTATGCCTCACAAACTTTTTGGAATGTCTGCTCTGGCAATATACATGACATAAACAGAGAAAGAAACATACACTTTACATGCAGAGGACTAAGAGAAGGGTATCACAAGTCTGAGCTGGCAAATGTGAGTGAGAGCGCAATCCTACACTATGCCGGCCTAGTAAGGCCGACACAGCAAGGCCATTTCCCAAGGCCCATTAGGAGGCAGCAGCAGCAACCTGCAGAACAAGGGGAGGTTTTCCCCTTGCACCGGCTCAGTGGCGTATTTAGGGTATTGCGTGGGAGAGCAAGAGCCATGGGCACCATTTACTAAGGGGGTGCCAATTGCCCTCAGCCCCCCGAGCACAATGCCCCAGCACAATGCTGCATCAGAGGGAAGCCGCGCCCCCCCAGCTCGCCAGCCAGCCTCTGATTGGGCAGTTTTGCACCCCTTTCTGGTGGGGGGGAAGGTGCGCGTTTCCTCCCAGCCAGCGATCAGGCAAAACTGCCTGATTGGAGGCTGAGGGAAGCCACGCGCCTCCCCTCCTCCAGCCAGCTAGGCTCCCGGTTTCTCTGGCTGCGACTGGGGCCAAGGGTGTGTGTGGCTTCTGTCTGCATGGAGAGAAGCCACACCCCTCAACATCATGACATCACAACATTGTGACATCATGACGTTGCGTGGCATGGGCGTGGTTTCACCCTGGTACGCCTCTGCACCCGCGTAAGCCCCAGTCACCCCAATGGGGCTGCTCCAATCTGCACCTGCTGTTTTCCACCTGCTGTTAATTAATTTGAACTAAGGGCACAATCCTAACCTGGAGATAGGCTGGCATAGTTAGGCCAGCAAAGTTTGGCTGGCACAAGGGACACTGTTTCTGGACCACTCTTGGAGTCAGAGAGGCTAGCACACAGACATGCACCATCCTCCCTGACTCCAAGAGAGGTCCAAATGCTCTTTACGGTGGCTCTGGTACCAACCAAACTTTGTTGGCCTAATTTGTCCCAGGTTAGGATTGTGCTTTTAATCTTAAAACAAAACAAAACAAAACAAAACAAAAAAACCCAGAAGCAAATTCCTAAAGAGAGAGATGTCTTCTTAATCAAAAACTTTTGTTTTTTGTTTGTATATGCCTACTTAAGTTGATTTCCCAATTTAAGCAGTGTACTAGCTTGAAACAAAACAGGATAATGTGCCCAGGTCAGTGCCCTTACTCTAATTTTAGTGCAACTAAAGTTCATTGGGAACAAAAGGAAAATCATATGATAGTATATTCTATTGCACAGTGCACTCCTTTGTTTAGTAATGGCTTCACTTAAAACCTATTTAGAGATATTTGAGGCATGTGCAATTTATACAGTCAGGCTTATCTTTAGTCCTGTAATTGGATGCTGCATGTGCTCACATGGAGAAGTAATTTAATTACCCTAACATTTAATATAATATCTAAATATGATTGAGTACACTGTCTAGGGGGGGATCGGAGGTGAAGAGTTACAAGGAATCTTTTCATTTCCTCCTGTAACAGAGACTACGCATTGTATGAGGTTTGTTACAAAAGTAACGCCTCCTAACTTTTTTATTTCAACCTTTTATAAAATAACCCTTTTATTTCAAATCTGGAGCCACAAAAAGTTATGAGTTTGACTGTGTGGTCATTATGGGCCTTGGCGCAGGCGGTACAAGTGTACCACCCGTGCTTGTGTTGCAAATGGTGGTCAATGCAGAGTGAAGTAGCCCCATCGCCTGCCTGCACCCTTACTGTGGGGAAAGGGGACGAATGCCCCCTTTTCCTGTGGAGCCTCCTGCAACTGCCGGGCTGCGCAGGATGCAGGGTAGCTGCCTCAGGATTAGGTTGCCCATCTGTTTCGTTTCACCATTTGGAGTGACAATGTGATACGTCACATAAGTGCAGCACATGAGCAGTTCAAAATGGTGTTTTCAGATATTTGTGTATGGATGGAGACATGGGTGCAATATGTACAATAAATATATTTGCTATGCAAATAACAACACCCCAACCATTTTCTTCTCTTTTTTAAAAATTAAAATACTAAAAAGCATTGTTGGGAAGCTACAAATATGACAAGTAGAGTGACAATGGGAGGGACGCTTATCCATTTTCCTACTTAAAATCTCCCCCTCCCCCAAACTGGTTTCCTCACCCCTGAGCACTGAACACTTTCCAATTAGTTCCAAACTCTGCAGACATTCTTTCCTCACGTGAAGAAGAGAAATCCAAAGGAGGCTTCTTCAAATTATTAGAAGACTTTAAAATGTGGTCTATTGTTACAAATCTATATATATATAAAAGAGAATGTTTGTACGTGTGTTTGTACGTACGTATGTTCCGTATAGGCTACACAACGCCTGGACTGATTGACACCAAATTTGGCATGCAGACACCTTGCGGTCTGGCGACAAGCACTGCGAGGGTCAGACCCCCCTAGGACCCCTGGGGGTGGGGGTGCGGGGGGTGAAATGTAAACATGATCGCAAACGACCGACAGGTGTCAAATCTGTCGTTTCCGAGGTCGCCGAGATGAGCGGCGACGCCCCCGACACCGTTTGACTCTGGGTTTGGCCCCCCCTCGGTGTGGGGGGCGAGAAGGGGCACAAAACAAACCGTCCACCATGCCCTCCTGGAATGCCTGGACGCCAAACTTGGCATGTGTGTGCCTTGCAGTCTGGCGACAAACACTGGGGGGGGTCACTGAGACAAACAACAATGCTCTCAACGCCAGTGGAATCCGGGTTCGGGCCCCCCTCAGCGTGGGGGGGGGGGCAAGAAGGGGTGCGAAACAAAATGTCCGCCATGCCCTGCTGGAACGCCTGGACCGATTACCACCAAACTTGGCATGCGGATGCCTGGCGGCCTGGTGACAAACACTGCGGGGGTCAGGGCCCCCTACCGCTCCCGGGGGTGAGGTACGCAGGGGGCCCCATGTGAAAATGGTCAAAAACGGCCGAAATCGGTTTCGGATCCATGGTTTCTGGGGCCACTGAGACGAGCGGAGATGCTCCTGATGCCATTGGAGTCCGGGTTTGGCCTCCCCTCGGCGTGGGGGGCGAGAAGGGGTGCGAAACAAAACGTCCGCCATGCTCTGCTGGAACGCCTGGACCGATTGCCACCAAACTCGGCATGCGGATGCCTGGCGGCCTGGGGACAAACACTGCAGGGGTCAGGAACCCCTACTGCCCCCGGGGGTGGGACTACGCAGGGGGGCCCATGTGAAAATGGTCGAAAATGGCCGAAATCAGTGTCGGATCCATACTTTCTGGGGCCACCTAGAAGACCGGTGACGCTCCCGACGCCGTTGGAGTCCAGGTTCGGCCCCCCTCGATGTGGGGGCGAGAAGGGGGCAAAACAAAATGTTCGCCATGCCTCGCTGGAACGCCTGGAGCGATTGACTATGCTTTACGGTCTGGGGACAAACACTGTGGGGGGCAGACCCCCCAGCGCCTCCAGGGTGGGGGTCCACAGGGGGGCCCATGTGAAAATGGTGGAAAACAGCCAAAATCAATGTCAAATCCGTAGAGTCTGGGGCCGCCGAGATGAATGGTGACGCTCCCGATGCTGTTTGAGTCCACGTTCAGACTTGGGATAATTTGTTGCCCGGGCAACGCCGGGTAAAAAAAGCTAGTATTTAATATTTATATATCACTTTTCAGCAACAAAGAAAAAAAATCACACAGCAATTTATTTAATAAAATAAATGAAAAGGTGGTTCCCTATCGTGAAGGGTAGGTCACAGTTTAAAAAAAAAAGATACAAAGAGACACTAGGGAAAGTTAATAATCATAACCTCAATTTATAGAAAAAAAATCACAAATAATCTGGTTTTGATAAGTGTATCCTCCAATACTATCTATATACTTTTTAAATATACTCTTAAAAACAAATATTATTATTGCAAAATGAATCTTTCTGTTGCTTTATACAGGTTAGCCTTGTAGACTGGACAAAAGATAACAAAACTGGGTAAGAATGTCTTAGTGGCAAGCAAAGTTTCATGCCTTTTCTCCTGAGGGAAAAGGAGGGAATTCAGAGTAGTACATGCATGTGCTGGTATCTGCTGGGATTCTGTTCTACTGTAGACTCAACTGTGGATATATGTGAAAGTGTGGATACTGAGGATGCCTTTTAAAGGTAGGGGAACATCAGTGGTTTTGCTGAAACAAGAGATTTGTTTAATGTTCCCCTACCATGTGCCCATGGTATCTGTGGATGACTGAAACTGTGGATACCAAATCAGTCGATACTGGGGCATGCTGATAGTTCGAAGGGGAAAAAAAGAATCCTTAGGAGAGGAATAAAAAATCAGAGTCTGTAAGCAGCAGAAATGTTGCCCGCAACCTATTGATGGAAGAGTTATCTCTATTTTCTACAAATGCAAACTTTCAGAGCAACAGAATTTTCTTGATAGGGTTGGACATGCAAGACCAAAACAGTTGAAGGAATGGTCCAAGTATCAAAAAATCATCTTATAGAAATGTTGCTTTTCAGTATATAGAAAATGCCAAAAAGGTTGAAAAAAAAAAGAAAGCTTGGAACAGAAGGCATTGTTGGACATCTTTCTCAAAAGGTAAAATAGGATAAACAATCTTTAACCATAGGGTGCAAATTACTTTATATTCTAGCTCCCTGAGTAATGGACATCCAATTTCAATAATGTCACTTACATATACAGTAGCTGTTTTCATATGCCATGATGCATTAATTTATAGTGAATAACACATCCATTAAAAATCAAGTCAGTTTACTGGGATTTATTTTTTCTTCTTGCTTCTCTCTTTTTTGGGGGGTGGTGGTGGTTGAAGTGGAGGAAATTGCCTGCACATATTATATCACATGGCTTCAAAATATAAAATAGAATGAGATCTTCAGGCATGGAACTATCATAAGACTCCCCATGCCCGAAACATTTTTCAACAAATTTCTTAGCTGTCCTAATTTCCCTGAACAAAACATAATCATCCTTTCTTTCTGTCAATTTCAACATGACATTCTTTTCTCATGTCCCTTATTTGCCAAATTTCACCTATTTGAAAATTAAAAAGCTCTTTGCATGTGAACTTATCTTAACGTATTTCCTGTAAAATGTACATTATTTGTAGTACAATACGTATTGAGGTATCATTTCAATTGGCCATCGCATTTCCACAGATATATTATAGGCTGGACAAAAAAGCGCCAAACCTTGTCTGTCTTATGATGGTCCCAATCCTATTAACTACATCAAGAAGCTTAACAGCACAATCTTATGCATGTCAACTCAGAAGTAAGTTTAATTGTGCTCATTGGGGCTTGCTCTCAGAAAAGTGTATTTATAGGCATGCAACTTCCCAAGTTCCCCATCCAGGCTGCTTAATCAGGTGTTTGAGACATTCTAATCAGAGCCCAATCCTAACCTGGAGTTAGGCCAGTACACAGACGTGTGCCATCCTCCCTGACTCCGAGACTGGTCCCCTTTATGGTGGACCACTTTACGGTGGTCCTTGTGCCAGCCTAACTGTGGGGGCCGAACTCTGGGTTAGGATTGTGCCATCAGTCTGAGATAGGTTGCAGAGGATCATCTCAACTGGTCCCATTGCTTGACACTCCCCTCCCTTCCTCGGTGAGCTCTTTGGCTCAGCCTACACATGCAGGAGCCTGAAGTGACAGGATGGACCGTACCACTTCAGACTGCGGGTGGGCAGTAATTATTTGAATAATCGTTTGCAGCAAACTTTCTTTGCAAAACACTAGTAGGGCAGGGCCAAACAGATAAAACCTTTGTCTGTCCCCTAAGCTAGTATAGTGGTAGGGAAGATTTGTCTGGTGTGTTTTTTGACAAGGAGAAACATTTTTAAAAAACTCGAATGCACCAGATGGCGCAGGCCACTCTGCCCCTCAGCGTTGACCGCCTCATTTTTCTGAGCGGGTGGGCCCGATCCGGGACCCCCGCCCTTAGGAAAAGGCCTCGCTTTACGCTGTGGCGGTGATGTCATGCGCTCCGCGGGCCAACAGTAATTGCTTTTAATGATGGCTGCTGGCGTTTCGCTTTCGCAACCATCAGGCTTCCGGAGCTGCGACAGCGCAGCAAGTATGCAAACTGCCTTTGGCTGAGGAATGGGGAGGAGGAGCCAGTCTCGGCTCTAATACACGCGGTTTCCGCCGGAGCAAGAAGTGGCGCTACGGGCTCCTCTCAGTTTACGACATGGAGTGGTTTACGAAGACTGAACTGGCCGTAGAGAAGATGTGTTCACAAGCCCAGCAATAGTGATCTGTTTGCAAATGCGCAGCTGGGAAGATGGTGCATAGATTTGAGCTAATTGATCAGAATTCAGGGTCTTTCGGCAGCGTGCAGTACTAATCCTATGCATGCCTACTCAGAAGTAATCCCCATTTCGTCTCATGGGATTTACTTCTAGGTAAGCGAGTGTAGAATTTCCGCTTTTGACAAGAGAACGATAACAGATTGCTGCGACGGGACGTTTGTGCACGGTGCCTTACCCTCTACCGTACAGGAACATCCAGGCATTAGGGTTTGCAATGAAAGCTTAGCATGCGAGAGGTGGATTGCATTGTGAAGTAGCACATCGGACAAAAGCTTATTATTAATCTTCGTAAACTCCATATTACACTTTTGCTTGCCCCCTCGCCGAAGAGTATTCTGTGACAAGAAAAAAAATGCGCAACAGAGTTCTGTTGTATCTTGTAGGGTGCGTACGTCGTCTGTCTCCCACACCGAATGTAGACATAGTCGGGCTTCAAGAGCTGCGATTAGTTCCTTGCCCAGTAGGTGGCGATCGCGGAAGCTAGTCACGCTCTGCTACGCCATTAAGCAACCGCGGAGAAAGGAAGTCACCACCATCACCATTACATCCCTTTTCCCCTCCCCGTCTCCCTCCTGTCTGCTGGGGACGAGAATGAGAGAGAATGAGCCAGAGCGACACCCTGGTGCATCTGTTTGCTGGAGGGTAGGTGCAAAAGGCAGATCAGTTTTGACCCCTTGGCGGGTGTGCAGAAAACGTGTGAGTGGGCGCCAATGATATGCAGCACGAGATCCTGCGTGTGAAATGCGAGGGGGGAGGAGAAGAGCAGGGTCAATCAGCTTGATTTCCACAGGGCCTACCAGGGATCGGAGTTGGGTTGTGGAGACAGATTGAACCTGCCTTCGTTGCAGCGAAGAGAGGCTTATCTGCGAACCACCAAGGGCGAAATTGTAGAGAAACCTTTCCTTCCGCTTCTGTGACTTGCTGCGGCTGTCCTGGAATGGCTCCACGGCCTTAGCAGCCGTAGCTGTTGGGTGGGGTGCCTGTAGGAAGGGAAGCTGCAGCTCCGTGCATGCTTCCTTGGGAAGGAGGCCAGTGAAACTCGGGCGGTCGAACTTCAAAGGAAGCGTGCATAGGAAACCTTGTCTTGGAAGACGAGGCACTCGAACTACTGCATGTAAAATGAGACGACCGTGGATTAGATTCCGCCTAATGCATTTTAATTATCTCCCGTGCGTTAAGTCCGGGTAGTAAGGGGGGGGGGGTCCACGCTCTCAGTGCATGTTATGCAGCCCAGCGGTAATCCTAATGTTAGTCACAAGTCTATAATGAAGGGGAGGCACACATTTATGTATACCTGAACGCGCGTATCTGATTTTGTGAGACCCAGATTATTAGAAGGCTGCTTAGGAGGACTCTCCCAATAGCCCTAAAGGCAGAAGTTTGTAGTAGCTGTTCAAGGACTGATTGCATTTATAGTCATTAATACAGTGTGGGAGGGTGTGTACCATGGCAGAGGAAGGTAATTCAAAGAGCTTTAAAAAAAAAAAAGGCAAGCAGTTTGGACTGTTGTAGAAGTAGCTCTGCTCATTGTTTTGTTCTACTTACCCAGCAGGTAATTAATCTGTGGAACTCCTTGCCACAGGAGGTGGTGATGGCATCTGGCTTAGGTGTCTTTAAAAGGGGATTGGACAGATTTCTGGAGGAAAAGTCCATCGTGGGCTATAGGCCTTGAAGGGTGGTGCAACCTGCTAGAAGTAGGCAACTTCAGAATGCCAATGGCAAGGGAGTAGCAATAGGATGCAGGCATCTTGTTGTCTCGTGTGCTCCCTGAGGCATCTGGTGGGTCACTGTGAGATACAGGAAGCTGGACTAGATTGGCCTTTGGCTCTTCATATGTTCTTATGTACTTTAGCACACCTACCTTCATTGGGATCTAGTCTTTTTCAAGGGCTGTATGAACACTCATGTGCTTGAGTACAAGGCAGCCAGAATTCAGTATTTTTAAAGACGAAATGGCACATGCTTGCTTGGATAGGAAGGATTATGGTACCTAGGTGGCAGTGACAGCACACAGATAATCCATTTGGTAGTATTTTGGATACGTGCTAAACAATTGAAGCATTGGCTGGTCAGTATCTGAACGAGAGGTAATCTGGGAATGCCCTGCACACTAGCCTTGATTTCCATTATGGAAAAAGGGGAGGGGAATTTATCTGATGGTCTTAAGTACTGCGTTTGTCATGGTAACATGACAAAGTGGTTATGTAGAATCAGTTGCATCCCTGGCCCACATGCCGTCCAGGGGCTAGGAAGCAACTGCCGCTGCCCCCCCTGCACTCACCTAGCATGCTCTGGAACCTTGCACAACATCCCTGAGCCCTCTGAAGAAATTCTATAGTCTTCCTCAGAAAATCAGAAGTACTGTACTGTTTAATGGCCATCTGAAGGGCACAGGAGGCCTTTGTGTGGCCTGCCAGCCTGGCCCTCCAGAAGGCTTTGGGCAGTAGTTTATGGCAGTGGTTTCACAGTGGGTGCTGGCCCCACAGGCCTGCCAGTTCGGGCATTTCCCCCCCCCCCAATAATGGGAGGACTGCAACTGTGTAGAATAATAGGAGTTCCCTTTGACAATACAGAAACAGGTTGCAGAAAAACTCAACCAAAAATGTTGAAGGGATTGGATAACTTTCTGTAAAAGGAAAGGCCTCAGAAAGGAGTTCAGAAAAAAGACAGCAACAGTGGACCATGAGAGGAGTAGAAATTCATGAAATGAAATGAGTAGAAATGAGAGGACTGGCATTCATGAACACACAAAGATTTTTCTTCCTCAGAACACAAGAATTTGAGATAAGTAAAGGAAATGGATTGGCCCTAGAGTAAGAACAGAACACTGTTGCTTCCAAAAGCATATAATTTATGCCATTGACAGCTTTTCAGAATGTGCTGGCCAAGATAGCTTTAATAATTGATTAGATAAATGATGGGAGGATTGGTTTATTAATGCTTATGAGTTGCAACAGCTTAATATTCATAGTATCTGAGTACCACAACCCTGACCCCCTAGATCAGTGATCTTCAGCCTTGGGGTTGCAACAGTGGAGCAGAGCTTAGCAGAGTGGAATAGGTTGAAGACCACTGGACTGGGGCCCTACCAGGTAAAAGGGGAGGCATCTGGTGCACCCCTAGAGGTACCAAGAGATGATGGCCCAAATCCCAACCAATTTTCCAGCACTGAAATAGCTGTGCCAATGGGGCATGTGCTGCATCCTGAAGTTGGGGGAAGGACAGTCACAGAGGCCTCCTCAAGGTAAAGGAATGTTTGTTCCCTTACCTTGGGGCTACATTTTCCTTACCCTGTTGTTGGAAAGTTGGTTAGGATTGTGCCCTGGGATTGTGACCCAGTCCTGCTCAGGTTTTTAGCTATTGTGTTAAAATAGCTTTTGCTAGTGCCAGGCTTTATGGCAACTTTTTCTACTTTGTAATTGAAATATTTTGATTTTAGTGATCAGTACTCTCTCTCTCTCTCTCTCTCTGTGTGTGTGTGTGTGTGTGTGTGTGTGTAAAACAGGTAACAAGCTTGGTCAGTGAATACAGCTTTTATTTTTAACTTACACCTAATATTCTTCAAAGAGCTTGATAGTCAAGCCTGCAATGGAAGGATGCTACCATGAACAGTTTAATTGCAAACATCTGTGGGGAGAGTACTGAGTTCTCTTTGGAATCCAAGTTCCCACCCTATCCTTTGTATGAATCCTGTTGGAGTTAGCCTAGCACTTAACTCCTAATTCTTTAAATCAGCGTTCCACAGATTGTGTTAAACTTTTCTCATTTAGTAATACAAATATCCTGGCTTCCAGGCTGAATCTCAACTAAAATTCCTAGGGTTTCGCCCTGTCCAACACCAGTTGGACAGGTGTACTGGGGCTTCATGCAGATGTTTTGAGAAAAGTGCCTCTGGACATGTGCAAAGTACCTTTATTCCTAATACAACCAGGCTAAAATTGGCCTGTCTATAACGTGTGGGTGAAGAAACAAGCTCTCCTGCCTAGCTTATAACGCCCTAGCCATTGCAGTCCTCCCGTATTGTACAACCAACTGCTCGCGATACAGCTTTCCCTATCAAGTGTAGGGAGGTCCGCGTCACTGCTCCGTTTGTCAGAGACGAGCAGCGCCGAAAGCAGCAAGCCCTAGAAAGCTTAGTGAAACTTACTTAAGAGAAAGCACGCATGCGTCACATTTCACTGCATGGCATGAATTCTAAACGCGCTTACAAGCAAGTTCCTTGTATTTAACACATTTTGTCCTGGGTGAACATTTTTAGGAGATTAACGTTGGAAATGGAGAAGATAAGAGAGGCGGGAATGGCTCCCTCGGGCTTCTGCCGGAGCAGGATGCTGTTCAATCTTTAACGAGGAAACTTTCTTTGCCCTTTGCCTTCGGAGCAGAACCGCGGGGCCAGGTAGCAGAGTTGTAAATGGGGGACTCGGTTCCCGCTCGGCAGGAGTCAAAGGTGGGGAGATAACGCCTTAATTCGGCAGATAACCGCGCTCTGCCCGGGAGGCCCTTTCTCTGCGTCCGCGCGCGCATTCCGCACGCCTGAGCCTTGCAAGGCGAAATCATCCCCGCTGGCTTCAACGGGACTTTCTCCCAAGGCAGCGGCGAAGGATTGCAGCGTATCCGCTGCGCCCCCGAGCGCCTTTTTCTTTCCAAGCCCAGGCGGGGTGCGTGACACGTGAGTCGCGGTTCTCTCGCCGGCGCGCCTCCCCCTTCCATTGATGCGCTTGATTCGCCTGGCGCTCTTGGTCATGTGCGCCGAGCCTGATAAGCTTTGGCGGCTCACGTCACGGCCCCTCCGGAGCCAATGGTAGCCTCTGTTTATATTGGGCCTCGTTTCAGAGTTGCCAGCGAAAGGGGCGGCCGTCGGTCGAGCGTCTCCGAAGGCTGGGTGCTGCGGGTGCCGAGCCAGGAGGAGAGTTTCGTGCGTCGGCGGGAGTAGCCGCCATTGAGCCCTCTGCTTTCCCGTAGTTGCGAGTGCGCCAGGGCGAGCGGCACCAGGCCTGCCCGGAGTGGCTGCTTCGAGCAGGAGCCCGATGGCTGCCCTGGGGGTCCCGGCTCTGGAAGGGTAGAGAGTAGCCTCGGCCGGCAGGTGGGAAACAAGAATGAGCGAGGATGAACCAAAAAGACACCTGTGTGCATCTGTTCGCTGGAGGGTAGGTAGAAGCCTTCGCTCCCCACCTCCCTACCCCTGCTTTTGCCTTCACAAATACATCGTCTCCCTTTCCGTGGCTCCCATATACAAAAGCGCCAGTGTATCGTGGGCAGCCGATGATGGTTGGACATGTGTGTGTGTGTTACTGATACGAGAGTGCCCCTACCAAGAATTCAGACTGGGACAGGCAGGCCTGAATTGATGGCCAAGTTATCCTAAGAGAGAGTGCTTGTTGTTTTGGGGTAGGTTGGGCTGTGAATGTCTTGATCCCGCGTCTGCTTTAACAGTGATGCTAAGCATCACCCATCTGTAAGCCAATTATCTCTAATCTGTAACTAGTATCTTCCGTATAAACTGCAACACTTATTTGGGGGCCTATCATGTGTCCCCTCTTTGCTTCACTAGAAGGAAAAACTGCTGTTTGGAATTCCTTGGACAGTCATGACTCTTATTTCAACCAATTGCTCACGGATTCAGTGGCAACCATTTAAGCAACGGCTGTCTTTTATTTAGCAGAGCAATTGCCCTGTTCATCCTAGCCTAGCATCTTTTCCCACTGGCTGTTTGCTGGTGTGTGTCTTGGCATGGTTTCCTTTTTTTGCTAGTTCGGCCTTTTGGGACAAGGGACCTTTTTAATATATATATTTGCTGAGTAACTGGTTTGTTTTGTTGAAAAGTTGTACATAAACACTCTTATTTATAAATAAATGTTGAGAAACAAAACGTTGCTTCTGAAAGAGAGAAAAAGATCAAGTGCACATGACCCACCCCATAACTCCCTGATGGTTAAGTTGTCCATCCAGGCATCATCTGCTGCGCATCTTGTTTGATGAGTAATAAATGAGTCATGTGCCAGAGGAATTTAAGTAACAATTCTATATGCGTGCATAGGAATAAACTATGTCACACACAGACTGTTTTTTGATGGAATTTTATTAGGTCCCGGCTATGCCTATATAATTTTGACAATAACTGGAATCAGTTGTCTAATTAGTGCAAGTGTAGTTAATGGAAAGCTTATACTGTACATTCTCACTTATTATATAGTGGAAATCATGTTGAATTTTCTACTGGGTCATTACTTAGGAAACTTCTGCCTGATTATGACAGTTGATTCACTGAACCTCTGCTTGCTAGTTTTTTTAAATTGCAAAATGAGCTGTGTACATTTATTGTGAGCCCCTGAACAATAAAATTACAGTATAGTCCTTAAGTCAAGTTGAAGGTAGTTGTTTCAAATCCTTTAAGTAACTTTAGAGATAGAGAAAGCATTGGAGCACACTAATAAAATAAGATACTTGGTCTGAATTTCAAAGGAAAGGGAGTAAATTCAATTTGTACCTTAAATGGGTGGTGGGGTTATCTGATTTGGGGTGCAATCCTAAATTAGGCTGGAACAGTTAGGCCAGCAAAGTTTGGCTGGCACAAGAGACACTGTAAAGTATGTTTGGACCACCCTCTGAGTTAGAGAGGCTAACACAGAGATGTACGCCATCCTCCCTGTCTCCAAGAGTGGTCCAAACACACTTTTTGGTGGCCCTTGTGCTGACCTAACAGTTCTGGCCTAACTCTAGGTTAAGATTGTGATCTTGGACTGAGGGACTTCAGCTTCTGGAATAGAGCTTGTATTGGGACATAAGACTGAGCCAAATAGCTGAGTTATTGGATGTATATGGGTAGTAAAAGGCTATCTGAACAATCTCTTGAGCCCTTGGCCTTTTTCTGATGAGAAAGAACTTATTTAAGTGTCGGATCCTGGAATCTTGTTTTTAATTTTCTTTTTGTAACAGAGGGACACCTGATGGAATGCAAATAAACACAACAAAAAAGAATGGGTCCAAATGTTCTTGTGTCCATGCTTCCTCATTTCAACCTCTTCGCACATATTTATGCTTTTTCAGCCTGCTCCTATTTTAGATGTGCCTTCTTAACCTCACATCCTACAGTTTGCTCCGCAGTCTTCCATTACAGTTTGCCCAAACCTTCTTTGACCGCCTTGCCTTTCACTTCTGCATGGTCATCTCTTTGTGGTGCATTAGGAGAACTAGGCTGCAAATGGTGGTCTCCAGCGTGTCTCCACTACAAATACACATGCACCAGCTTCTCTGTGTCTCTTACTATATGAGGGACTTTAGTTTGTGGTTGAAAGACCACACTTCTGTATCGTGGGCTAATTGGAACGTCAGGCATGTGACTTGGCTCTGAAGCTAGTAATTTTCCTCTCACTTTTGGGAAGTAGCCTGGGCAGGAATTTTTGTTGTTCGTTTCAAGGTCCCGTGAAGTTGGTCAAAGTTCATCTTCTGTGGAAGGTGCTTTAGAAGCCTTGTGTTTCTTGTTTGTCAAATAGCAGTTGTAGGTTTGTCCCTGATCCTGGGTCAAGCAACATTGGAAACTATATTTGTAATCACAGACAGAGCAGGGTGAAAGTAACTCAGGGTCATCCATCCAAACTATTTTGTGTTACCTAACTGCTAAAGAATTCCCTTTGGCTTTCTTTCTCCAGCTGCATGCTTCTCTGATTTCATTTTGACCACAGGATATAGAAACGCAGTTATGTTTCACTTGTGCTGCACCAACACTTTCACACTGGTGCAGTATGCATGTCCACTGTACTTTTGTGCAGGCAAGTAATACTGGGCTGTCAAGAACTGGATGTTTTCACCTATGTATATTTCAACTGGCAAACAAATCGCTGGAACGTTACATGTATATACCTAGGAGATGGGCAGCCCCTAAGCTGCCCGGTGCCCAGGGGAACAGCAGTGCTGAAATGGCTGCTGCTGAATCCTTTGGGGCCAGGGTAAGCCAGAGTCTCCTTGGCAAAGAAGCATTTTCTCGCTTAACCCTGGTAAAACCCCAGCGATTCTAGTGCGTTTCTTTGGATCATGCAAAGGTCCGTGGTGGCCGTTCCAGCCAGGGAGGTGGCATACAATTCAGTGGCAGAGACTAGTGCTGTGTCCACTCTCCTCCTGGGCCTGGTCCAGCCCACCCTCCACTTGCCCAGTTCTGCTCCTCCCCCACCCCGACAAACCTTCCTGTCGTCCAGCAGTAAAACATATCGTAACAGTGCTCCCACGGCAATTCCTCCAGGTGGCGGTGGCCTCGGCATCAGTGCTGTGGCCTCACGGCCAGTACAGGAGTACCTTTCAGCACTTTTGCAATGGCAATTGCTGGGGCAGCAAGGCAGCTGCCAGCAGTGCCCCAGCATAGGATCGGGCCCTTGGTATAGTCTGTAGCAGCCCAGGGCTGCAAGTCAATGGGATTTGGTATAAGCCTTCCTCCAAAGCAAGTTTTAATTATTTAAATCTCAAGCATGGTTTAATTATTCTTGGCAACACTGTAAAGCCTTTCAGGCATGCAGCTGTATAGAACATAACTGTCAAGACTTAAGTGCTACCCCACATAGATGTCCGCAAGGGGGTTGCCCTCTTTTCCTGTATCAGTGCAAATCCGCCACCACAAAACAGCATATTAACTCAAAAATGTCAGTTCTAAAGGTCCTAGTTCCTGAAAAAACACATGATTATTTCAACTATGAAGCTGATGTGGGACCAGTTTGAATAGATTATGTCACGTAGGTAGTACTGTGCAGGTGTCCATATTATTGAGCTGTCTAGTATAATTTTGATTAATGTGTGGAATATTCTATGGTCTTGCTTCCAAAGTTTTCAACAGCATTGCCTTGACTTTATAAAACACGAGGTTTTGTTCAAAACATGAGGGGGTTACAGCATATTGATAACATGGACTACTGTTTGCTTTAGACTTGTCTGTCACGTGGCAGTGCATGCCGTGATTACCTTAAGTGGCACAGTGTGACTCTTGTTCATGTATGATGTCAAGAAATGGCTCTCTTCCAGTTCCGTCTGAGCCCAGAGAGAGAACCTGGGAGGGTTTCGGAAAATTAGGCATGTAGTGTTGCTTGCTGTTGGTTTTGGCTCAGGTAATCTTTAAGAATCATTGCTAACTTCTCAGAAAAGCACAGTGTGTCTGGGAATGGTATAGCTGTGTAAAACAGAAAAGGACCTAAAGCCTTCGCTGTGGCATTTATTTTGAATGAATGCAAATCTGAACTTCACTTCTCCCCGTTCCAGGTATCGGCACTCTTCAGTATCTCCCAATAGCTATGTAGTTTTCTTCCTGCAGCTCCCCCACTTGTCTGAGGGCGCAGTCCTAACCAACTTTCCAACACTGACGTAGCTGTGCCAGTGGCAAGTGCTGCATCCTGCAGTTGGGGGAGTCACATTGGGGGGGGGTATATGGGAGTCAGTTGGGGGTATATTAGGTCACAGAGGCCTCCTCAAGGTAAGGGAATGTTTGCATTGCCCTTGCCCTGGTGCTGGAAAGTTGGTTAGGATTGCTCCCTAACTCGCATACTGCCATGTAGATTTTCAGAGAACTCAGATGTAGCTATGGCCGGTGGCGTTTTAAAATAATTTCATACATTTTCTGAGATCAGTCCCTGGCTGTTAAATTGAGGTCATAATGAACATTGGCCCTAGGTATGTAATGTGTGGTCTTCAACTTTTTCAGAGCTTAACTGTGTTTAAACCCTGCTGGAAATGTAAGGCCCTTTTTTCTATTTTATTTGCTTTCACCATATGCCTGTCTTTTTCTTGTATTTTTCTCCCTCTCTGTTTTCTCTTCCTTGTAAAATAGCCTAGTTTTTTTTTCTATCCTATAATAGTAGAAATGGTAGTGGTACCATAGTACATCCCAGTGATGATGATTTCCAGTCTTTAAAAGTTAACTGTTTGACATGACTATCCATTTTTTTAAAAAAATACTTTGCTGGTTGTGCCTTTTTTTCTTCTTGGCATTTTCTAGATACCCAGTCGATTACTTCATTTTGAGTTGGAATTATTCTTGATATGCTACTTTCTCATTTGAAATTCGTGTTTGTACAAGTGCACATGCGCATATAACGATAGACTAAACAATCTACTGAGGCAGCAAAATAAAGGAATGGGGATGGAGAGGAAGCTAGTTTAAAAGTATCAAAAGCTGAGATATTGATGCAAGTGAGTAATTGATAGTTAATTTTCTGTAAATAAGGCTCTGTGGCCCATTAAATAGAAAATTGGACAGACTTGAAACTATAAAACCATAGGCTATCAGTGCCCATCTGTAAAATGGAAAAAAAAGTAGATTGTTCTAAGCTGCTTATAAGATGAAAACAATTAAGAGCATAATAAGAGCCCTGCTGGATCAGGCCAAAGGCCTATCTAGTACAGCTTCCTGTATCTCACTGGCCTACCAGATGCCTCGGGGAGCACACAAAACAACTAGATACCTGCATCCTGTGCCACTCCCCTGCACTTGGCATTCCGAGGTAGCCAGCTTCTAACATAAGGAGATTACACCACCCATTTTCCTCCAGAAATGTGTCCCTTTTAAAGGCACCTAGACCAGATCTCCTGTGGCAAGGAGCTCCACAGATTAATTACCCGTTGGGTAAAAAGTATTTCCTTTTATCCATTCTAACTCTCCCAAAACTCAATTTTAGTGGATGTCCCCTGTAAAGCAC
The DNA here is from genome assembly GCA_029204185.1 of Lerista edwardsae. Taxonomy (NCBI): domain Eukaryota; kingdom Metazoa; phylum Chordata; class Lepidosauria; order Squamata; family Scincidae; genus Lerista; species Lerista edwardsae. Next base: position 37,028,383 of record JAJKFI010000002.1, on the reverse strand, counting down.
TTGTAAAGTTTTAAAGCACTCTGCAAGAAGTGCTGTATAAAAGAGAAACAGAAGTGAGAGGTATAGCCACTCTTTTATTAGATGTTCATGCTTAAACATTATATTAGGTGTACTTTCACTGGCATTTCAATGATGCTTTCACGGGCATCATTGACTGCCAGTTTTGGACCTAAACCTTGCATCTCAAATTAAGCTTGTTTCCTTGGATATTGTTGCAGGGTTCTGTTATCTATCTTGAATGCTCTGTTAGCTTTGTTAGAATAAATAAATAGTGATACAATTTTAGCTTTTTATAATTTTATATTTTTTTTATTTGATTTTGCTCAGATGCTGTAGTTCAGACAGAGAAGTCTGCCTTAATAAATTTAACTGTTCTGGTCTCTGCACGAACTAGTTCAAATTCAACTAATATCTTGGAAATGCTGTAAAAATTGCATTAATTTGCTATGTGAAACGAGGCAGCTGTTTTTGCATCTTAGCATCTTACATTGAGTTAGACTCCATACTGCAAAAAGAAAATAAATTCCCACAATGATGCAGGGATAATACATTTGTGAGGGAAGGTATATACTATTATTGAATGTTTTTGGTAAACATTGAAATTACTAGTCTCCTGTTTGGGACATTCCAGATTCATACAAATAAAGAAATGGCTGTTTCTTTGCAGTATTTCTGGTAACAGGCTTGGTCAACAAGCAGAGCAGGAAAACAAAAATAATAATTACAAAAAAAGAATCTTGAAAATAAAGTTCCACATGTTCCATTAAAAGATGTTCTGGTCTCATTTTATTCATCTGGCAGACCGGCCAGTTTTGTGTGAAAATAACACTTGTTTTCTGTGAGAGCTCTGTTGCTGTTTAACAGTGGCTTTTGGTTTTTCTGTGTATGCATAGGCTGGAGGTTGTTATTTTGGGACAACTCACAAAATAAGTTTGAATAACCTTTACTTGAAGTTCAAATTGCACGCTGCCCAGGAAGCTTTGCCGGTGCTATCATTAGGCGAATTGGGCAGCCGCCTAAGGCTCAGACCTTAGAGGGGTACAGTACTGACCTTTGAAGGGCTTCATTTATACAGATTAGTTTAAGCCCTTGTAAAAAAAAATGCACTTGGCAATTTATATTTTTAATTCTGCAAGACTTGGTGGGGGGGAGGTTTGGTGGCGCAAGTGGTTGCCTAGAGCACAAAATAGTCTGGCACCAGCTCTGACGGTAGGGCTATATTCTAGAGGAGTAGTTTCCAAACCTTTTAGCACCAGGACTCTCGGTTTTTAATATGGCACTCCAGGGACCCAGTTAGCTTTACGAGACTAAAGAAAAGTTTTTACCTCAAACCTCCGTGTTTATCCTTTTAAACTCTGGGATGTGGGGGGACTGCCTTCCAGAGCATTGGCTGAGCTCTGCATTCATCGGAATTGGGATTATTATGGTGGCCTTGACTGGGGAATACTTGACTTTGTATAAGAGCGGAGGCATGTTTGCCTATTTCCAAGTGAGCATGCATACGTGGCTCAGTACAGTTTCATTGTCAGCTTGGAGGAGCTTGCTGCTCTGTTTTTGTTTCCATAGGGCTCAATACATTTTCCTTGTCACCTATCAGCCTGTCCATTTCACGACCCACCAAAAATTGGGTTATGGCCCACTGATTGGTCCTGACCCACAGTTTGGGAACCACTGTTGTAGGTGGATGTAGTTCCTCATGTGAACATAAGAACAGCCTTGTTGGATCAGGCCAAAGACCCATCTAGTCCAGCTTCCTGTATCTCAGTGGCCCACCAGATGCCTCAGGAATCTGAAATGCTGAATGCCCCACTGGAGCAGATTCAAGTATGCCGGCTCAGTCATCTCATGGGAGTGTCACAGTTGGGAGATCACCTTTTAGGAAACATGCCATACATCAAAGTCTCCCTGTACATGGGAAAAATTGACACTTAAGAATGTGTGTCTGATACCTTTTGGTTTTCCACATGCTGGGAGACCTTGACCTTAAAAAATAACATGAACAAACCACAGATTCAACAGATAAGGGTTCTGATAGAAATTGATTTCTCCTCCCCGCATTTATGGGGTCCCTTTTCCATGCTGTCCCTGTTTCTGTAATGGAGTTGAGGTTGGTTCTTGATAAGTGACTTACATCTGGAGTCCTGCAACAGAAGTGCCTCCAATGGCCTGAGAACATCACTGTCATTCCTATTGTTGTTACCATTGGCTATTTGTTCAAAGCATCCTTTCACCAGAGTTCCCTATAATGAAAATGTCCATGTGTCTAGTTCTCTAGCCATTGGAACAGTATGATGTAGGTTCCAAACAACTTGTATTTTCTTGCTAGGTCTATGTATGCTGGTTGCTGTGTCCTGGTTGGCTGAGCCAGGATCCCACTTTCCAGCATGACTAGGGGATCAAGTGAATGTATGTGAACAGTCATGAGATCGTCATTATATACAACAACTGTACGTCTAGTTACGACAGCTCTTTTTGTCTGTGTAACTTCATGCCACCAGGGTAAATGAGACTTGGAGAAAGTAAGGTAATGCTAACTACCAATGCTGGCATTTTTGTAATGCTAGCTACCAGTTTGTTTTCCTTATGCTGTCTTAGGTACATGCGCTGATTTCAGCTAGCACCGTGTAACTTCAATTCACTGGCACAATTTGAAATTATGCCAGTGTACCAGCTTTAGTTTCAAGCCTTACCTCTCCAGTTAGCATTTTTTAGCAATAGCAGTCTATTTTAAATATTGCAGACCTAGGGATTTTAAGTGAATTTAATTCGACTTATCAGGCTATTGAAATTGGAAATGCATGCTGATATTTAAATGCTTGGAAGTTAATGTGATGCTAATTTTGGCTTAGTGGAATGATTGGAGTGATCCAAAAACTAGTAAAAGGATATTTCTAGGTCAGTGATGTTAGATACGATCCAGATGAAATCGGATTATTGTCTTTATGTCCCAGTTAACTATGCTTAGCTATTTTGGAAATCAAAATTATGACTAAAACACTCAAGTTGGTCTAGACCAGCAGACTCTAAACTCTGGCCCGTGGGCTAGATCTGGGGCCTTCCAAAAGTTGTCTCTGCTGTGCGCGGTGCTTACAGATCCGTCACACAGCGTATTTCCAGCCAATCTCTGCAGAACGTTGTGCCGTGCAGCCTTTCCTGCCTGTCACCCCAGCAGGTTCTGTACCTGGATTTCTTGAGCAGTCTTTTTCATTATTGGAAATGTAGTTCAGAGACTGTGGTTTGGAGACAACTGGTCTAGGCTTACAGACACAACATCTTCTTTAAATGTAGAAATTCGTTCTCCTTCATTTCAGGACGAGATAAAATAAAATCTCTGGTTCATAATTGAATAAAATGAGAAGTAAAATATTACTTATCTGTCCACATCGAGTACAATGCCAATTTTTGAATAAGGGGGGAAAGGGTAAAGGGCTCTCTATTCATGTAGCTGATGTAATGGAAGATTAGAACAGCATTGTGAGCTTCAGTTTGAATTGGATCTGATAGGGTATATTAGAAGTCCTCTTAGCTTTTGAAAATCTTAAATGTTTTAGACGATGTTTTAGAATATTTACTTAATAAAAGCAGCCATTTAAATGAGAGACGTTGTCAGCAGTGTTATGATCTGAGGTCTGCAATCTCTAGGCCATCGTTTCTCACTGTGTGCTCCTGAAATCCCTAGGGTTCCCCGAGACCATTGTTAGCAGCAAGAAGTTTGAGAACTGCTGCCCTAGCCATCTACGTTCAGAAACAGTGTAAAACTCCTAATGTCAGCCTCATAATTTAGCTGGGTGACTTTATAAACTAGGAATTATTGTCCTTAAATTATATGTAGTTCACTATATAAAACTGTTCAGATTTTAGCTGAGCGGCTATTTATTGTCCATTATGTTATCCTATATAACTTTCAAGAGGAAGTTGGAAACCAGGGAAATAATATGGGGGAGGGGCCAAGATTGCACCACTGCCAGGGAATGAAGGGGGTGTTTTACACTTTCCTTAGTGCTGACCGCCGGGAGGAGTGGGCATCCCCACAGATGCCTCTGCAGGGCTTACCAAGCTTCATAATGTGTAAGAATAGCAATCAGAACGCACTTCCGGTTTTCTATTACAAAACCGAAAGTGAGTTTCAATTACTGTGTTTTCCTTTTTGGAGGCTTGGAGAGCCCTGCAGAGGTGCAGTACCTCCTCTTCCATCCCCAGCAGTGGCATGATCCGGTGGATTGCATTGCTGCTTTTCCCCCTCCCTGCCCCTTAAAGGGCCAGAGGTCAGAGCTTCCCTGGCTGGTGGGTCGTGACACACCAGTTTGGGAAGCACTGCTACATAACATTGGAAAAATTGGGGTTCTGGAGTTCATTTCTGCTGCAAGAACAATATATCAGAACATTTTTGAAGCTCTTCTACTATAACTTCTATGGCTTGCTGAACACAAGATTTTTTAAAATTTCTTGATGATTTGTTTATTTTTTCCCCTTCTTTGCAGATGTGGGGGCACTGTGGGTGCAATTCTGACATGTCCGCTAGAAGTTGTGAAAACACGGCTGCAGTCTTCCTCTGTTACACTCTACATCTCTGAAGTTCACTTGAATACTGTGAATGGTGCCAGTGTTAATCGCATTGCTAGAGTTTCTCCAGGGCCTCTCCATTGTTTAAAGTGAGTACTTTAACCTGCCTCTTCCCTGTGCACTTAGTTCTCTCTCAGGCTCCTTTGTCAGGTGGACACACTTTGCCCTGTCTAAAAGCAAATACTAAAATGGCCCACTGCAGCAAATCGTGCTTGAGATGCATTTCAGTTGCCTGAGCAAATCCTTTTATTCTTACTCTTGAAATATTTGACTAGGTGTCTAGATTTCAGATTTGTATGGATTTTGGAATAATCGCATAAATATGAGAAATGCTTCCTCTTGCTCTTTTCACTGTTACCCATTTGGGTGTCGTCTGGCCTTTTTTACATTGTTTCAACAATGGCACACACCACAATGGCAGAGAATAGAACTTGCAGCCTGCACATGGGAATGAGCACATGACCTTCTAGTGTTCACACTACAGAATGTGTTTTAAAAAGTCTTAGAGAAAACTGTCTGTATTTTGATGTCCGGATAAGGGATGATCTACCTGTACTACTATAACTACCAGTATTTTATGTATGTATGTATGTATGTATGTATGTATGTATGTATGTATGTATGTATGTATGT
>JAJKFI010000002.1:36957085-37023177 GCA_029204185.1 Lerista edwardsae | reverse complement strand
TGTATGTATGTATGTATGTATGTATGTATGTATGTATGTATGTATGTTTTTATTTTATTTTATTTTATTTTATTTTATTTTATTTTATTTTATTTTATTTTGAAGAATTTATATCCCGCCTTTCCCATGCCGAAGCGAATGCCCAAGGCGGCTTACATGAACAGGCTAGTCTAAACCACCATTTTTTTTCAATGGGTTTTTTACAAATCTATAGTATTCTTGTGATCTGCCAATCCTCAGGCCCAGACATTGCCTTCCCAGTGTGGTTCTCTGCTTTGGCTGCCTGCCATCAAACCTCAGCAGGCAATCGCAGGTCAAGCCTGGACAGGTCCTCATGGTTATATTCCCTTCTTCGCCGGCTGGCCTCCTCACACACTCCACTGCAACTCTCACTCACTCTCTTAACTGCCTTGTAGCAAACCTTGCGTTGAGTATTTTCTCACAGTAAATTACTTCTGCTCTTATCTGTATGATCTTTTCAAGTCAGACATTGCTATGCTTAAGCTAAAGGTGTTGGGAAATAAACTGGAGGTCATTGTTCATGTCCAGTTTCCCCGGCCGAATGCAAGGCGCTGCCCCAGCCAGAGAGTATGCTGCCATCCATCTTGATCACGTCTAGTGTATACAAAAAACGAGAGCCATGATGACTGTGCTGTGACACACTTGTAGATAAAAAGAGCCTTCTTTCTTCCATTTCATCTTGCATGGCTGTCCAAATGTTAGAGATGATTTATGTATTGGATAACCTGATTTCTGTAGATGTTGGTTGGGGGTTGTTGCTAGTTCCTTTTGATCAATGCCCTCTTTCCTAAAGGTTGCTCTTATTCTGTCTTGCTAGAGTTAAATTTTTGTTCTTTGTCCCTAAGCCAGATTCAACTGCCTCCTATCTGTAACAAAAAAAAAAATTTTTTTTGGGGGGGGATAGTGTGTGGACACAGTACTGGTGGGGGTGGGGAGGGTGAATCAGGCCCAGGAGGAGGTGGGTTCAGTGATGGTGGCAAACCCAAATTCTTACCACTTTGCTTGGCCTGAGCAGTCCTAGTTGTCTTTACTACTCACTACCCACGCAGTATGGAATGACCCACCTTACAGAATTATTATAAGGGCAGGAGTAAACATGTCTCAAGTAAACATGACAACCACCACCATCCCTCAAAGCTTGGAATGGCATAAAGAGGGCTATTGTCATTTCCAGTATTCCAAGACATTGGAAGCACAGTGCAACTGTGGGAACTGTTCTCTGTCCCTCCTCTCCATCTTCCATTGTTTTAACAATGCCTTCCCAAGACCTCCTGGTGCTTGAGGTGGTAAGCCAAATGATGTACCCCATACCTAGTATTGTGCCTGCTCCTCTGATGGAGGCCGGAGCTCCCTGCCAGTCTGTGGCCTGAGACAACTGCTTCAGTTGGCCACATGGATGGGCCAGCCCTGGTTTTTGCCTTCCTCTTAAAAAGGCATACAGCATTTACTATTTGCCAGTTTATTCTGAGACTTTACTATTTGCCATTGTCATTACTTTGACAATATTTGTGTACATGTTTTTTAAAGAGACGGCAGAAGTATCTTGGCCACGGCTACTTTTCATTTGCTTCTGTCTTTAATCATAGAATCTAGTCCTATAGGGCACTGGCTGCCTATGAGGAATTATTTGTTTGACATTTGTAGGCCGAAGTAAGTGTGTGGCTGTCCAATTAACATAGCAAATAGAATTTAAGACCATGATTACAGCATCTACATTTTTTTTGCCTTCCTGCTGTTGTGGCTTTGTAGTGAATATTCCTCAGCTAACATTGCGAAATCAAGCCCAACTCTCTAGAATGGATCTGTGGTACATTATCATTCAAGAATGCCGCTACACCACATTTTTCAGAGCACTGTGTTTTCACTATACAGCTTTGCAATTTGAGTGACATGCAATTCTAAGAAAGCAGAACACGAAACTGAAGGAGCAAAATGAAAAAACCCCTGTCTCCTCTTTCCAGCCTGTCCATTTTCTGCCTAGTGATACTGCTTGTTTGTAAGCAAATCTTTTAAGATTTTACACTTGAACCTGATTTGAAACTGTACGTTTGCACAGTGGTTTAAAAAAACGGGACGGGATAACAGCCTAATCCTGTGGACCGGTATGGGCAGGAACTACGTTCTGCCAGGGGTGGCTGCCTTATGGCTGTGCCAAAAGTCATTTCAACAGCACATGGGAGTACGCACTGCTGAACTGGCAGCAGGAAGGCTGCAGCCATGCCATGTGTGGTGGCAGCGGCTCAACTGGGACCTGCTTGCCAAAGGTACGTTGGTGGTGGGGTGGAGAGAGGCTGGAGCAGGTCAGTGATGGAGGCAAGGGCAGATTGACTCTGGGAAAGGGTGGGTTTGATGGCAGTCCTGGCTGACAAATCATAGCCCCTTTCACAGACCTGATCCCACTGCCCTGGTCCCGGCTGATCTAGGCCACTGATTTTGCTAGTGCCGGTCTGAGTTGACCCCCTCTGTGATACCCCGAGGAGATGTCCTGGACTCTCCCTCCCTCCCACTAGACGAAAGCGTGAGCTGTTTTGGCATGCCTGCATTTGGGGGTGGGGGGAGGATTGGGCCCTACAACTTTTATTTTCATTTGTCCAGGACGGCTAAGGACTCTTTAAACCGCTTCATTGAGCTGGATGCACAGAGTAATCGTTTTGAACTCTTCCATGTCAGAGTCCTTTATACTATGTTGTTTACCTATTCCTCAGGCTTCATGTCATTCACCTGTGCCTCTGTTTGAACAAGCAATACGCTAAAGAAATTTTGACATTATTAGGCACCTTATCTGGCCTGATAACATAATGTAGTGGATATTGCAACATATTGATTAGATAATAAATTTGTCTTGGAACCTAAGAGCACCTGAGCTGACTCTGAAGAAGGCCATGTATTCTGTATTTTAATAGTTACAGTGATATGAACCTTTTACATTAGTTGCCACTTTCTGGAGTGGTGTTGATACTGCTTTATTCTTCTAATCCAGCTCTAAATGGATTCTACACTGGTTTTCTTCCTCCTCAGTATGGTCTGCTTTAAAAAAAAAAACCTTTTGGCATAGCCATGTCTTTCAACATCTGAGGCTTTGCATGACATTCTGTAACAGTGGTCAACTAATTGGAGCATTAAATTAATGGTAGTGTCATAAAAGGCATAGTAGTTCTTCAGTACTGTGCGTCACCCTCTGAAAGCAATGCTGCTGAAGGTTGCATTGCGTGTAGCGCAAATATCTCCGAGTTGATCACATGTGGAGGTAGTTATAAGTTTAAAAAAATAAACATGTCAGAGGAGGATCTTCTGTCAGAATAAATTGTTGCTCCAGCTCTTGTTCTGTCATGCCCTTTCCTGTCCACACCTAATTTTTCTTAGTATTTATAATGCAAACCTTGTCAGTGCAAAAAAATATGGTGAAAAATAGTTATATTAATGTGCATCTATGGATTTATTCTTTCATTAAAATGATTTTGATCATGCTTTTTTTCTGAATTTCATCTACAGAAATCAGGTTATCCAGTACATAAAGACAATTTCTAGTGTTTTTTTAGTTCCCTCAGAGCACAGTCCTAATCTGGAGTCCCTTGTGCCAGCCCAGGAGTGTTGCAGACGTACCATAAAGTGTGTTTGGACCACTCTCGGAGTCAGGGAGAACAGCGCCTGTCCATGTGCTGGCCTCCCCGACTCAGAGAGTGGTGAAAATGTGCTTTATAGTGTGACACTTGTGGTCAGGCACAAGGGACTGTGTCAGTCTAGTTCCAGGTCAGGATTGTGCCCTCAGACTGTTATTTAGGCTACAATCCTATCCACACTTACCTGGGTAAGTAAGCCCATTATAGTCATATCAAGAGTAAGCCTCTTGACTATAATGGGACTTATGTGGATTTTGCTCCAAGACTCATTTCAGAAGCTAAAATAATAGGACTTTAGTTTTTTCACGGATTGAAATAATCTGCTGGATTTGATGGCTCACTGCATCCCTTCTAATCATTCATGTTATTCTGAAACTAAACTTCATGATTAAATATATGTTTCTTTTCCAGGATGATCTTGCAGAAGGAAGGTCCTCGCTCACTGTTCCGAGGACTAGGTCCTAACTTGGTGGGCGTGGCTCCATCCAGGTAAAGCAAACATGATTTCCTAGTTTATAGGGATCAGAACATGTGCAGAGTTTTTTTTTAATAGAAAGAAATGCTTGGGTAGTATAAGCTTTTAATGCTTGCCACTTTTTTGCTTAATTAATTTTCCACCTGTTGCTGTTAAGCATCAATGCTGCTGTGCATGCAGTGTTGTCATTTTGCAATAAAATATCACTTGCAATTAAAAATGAAGCCCGTCTTCTGATACTTACTTTTTCTTAAGGGTTGAAAATATGTTTTGTTCCAGATTGCTTAAACTTGGTATGCCTTACTGCCAGGGAAGGATACACTAGAGCTGTAGCAAATCGACTAGGCAGGTGTTCTATGCCTTGTATCAGCTTTTTTGAATCTCATCTGTCCAGAAAGAAGTGCAACCAGTTTAGCCCTCCTGGCACATAAGGAGTATGTTTACCATATTTACCTACAACATATTTACAACTGGTTCTTCCAGATTAATATCATTACATGCAGGAGATTTTCCATTCTCCAAAATGGGGTCGTATTCAAAAGCAGTAGAATTTAAGAACAGGATTTGTAGATAACAGATTGTGTGTATGGACAGGACAGTTGGTATGAGGAACAAACAGTGAAAAAGAAGCAGTAGATTATAACAGCAAAAGTTTAGGAGACATCTGCCGAGAAGCTGCTGTTCTATGGGTGAGTCACATGGCTGCATGTCCAATTTTGAATTGCACAGGGATGTTCGGCATCATCTGCTGTCCTCTGAATTAATGCCAATCACCTTTTGTGCTAAATAAAAGGCTTGATTCAGCAGATGCAACTTGCAACGTACTCTTTAAGAAGATTTTTCACAACAGTTAAATTATTCAGTCCTAATCTTCCCATTTAGGTTGCTTCTGCACTGCACAGTGATATTTTGACAGTGCCCCTTTGCTATTGCAGATTTAGTCTTGCTCAAAATTTTAACAGTCCTGGTTTCTCGTTGTTGCTCTCTCTTGTCATGTTAGAAAATGCTGTGTGCTTAGTAGGTCGAGTGAGGAATGATAGTTCTTTCTGTATTCCTTTTAAGCAGTTGTGAACGAAGAGGGGCTTTGGAAATCATTCCCTGTGATTTCAGTGGGACCAGTTTCTGTGGTGTTTCTAAGATGGCAGCCTTAGAACGCTTTACATTCTCATTTCCTCCATTCATTGGTGCATTTGCTCTCCCTGTGTGGTTGGAGTTTTCCTTGCGAGTGGTTTGAAGCAGTTCTCTTCGTTTTATAATACTGTAGAATTAAAACCCAAAGTCACAGTTCAGCCCACATTAAGCACTTCTAATTCCCACTGACTTTTGTGTAAGACCACTGAGCATGTGTTTAACACTCTCCCAGTGAAAAGCAGTAGGACTCGCTCTTTCTGGATCATGCCTCCTGTAAGTCAGATTCATAGTGCAATTTAAAAAAAAAAAACACCTTAGAAACTGCAGGAATATTAAATGAACTAAGTTTCTTAATTGTACCTAAACGGACATTTTAGTAACAGGGAGAGGCTTTAGGAAAGCCTTGAACCTCCCCTTTAGATACACCCACTCTAATGATGCTTTTCTTTAGATCCAGCCTTTTTCTTCAGAAGCATTTGCGATTATTATGCACAGTAACTTGATAATGAAGGTGCCGCCCTTGCCACTCCCCCATATTCCTGGATCTGGTGTGGTTCTCTATGGTCCCTCCCACACCCATTACCTTTCTTTGTCTTTATTAGCAGTGGGAGCGCCTTTTTCTTGCTTAACTAAGGCACAAGGCAGGCAGCCTGGGCATTAGACACATGTCACGTTCCCCAGTTAAGCAAGAAATCATTACTCTGTTAAGCAAGAAAATGTGTGCTTCCACTGCTAATTAAAGTGAAGTTAATGGGCTTGGGAACTTGGAGTATTGTATTTTTCATAGGGTTCTCCCATATCTACAGGTATTTCTGTATTGGGGTAGCAGAACGGATCCCTCACGGGTACAGGAAGATGCCTGTATTAGGTTAAAGCAGTGGTTCCCAAACTGGTGGGTCGCAACCCACCAGGGAAACTAGAAAAGGGCGATTCCCCTTTATATTAAGGGGACCGGCCCAGAAATCATCATCAGTGCAATTGTGCTGCTGCTGATCAGGGAGGGTGTTTTAAAGGTTATCAGGGGGTCACTGTGGCTCTCTGGAGGATCCAAGGAGCCTGCAACACCCCCCCCCCCACACACACACACACACACTGCAGCCTTCCAGGCATCTTCAAACTGTTCGGAAAAAGAAAAAAAACCACTTCCGGTTTTGCAGTGAAAGCAGGAAGTGGCTTTTCCTCGTTTTCCCCAGCAGTTTGGAGCTGCCAGGAGGGCTGCAGAGGGATTTGCAGGCTCCCTGGACCCTCCAGAGACCCATAGTGGACCCGGGTAAGCTTTCAAAAACCCTCCCTGATTGGTGACAGCAGTGCAACTGCCCTCCTCCTGCTCAGCCCATGCAAAGGCAGTATTCCTACCTCCCTTGTAGGAATTTGGGAAGCACTGCGTTAAAGGGTGCCTTATGGTCTAAAATGGTATCGGTTGAAAATCTAATATTAATGCAAGCTGGAAGAAGGCCAGCTGTTCTCTCCGCCATCACCCATTTGAGGCAGATTTCTTAAGATTAAATTTCTCAAAACCAGAGAAGCAGCCTATGAATTGTCTCACACCGCATCATAGTAAGAGTAGGTAGATGTACCAAAAAAGGTACATCTTGTCAGATGACCTGGCATTGTAAGAAATAAGTTTAACAAAACTGTAAATAAATGTAATTCAGTTTGGATAGCTCCACAAAGCCAGCTGTGCTACTGCACAATAAAGAGAAGGTGAACACGGATAATGGCTTTCTTGTGTATGTTGTGTGTCATAGGTTAGACTAAAATAAGTAATTTGTCCTGTTTCTCTCTCTCCTATCCGTAAAATGTGATTGGGGCTGTTCCCCCGATTTTCATGCTAGACTTGTCCATTGGTTATGCATTCAGGCTTATTAATGGACATCATGCTTTTTCCAGCCATCAGCCATGAACAAATACTTTTGTATTTCATTTAAATGCTTGCTAAGTAGCTTTAACAGCATCTCTTTGTTTGAATAAGCTGTGAGGAACCTTGTTTCATATCACGGATAGCATATGGCACTGATTTCAGATACCATTTTGCTAATTGCATCACATAAAACAACCACTTTATCACTTCCTTGTGAAAGGTCACATGTTTGCGGAGCTAATGATATTAACTTAATGTTCTGGTTCCTAAAGAGTTAGAGGCTATTCATATTGTAAGCCCTACTTTGGGTGTTTTAACAAAATAATGCAAAACATACTACTGAACGTACAGTAAATGTTTCAGTGTTTACATTTAGCATAATTTGATAGTATTATTAGCCAAGGATCCCTTGGTTTGTTTTTAATTTCATTCAACCCGCTTTAAGTACTGTTTAAGTAAATAGAATAGTATAGGGTGGCCAGGCGGTAAGAAAGAACGCACAACTTCAACTAATAAAGCCATTTTGGAAAAATTCTCTTCTGCCCCCTTGTGGCAAGATTATCTACTAGTATAGTCATTTTTCTTGTTTAAAAGAAACCCTTATATAATGCTGTAGCACTGCATTGCTGATTAGGGAAAGTTGATGTCTAAACTATTTAAAACTAAGAATCGCATCCAGTAGTGTCAGCTTACCGGTACGCTGGGCGGGTCTTCTGGGTGATTGGCAGCGCGCTTGCTGCGTTCGGTTGCGTAATGGCGAAAGCCCGCCCGCTGCAGCGTCCCTCCTCCATGCTTGGAAGGCACTTTCATTCGCAATATTTGTGCTCCATTGCAAAACTACTTATGGTCTGTGGCAGTGGTTCCATAGATCCCTGGAGAGTCCACAGATAGACTTGAGGTGGTCTGTGAACCAGGTGCAAAAACTATTTTTTGTATGTGTGTGCTTTTTTCTGGGGAGGAAGTTCATAGATTTCATCAGATTCTCACAGGGGTCGGTGGCCCAAAGAAGGTTAAGAACCACTGATCTTGAATATGTCTGGTGACGGTGTAATGTTTGTTCCCCCTCTGTTGAATAGTGATGCCAGTAGCCCATCACATCTTGCCTTTTTTTATTCTCCTGTCAGTTTCAAAGTATTTTTTGTTTGTTGTCATTCAAGAAACACATAAACCAAAGACTCTTGGATGTGTGAAACTAGCAGCACATTTCCTCAAAGTGTTCCAACGTGCATACATAGTATAGTGCTTCCCAAAGTGGTGGGTCGCGACCCACCTCCCTGGGAAGCACTAGCTATCCCTTTAAGGGGGTGGGAGGAGAGGAAGGCAGCAACGTGATCCCCAGGATTGGAGCAGGGCTCCCCAAGCCTCACAAAATGTGAAAAATGCTGTTGCGACCCACTTCCACTTCTGTGATCACAACCCAGAAGGGGGTCACGATCACATTTTTAACACATTGTGAGGCTTGGGGAGCCCTGAGAGCTCCACACACACTCCAGAGGCCAGTGGTGCGAGGGGTGAGTAGAAAAACAGCTCTTTCTCCCAGGGTAGCAGTGTGATCTGGGAGTCGCGTTGCTGCTTTGCCTCACCCCCACAAGGATGTATGTGACGCCCAGCTTTCTGGTAGGAGTTTGGAACCACTGGCATAGTACATGTAGGTGCTGCTAATTAATCCTCTTCATCTCAGAGAAGAACTCTGTAGTTCTAATCCATCTCTGCTTGGAGCATTGTTCCATGCTAACTTCTACCAAGCTAACATGAACTTAACCTGATAACTGGACAAAAAATAACTGTTTAAAGTGGTGCTTCTCTAATGTTTCGCAGTGGCGGATAAACTGTCCCTCTCTGCACCAGCACGGTATCTTTTCTAGTGGCTGTTTGCTGGGCGTGTTCTGCATCTTTTGAGATTGTGAGCCCTTTTGGGACAATATGCCATTTAGTTATTTGACTTTCTCTGGAAACTGCTTTGTGAACGTTTTTTGTTAAAATGTAGTTTACTACTAATAATGACACAACACTGCTTGCATGGTTTGTCAATGGAGCGATGTCTGTCAAAAGAGTGTGACAAAATCAGGTTTAACTTAGATATTGTTTTGGTTTTAGAGCAATATATTTTGCCGCTTACTCCAATTGCAAGGAAACATTGAATAATATATTTGAGCCAGACTCTACGCAAGTACACATGACCTCAGCAGGAGTGGCAGGTAAGGCTCTGTAACTTTCTGCTTGAATTCTCTGAAAAGCCTTGTTGTGGGTGATGGGCAGACTGCAGCAACAAGGGAAAAGGTGATTCAGAGTACAAAGCTGGCTGTGCAGGTGATCCTGGTATGCGTTGTATGCAGGTCTGCTTGAGAACGAACATAGAGAGAGCAGGTATTAATAGATTTGTAGAGGTCTATGGGATACAGCAAAATATACAAGTATTGCTTGAGCTGTTTTCTAAATAATTGTGGAGAAGCAGTTCTAGATAAGCTAGGAAGCTGGTATATGAAATAAGAAGCCAAATGTGGAGGGTTGGGGTGGGTTGCTGCATTTTTCTTAATTTGTAAGAACTCTTCCTGGTGTCACACTGCAAGCAGGTCTTGGTAGTGTCCTTCTGTCCATACATTCCATGCTGAATGTTTTGATGTTTGCTGTTGAATTATGTTACCTAGGTTTGTTGACTTGAATAAGTTCAAAACTTAGTTAGGTTTACTTTTCCCTCTCTGGAAGAGAAGAGCAGATCTCTTTGGGGTGGATGAAAAAAGGATAAGATGAAATACAGTACAATTCTATGCACGTTTGCTAAGAAGTTCAACTGATCTCAGTTGCGTTTACTCCCAAGTAATTGTGCATAGGATTGTAACCACTGTTCCCTCTGAGGTGTGTGACCAAGTGGCTGCCCGCTTCTAGGCTCAGCTCCGTGCACTGTGAGCTCAACAACCAGGAAGTTCAGCAATGATGTGAGCACATCATTGCCAAACGTCCAGCATTGTGACTGCTACAAATGGGGTCCATGCATCAGTGCTCATCCCTTACAGGGAGCACTGTTTGAAAATTACCTTTAGAGTTAAAAAAAAGTAGGCATCTTAGACATAGCTCTTTTGTGTGTGTGCTTCCACTGATGTAAGAGAATCTCAAAATATTTCAAAGGCTGTTTAATCTGGTTCAAAGAGGCCCATATATGGTGCTTGGAACCCTGAGACACGGCCTGCTAGTCTTATCTTTTCTGTGGTTTGACCTTGCCTATAGAGCATATAGCCGCTTCAGACATGTGAATACTAGCCAATGTTAAGAACTGCTGTGACAAAAGAAGGCGAAATTGACACATGATTCAACTAGACATGTGGCCTAACTTTTTTCAAGTGGGTAACGTAATGCAGATATTCTGGGTTGTATCCTATTTATTCCACTTGCAGAAGAAGCATCAATTGCCCAAGGCAGAGGGACAACACTATTTTCCCTTCTTTGCCTTTGCCTCTGCAGCTTTTTGTGGTATTTTAGGGGTCCTGGGGCTGCAGAGGAAAGAGAGATTGGCAAAAGTCACTCTTCCCTCTTGCACAAATGGATCATCTTCTGCGAATGGAAGTAGCACTTAGGATATAACCTTTTGGATTTTTTTCCCCTCTCATTGAAAATGTTAGAGCTAGCCAATAAACAGAGACAAAACTGTGTCCTAGAACTGATAATTGACTGCCATGCTTGGAAGCTTGCATCCAAGAGCGGGAAAACACAATTAAGGGCCCAATCCTATCCAAGTTTCTGGTGTCAATGCAACTGCAAGCAGCCCCAGGGTAAGCATGCAAACATTCCCTTACTTTGAGGCCTCCTTGACAATCTGTCCACTACAGAATGCATCACGGAGCCTATTGGGACTGCTACATCAGGGCCGGAGAACTGGATAGGATTTGGCCCTCCATATAGTGGTACTGTTTCTTACATGCCACTGAAAGAATCCCAGGGGAAGGAGAGGAGGAATGATTGTGTCATTGAGAATTCATTTAAAGTTGCATTTCAGTCAATTAACTGCTTCAGAGACTTTGTTGATGTAAAAGGCTGTTCTATTACCTGTGTTCTTTTTTCCCTCAGAGAATTTTAAAGGAATATTATTTCTGTTGACAAAGAGCAGAAGACATGAAAATGGATTAGTAATCTTTTTTTAAAAAACTGAAGGTTATTTCTACTCTTAAGCAATAAATATGGCACAAAAACGGTTCTGAAATAGCGAAATACCCATTGATTCTTTAATAGAGTACTTGTAAATGTGCCTCTTTGCCCAGTCGAATAAAGATGTGAAAAAACTGGCTCCTTGGCATGTTTCATATTTACATGCAGACTTAATTGCTGGCCCAGAAATAATGCTTGTATTTGAGATCTAAATTCTTCCTAGACTCTGTCCTAAAGTTCTTAAATTTTGAATATGTCTTTAGCCACTTGGCTTTTCCTGGTTGTCTCTTTGAGGCATGTCTATACTTTATCCTGCTTGTTAAGCTGAGAATCCTGCACTTCTGTAGCTTTCTCCTACTGTTATTATCCTGCTCAGGTGCTCATGCACTGCTGATGAATATTAATATTCAGCTTTGCAGTTGCATACCTGTAATACTGGTGGGTGAAAATGAATGCCCCATGCAGATTGACTTGGAAGGTAACTATATCCCCTCCCTGATATTAGGATAGCTCTAGTATGCTTTAGAAATTTAATAGAAGCCATTTTAACTATGAGTAAAATACTGATTCATAGCGCTGGCTGCATAGCCGTACAACTAATGTGAAAGGGCTGTTAACCGACCTTAAGGGAAAAATGCTAACCTTGTCATTTTAGTAATTGCTTCATAAGTCTTGCATTGAATGCACCAAATTAAGCTATTAACAATGCTGCCTGTTTTGGCTTATAATGCAAATTTTACTTGAAAGATCAATTATATGAAATGTTAGCAGGAAGATTGCTAGAGTCTTTTTTGGTTGGTGTCTTGAAATCTTTTTTAGCAATTGTGATTTTTGTTCATATAAGAACATTTTGCGATTGTTGATTTCAAATAGCAAACCATCCATTCAGATAGGTATTTTGATTTTGTTTTTTAACAAAAGAGAGGGAGGGAGGAAGGAAGGAAATCTTGTAAAGCCTGAAATGTTAAATATACTTGGTGTTTTTTACCTAGTAATTGTTTGCTATCCAAAGGAAAATATGCATTTTGTCAGATTTTCACATAACTTTTTAGGGTCACCAATTAATTCTGGTGCCTGAAAGGGGATTGGGCCACTTAGATCTAATGGCACTATTACAGAGTCAAAGAGAGACAATCTCCCTCATCCATTTACCTGCCCCTACCAGTCCCTTGATTGTGACTTGGTGACTCCCAATAAGAGCTGCAACGTATCCTCATTATGGGGTGCCTAAAACCCGGCTCTAGCTAGCACTTCTTTGTAGTTCTACTATGGCCTTGCAATAGCAGCACATCTGGAGATCCGTAAATGTGCTGCCCCAATCCTGAGAGCTTTATATGAGTACCAGTGGCTCTGCATATCTGCCACACCCTTGGAATACTCTTGGAACGAGTATCCCCATGGAAACTCTGCTGGAGTCCAGGGACTGAATCATGACCCAAATACCCTTTATTTTCTTTGCACTCGTTTAGTTTAATGGTCAGACAGTGGTATGTGAACTTTAAAACTTCAAGCTTTTTTGTTTACTTTGTAGTTTGATTGAAAACCAAAGACTCTTTATGGTGTATTCTGGATAGACCTTCCTCTTGCCTTAACAAAAACATTGTATGTCACTATGAGCACTGTCTAATCTGCAGTAGTATGGTGGCTTTTCCATCTAGTAAAGCAAGTTTATGTATTTTGTATAGCACATGCGTATTTCTTGACAAACATTGTAGAAGAGACTTTCTGTCAAATCATACTATAGTTTTGATTTTTGTTTAAAAATGTCACTATTTCCGATAAAGGAAGGAAGAAAGTAGGCTAGTTGTGTTGTGCAGTTGGTTCTCATTTGTCGTCTTCATATTGCTAAAAATAATCAAAATTAGCTTGGTCTGTAATTGCAAGGACGGATGCAAAACAGAAACAAGATACTCCGTTCAGAGATGGTCTCGCATCTTAAAAAATTAAACTTTTAAAAATGTTGAAATTATTTCAACAATGTCTATATGCCTAAGCATAATAGAGCATAATATTAAGTATTTTTCCTGCCCAATGTGACAAGGTTAGCATTTTTATTACACTTTAGGCCTTAAGTATAGGTAAGTATTTTACATGCTGTGAAATGGTTAAATTTGCTGCAAATCGCAGAAATTTCAGTACTCAGTACATTTTGCAAACCCATTTTAAATATCTGTGGCCTGTACTATTTTTTTCCGTTTTTTGTTCTAAACATTTTAAAAGTTAGATCTCACAGTTATTAACTCACAGATCCTTCCATTGGGATTCAATTTTGTCACATGTGTCTGATGAGGTCACTGCTTGTTGTTATGATACAGAAAAGCCTGTGTCTATTTTAGGCATTTACTGTACATTTCTCCCGTGAAAAGAGTGAGATCGTGTCATCTCATGCTCCCCATCCGCAGGTCACTTCCTGCAGAAATATGGACTAACTTAAACCTCGTGAGTACTGAACTGAGCGTCTCTTGCAGCCTCTAGCGTAAGAACCACACTTTGGGTTTGTACTCGCTATTAAACAACCAACGTAAGGGGAATCTTAATGTCTGAATTCCAATTGTATACATTGTTCTAAAACATCACTCAGTTATTCCTTCCATTGCTGTTTGGGGAAAGATAATACCTTTCACAGGCCACTGTTGTATTCTTAGCTAGGTTAGTGAACTGGATCTCTTGTTGATAGTGTGCAACATTTTGTTTTTATTTAATACGGCACAATGTTTAAACCTTCATTTAATACTGCAGTCTGATAACGTTTTTTGCTACAGTCTATATTTAACAAATATTATTTGGTATCACATATACTGACATGTATTTATTAAGTACATTTATCCCTGGGAAACACTATTATTCTCTTCTAAAACAATGCAGATATATGCCTGGGATCTTAGCTGTTTTATTTTGAAGCTTTTTATCTTGCTCCTAAAACCTTCAATAGGTATAGTAGTTCAGGCAGAGGTTCAAAGAACTATCTTCTAGAAGTAAATACAATGCAGATTTAGAGCATCAATTTTTAAGTACTACATTTGCTTTTTAACTGGCTCATATAAATTATCAGTATAAGTAATGTAAAATGTTTTGCACTGAATAATGTAAAGCACTATACATATGGGGTGGAGCACAGTTCAGTAGTAGATGAGTCCATATATGTGAATTGGCATTGCTAGGCAAATTCCTATGAGTAGCTCCCCAGTTAAACCCCCAAATTGCCCTTTAATACTCTGGCAATTTTAAAAGTGTTTCCTTGGGTTGGTACAGTATCTCCTGAGGTAGAAATTCTTTCCAGTATTTGCTGTTTCTTTAGAATATTCTCCTTTATTTTTCATTTTTACCGGATTTCCAAACTGATTCTTAAGATGGGGATGGATTGCATTGGCTATGACGTTTTGAATTTTGGTGGGTTTTTTTTCCAAAAACAAGCTAATTTTTTATTTTATTTTTTAAAGATAGGTTATGATGTGGCCAGCCCCAAGTACCTTTAGCTGTAATTGATTCCATTGTTCCTCCCTACTTGGAATAGGATGGCTTCCATATACACAATGGCTTCAGCTTCAGGTTTTAAGTTCCTGTTCTTGGAGCTGTATACTTTCCAGAGCTCCTGAATTATCCATATTGACGCATCCATATGGAATTGACTATCTAAGATCATAAAGCAAAGAAAGAATGGAGATAATTTCCTTGAAAATGTTTCAAGGTTATTAAAAACTGTGCAGCGGCAGTAAAGCAATTCAGTGGAATCAGTTGACTTGATGAAAAGGGAATGTATTTCAAGTGATGTTGAAGAGAGTCCCATGGCTTAATTTCATGGCATAAGAATTCATGGCATCTAGCAATCCATCTTAGGTTGGGCGTACAGAGCTTCTTGTACTTTGCAGTCTGTCCTGTATACATTGGCTACTGCTAGAATACCGAAAGAAACAGCATCTCAAAATCTCTTTTAAAAAAATCCATTTTGGAGCCACTGACCCTTTTCTTCCACATCCAACATTATCCAGTTACTGTTGGATCTTATAAGCAGGTAGTTAAATATAAAAGGAGAAAATAAGTATAAAAAGCATGCAGATTACTTTCCCTAACAGTTGCTTGTTATTATTATAATCTTTAAAACGTGACTTTAGGTCTAAATCTTTTTTTCTTTGAATTACCTGCACTTGCCACAGAGGAAAACCTCTGGATGAGTGAGGGAAAAGTTTTCTTACTGACATTTTCCTCCTACTAGCTGCTATGAGTAGGAGTGGTTTTGTTTTTTTCCAATAGACGCACAGTGCAGGGGGAGAGATGAGAAGAACCCTTCTGGATTGTGCCAAAATTCCTTACAGTCCAGCTTCCTGGATATCACAGTGGTCCATCAGATGCCACAGGGAGTGCATAAGACAACAAGATACCTGTATCTTGTTGACTCTCCCTTGCATCTGGCATTCAGAGATAAAATGTATTCTTTAAGCTCTGTGCATAGTCTCTCCACCCACCAAAAAAGCCCTCTGTTTTTGCTTTTGCTTTTAAAAAAGTAGATAATTAAAGAAAGTCCAGTTTAAACCTTAGTGTAATTGCCAGTCTGCCGATTCTAGTAGGGCAATAAGGGAATATGACACATTGTGGTCTTTTCAGTTCACTTTAGAGGCCCCAAATGAAAATCTGAGTGCAGAAAAGCTTCAGGCATTTATTTAGCTTAATTAAATTGACTCCTTAAACGGGAAGGTGAAAGGGCACCCGGAGAGTGAAGTTCATATTACTAATTAACTTGATGCACTTTGGTGTAGTGGGTTAAGCCCTGCAAGTAATTAGAGAGCTCTTACTTTAAAAAAACAACAACACAAAATAAGAATTTAAGTGTTGACATTTTAATATTAACCAACTTCTAAAACAGTTAAGATCCTTTGGCACTTCTGTTCTTGAATCTTTCAGTCACTTCTGCACATGTTTCTCCCTTCCCGCCCCCCCTTGCGAATGCCAGAGATTGACCAGAAGAAACAATCACAAAGTGGTTGAGTGGGTTTTTTTTAATGTGTGTGGCTTACATGTAAACTTCTCCATGATCTGTTTTTTTGTGCAGTTGAGAGATGTGCTAAATAAGCTGCTCCTAAACGCTCTCCCTGAAGTCCTTGTTTCACTTTCCTGCAGAAAGGGAACTCCACCTGCACAGCGAGAGGAGCGATTTGCACACGACTGCAGTAGAGTGAAATAGTAATAAATTGGGTACTGTGGCCCTAAGCAAATAACTGTATGTCTGTTCAAAGCTGCCCTCCCACTTCCTTTCTATTGTCTAGAGTTGTGCAGTGAGGAAAGCGAAAATCTTGCCTTTCTAATTTGAAAGTGGTAGAGCAATTGCACTGTTAACTATTATATCCCTATTGGAACATTGAATAGTTGCTATCTGACTGCTAACTAGTCCATAGTGTGTGTATCTGTCTCTATATATGCAGTAGTTTTTTTTAACAACTCATTTTTGTATGTTTGTACACACATTCTTGGGGCCAACCAACAGTCCTTGCTTTTCAATGCTAAATAGTATATGCTGGCATAATTCATAAAACACCCTACTTAATTATACTGTACCATTCAGCATTAAATAGTTTATATACAGTAATGTGTCTTAAGCTGTGCCACATTAAGTAGTTAACATTTTACGCACCAATTTTTGTATTTCTGATTTTTATAAAATTTACAGAGAATGTTTTATGCTCTTCTGACATGTTTTATGTAATTCAACTTGCAATGTACTTTGGATTTGGGGTGCATTTAAATTCAGTTGGCCTAGTATCAGTTTTGCTGTTTGAAAGGCGTCAAAAAGGAATTTGTATGGATTGGCACAAATTGAGCTATATGTACTTACTACTAATAACTAAGATACAAGAAATACTAATTTAAAATGATAATGCAAAACATTATTGACTCTGTGGACTTCATACAAGTAGTAATAGAGGCCTTCTTTTAAGAATTAGCATAGTGCAACCCAGTTTACATCAACTTGTAACTCATTTTTAATTGTGTGCTTCTTAGCAGGCTTCATTGTTTTCTGATGTTAGCAGAGCTAATTTTTCTTTTTAAATATTTGTTTAGGTTTTACTGCAATCACAGCAACCAATCCAATTTGGCTAGTAAAGACACGGTTGCAACTTGATGCAAGGTAATTAATTCTTTTCAGGAAAGTAAATGGATCGGCACACTTCTAGATTTAATAAATTGGGCACAACTATACTGTAGAATTGCTTCTGTCTAATTAGTGGAGGTACATTTTTTTGGTCACAGGCCAGTGTGACCCAGAATGCATGCTGGCTTCTTCCCTGCATCTTAAATGAAAGAGTTATTGGGTAGACGTCTTCTTTGACTTACCTTTACTTGGCAACATGACAGATTCCCTCTGGATAATTTAAGCAAAGTACCATATTAAATTTCATGCAGAGGTCTTCAAATAAAACAATATATTCACATAAAGTGTAGTGCAGACTTGGTACAATGTGTATGATTTGCCAAACTACTGGATCAAACTTTTTAAGCCTTTGTTTCATCATGATGAATGAGCACAAAAAAGGAAAAAAATGTAAAATTATTATAACTACATTTGGGTTTTTTTCCAGAAATTGTTGCAAGTTGCCATTATTGTATCTACATATAACTTGGCTAAACAGCAAGGGCATAACACTATCACATCAGAATGACCTATCAAAAATCTGTATACAGAGAATGCAGACTTTAGACCCATGTGATGGAAAAAAAAGTCTTACTTCCTAATAGAAGAACTAAAGATATGGTTAGAAACGGGTTGCTTTGGGGATTTTGTGGAATGTCAGGAAAAAAATGTACTAGTTTCCTGGAAAAGCTGTATTCATGGCAGCAGGTTTTTGTATTCTGGATCTTTTTGGATATTTGCAAATTTCACTATGGGCACAGTTATTTTGGCACAATGTGTCTACTTCTTTGAGAAACCTGCCATGGCAAAAGCAGTGCCTAATGTACATTTAGCAGGAGGATAGTAGATCAGTCTCTTATCTTTTATCTGAATGTATTGATTATAAAACATCTACATAGGTTAAGAATAATAAGGGAGTTTCATTAACCTTTGTTGTAAACTGCATAATTTATACTTCCGGGCTAGTCCACACATTCAAGAGAGAGCTTTTCTCTCTTCCTTAAAGAAATATGGTAAGTAGCTTGCTAAACAGGTATTTTATTGTTGTTGTTTTATCATAGCAGCAACTTTAGAAAGTTCCACCACAAACAAAAAATAGCAGCATCCCAAACCTGTCCCCCCGCCCTGGGCCGGTACACACACCCCCTCCCCTCACCCAGATCCGTTCTTGCACCAGCCAAGTTTGGCTGGTACAGTAGCAGCACTGTGGCACCAGGGGGCCGACGCTGCTGCTAGTGTCGGCCCAACGTGTGTTATAGGATTGCACCCTAAATATCATTTCTGTGGACTAGGTTCACGTTAAAAGTCCACACGTTTTCTGTGATCAGCAGTATCCTTATGAATAACATGTGACCTATTTCAAAATGCAGACCTTCTGGAAGCTTTATGTTGACCAGATGCCTCTCAGAGTCTTTTGCTTCAGTCAGTGCAGATTGTGGTGCCTGCCCCTGTAAAGAAAACACCAATCCGTTTAGTCTGTGGAATTTCATTTCTCCTTTCTTTCAGGAATCGTGGGGAAAAGCGGATGAGCGCTTTTGAATGCGTGCGCAGAGTCTATCGGTCAGATGGGATTAAAGGTTTTTACAGAGGAATGTCTGCATCCTATGCAGGCATATCAGAGACTGTGGTTCATTTTGTTATTTATGAGAGTATTAAGCGAAGACTATTGGAATATAAATCATCTTCTGCTATGGATGAAGAGGATGAGTCTGTAAAAGAAGCATCTGACTTTGTGGGCATGATGATGGCTGCAGCTACTTCCAAAACCTGTGCCACATCTATAGCCTATCCACATGGTAAGGAAAGCTTATTTTATGGGACCTGTGAGTCAAATATTCAAAAAAAAAATACAGTTCATTATTCAATTCATGATTCAACCATCTTAGTGTGGTTTGGCTTAGGAATTTAGCAGCTATCTTTGGATTTCTCAAATGTGCTAGAGCAGTGGTTCTCAAACCTTTTAGCACTAACCTTTTTAGGCTAATCCTATACCCCCGTTGTGCCAGCACTATGTTCCTGTGCCTGCCCAGTTTGTAACCTAGGATTTGCTAGTCCTCAGTACACAGAAATTAGAATAATCTGATACCATACATATTTTTTAGAAATGATTTGGAAAATATTTGAACACCTTGTTTTAAAATATTTTATTCATCACATTAAAATAAAACTTTCCTTTTTTTAATAAAGCTTTCCTAAAATAATACTTTTTCTTTTTTCAATTTTTTGGGGGAAAAAAAGGCTTCAGGGAAAAAAACCCCTGTTTCCCCCCCCTAAATTTCCGGTTTTTTTCTGGGCCTTCACATCTCTATGTGCGGGGAATATTTTATTTAAAATTAATTATAGCATATGCATTTTATGCATATGAATGTGTTTATTTGTGCCTTATGTTTTGCTATTTGGGCAAAAATGTAACTTAAACTGCCCTAAATACGCACAGACGGGGTTGTTCACAATCCCACTCTTAACATGGCTTGTCCATATTTTACCCTGAACTTGTGAATGTTATTAAAAAGAAACGGTGAAACTCTGTCGTTGTCGCTTGTTATCTCCCCTTCATTAAACTGTATTATACTTTACATGCAAATATTTTCTTTTTGTCTTATGCAGAAGTTGTACGAACAAGGCTACGAGAAGAAGGAACAAAGTATAGATCTTTCTTCCAGACACTATCTTTGCTTGTGCGAGAAGAAGGCTATGGCTCTCTGTACCGTGGTCTAACAACACACTTAATTAGACAGATTCCAAACACAGCCATAATGATGTCTACCTATGAAGTGGTAGTCTACTTACTCAATGGATAGCAATGATAGCAGCTGTCTTTAGGAGGATGGGAGACCAGAAGCTTGCAGTGGACCATGAACTCTCATTGTGATAGGTCGGAGAAAACCCTATCAAGAATATGCAGGTATGGACAGAATGGAAGATGGATGATAGGCAATCAGGCTCACTCATGCTGCCTTATCATATGGCATCTTTTGGCAGTGCAGTAACCTGAAGTTGCTCCCAAGGAAATGCCTTCAAACGCCTCATATTTCAACATTACAACTTTTTTCCAGTTGTGTCACCTATTCCTCATGCAGTGAGCACCAGAGCCTTGGTTGTGAGTCAGGAAGAGCCATAATGCATATTCCTTTTGCAAGGTGTACAGTTCTTTTCAGCTCTTATTTGTTGCTGATTTTTAAAGCCATTTTGTATTTTTCTGTGCAGTAACCAGTTGGAAGGGTGTGCCTGTGTCCAATTAAAGCAGATTCACAATTGGTCATGTCTGAAACTCCATTTTGCAGTTCAAAATAAAATGAAAAATGAAGATTCATATTAAGCTTCCCATTTTACTACCTCAAGGGATCTGATTGGGAGACCTACAGTATGTTTCTTACTACAAAAAAGGTGGCCTTTATTAGTTGGGATGATGGGATGAGCCAAGCTTGAAATTTAAAATGAATTACTGGACACTGGATTTCCTAGTGCTGCAGAGAAGTACATAATTGCCCAAAGTATTTGCTCCCTGTGGGATCGGAGAAGAGCCAAGAAGATTCACCTATAACTGAATCGAGTCATCTCTTCTCTTGGGCCACATACAGTTTAGGTCTGTAAATTCCACTAGGAGTTAAACACCACTAAGTGTGTTGAGAATTGTTGCCTTTTTGCAGAAGGCAATCCTAGGTCTGGAAAGCTGAGTGCTAGGCTTGGGGTATTGGCTTTTAGTGTATAGCTATAAATTCTGGAGAACCAGCAAACCGCAGGAAATCTACTCAGCATTATGCGAGTTTTGAACAGGCCTCATTCATCTCTGGCTTATTCATGTACTGTTTAACTTAAAACTGCAGTAACCCGAGTTCCAAAACTCTACTGAATTTCAAAACACATAGGGTGTGTTTTGTGTCATTTCCAAATCAAATGCTAATACTATTGGTTTGGTTTTTAATCGGAAGAGGGAAATGATGATTGAATGCATGGTGTTTAAGCACTCCCCTTAGCTTCTTTGTTCCTGAAGGACTTGACAGAAAGATCATACGACTTCTACATGTTCAGAATGTTTGACTTTGAAAATCAATATTAACACTCCATATACATCATGCTCTGCTATATTTTAAGAGCAGATCTTAGCTTACTCCTACTAGTGACTTCTGTTTTTCTTCTTTAATAGAGAAGTTCAAAATATTGCAAATAAACTCTTTTAGTGCTCAGAGAATAATGTACTTGTATAATGTCATGCCTTTGACCTTCGAACCTCCATACTATAAGGAAAGTGAAGTGGCTTTGAATAAACTTCCATCCTAACTAGGGCGTAGCTTTCAACTTACTATTGCTTCACTGTTAATACCCAAGCAATGACTCCAGAAAAGAGGGTGGATGAATTCACTGATGTCCGTTTTGTGCAATGATTTTATCCTAAAAATGTACTTTTGTACTTTGTACTCTTGTACTTTGCGACTAGATTGGCTTGCAACTCCTCTCCCTCTTCAGGCACAATCCTGCCAAAGCTGAGACCCATTGATAAAAAGGGGAAAGATTTTAAATAGGTGCTTAAATCTGAGGTTCGCAAGACTTTAAAAAGCGTGTCACTTCCCAGGATCATGTCCCATGTCAATTTTTTGCCCTCTGTCTTCAGAAACACACTCAGTTCGGTTAGAGCTCCGAAAACATAAGATTTGATTTGGGTGTTGTGGGAGGAAGAAGTTTGTGGGTAAACTTCCTAAACTACTTGAAAATAGTGCTGCAAATATCTAATATGTAGGCAACATAAAGAAATGCTCCTTTAATTTTTTGTTGTATCATATCTTCAGTGGCAAGACACACTTCACTACAGATTTGCGGCCTTTACCATAAAGATTTTTTTTTAGTACTACTCTTATTTGGCCACCTGTGAAACACAGTGACCCTTGCCTGACCCTTTCTGCAGGGAGCACATAAGATGACTTATTTTCCTTAATGCTGTAAGTGAGCTCATTATAGCCCTTACACTTGCATTACAGTAAACTTGGCAATTAATCATGTTAGTTCAGTAAATATGAAAACCTGTTTAAAAGAGCTTTTTCCCAGTGACCTCTGTTGAAGTTAGCTCTTTCTTGCTTCTGAATATTGGTGAAACAGATTTTACTGTGGGTTCCAATGGGTAAAAAAAATGCCAAATGTCTTATAAGAGATTTTAAAGGCAAAATTGTGTAATATAATCTTAAATGACTAGAGTTGCTCGATTCTTTCTACTTTTTCTACTTTTCACATTTTCTACTTTTGCAGTCAGGTGGATGCAGCCAACCAAGCTAAGCTCTTTTCAGTGTGCAATTGCTATGAGTCGTTGTCTGTCTTTTTGAAAAAATTGAGCAACCTAGCATATGTTGAAATGCGATGGATTCCAAGTAGCCCCTTTTGGAAGCCTACTTCTATCGGTATCTCTCTGCATGGCAACTTTAAAATAGGACATAAATTGGATTCGTGAAACTGATTTTGTTTATTTCACAATTCAGTGGTAGATCAAACAAGCCCTATATGACCATGTAGCACCCTGAAACCACTGCTGTAGAGTATCCACATTAAGTTCAAACTGGTGGGTCATGACTCACCAAGGAAACCAGAAGAAAGCCATTCCACCTTAAGGGGAGTGGCTAAGAAATGGGCAGCAATGTGATTGCCGCGATCATGCTGCTGCCGGGAAGGAAAAGTTTTTTAAACTTAATTGGGTGGCTGTGTTTCTCTGGAGGGACCAAGGAGTCTGCAAACCCTTCTGCAGCCCTCCCTGTGCCTCCAAAGTACTGTAAAAGGGGGGGGAACCACTTCTTGTTTTGCAATAAAAACTGGAAGGTTTTTTCTTCTTCTTTTTGCAGTACTTTGGAAGCACTGGGAAGGCTGTGGGGCTAGGGATTGCAGGGTCCCTGGACCCTCCAGAGAGCCATAGCTTTCCCTCCCCCCCCCACGCAATGACTAATAGGGTTCTCAAACTCTGAGTAGGACTTTGAGAACCACTGGTCTAGAATCACTGGAAACTTTTCCTATTGGTCATTTCTAGTTCACAGTTGTCTCGAGCTAAAAGAAGTTACTTAAATTTCCTCTAAATTCCATCAGACATCCTTTTTCCTAGTCAGAATATTATCGTGTGGTGTTTGTCATGCTCATGTAGAAGTAGAAGAGCGATGTTCCTTTTAAGCATCTCTCATACTATCCCTTAGGGATATCCCTATACTAAAGTAGAGTACGTGGGTTCTCCTTACAACGGATGTGAGTCAAAAGCTTGTCAGTTTTTGTTTAGCTACTGAACCTAATGCCAGAGTAGACAACCTTGTGTATTTCTCGTCTTTATCAGCTGGAGTGTAGATTGTTAGCTTCTCTTACAAGTTTTCTGGTGTGACTTCTCAGTCTTCACATCTGGTTTTGGCTTCTCACAGCGTCAATATTTTAACGTAGCAATTATTTGCCCATTAACTACATTTTAAAATCTTGGTATACCCCTGAAATGTTCCCTAAAGAGACTGACAGCCCGAGCTAGAGCAAATTCCTCTGCGCCGATACATCAGCACCAAGCACGGCTTGTGCTGCATCCAGTGGGGGAAGTTAGCAGGTGGAAAGTCCACATTGATCCATGACAGCAGATCAGGTCCAGGAAGCTGAGCACTCAGTGCTGCCAATCACACCTCCCTCTGGTGCCTGATGCGCCCATACCCTGCTCCCATTGTTGCCCTGTTACACCCCCTTCCTTGCCTGCCCCTGCACCACTCAGCACAGACCTCATTGCACCTGTTGCACACTGCTGCTTCTGACTACGCGGTCCTTCCTGCTGACACCACCACTTCTATATCATCATAAAGTGCTGTTTGGCATTTTTGCCACAACTAGCACCGGCACAGCGTGCACTGTGCCAGCGTGGAGGCCAGCTAGGATTGTGTCCCGCGTATAGCTTTCCATATATTAAAACAAGGCAATGTTGGGGATGAAGGATGAGAGCACTGACAATTACGTTATTTTAATGTAATACAGTAGGAGTTTGTTCCTTTTTTTTAATTGCAAGTTGTTTGTATTCCTAAATTAAAATGCATCTTTTTATGTATTTCCTTGGAAAAAACATTTGAAAACTATTTCAAATACTCAATTGACACACTTTAGTTTAAAGCCGGCTACTTTATACTTGAAAGCAGTATGTTAACAGTCAGATTAACCAGAAGAGGGCACTATAGTAACATGTTGCCGTAGAAAGTAATGGTGTTTAAAATGGTACATGTTTTAAGTATATCTGATCAATCAAACTTTCCTTAAGTGTTCTGCCCGTAATAATATTTGGTAGTGCCATATACATCATGGGAACAAGCCATTGTAGATTTTCTTTAACAAATAGATCTGTGCTGTGCTTTCTAAATTTTAGTTCCTGTAATTACGATTCAGAAAATTCAAGAAGAAATAGCATTAAACCAAGGAGTGAACATGTATATTGCACGTATGGCACTCAAAGTTCTGCTTACACTGTGATTTTTATTTTCTTAATATCCAGCAAGCTTTAGTCACCATCGCACACTAATCATTTATGTAAGGTTTCTGTTTGAAACATTGAATAGCCAGGAAACATTATTGTTTTGCCCTGTTAGAGTGCTTGTCAAAAAAAAAATTGTCTTTGAATTGAGCCTCTTCCTTTAAGTAGAGAGTTCTTTTTTTTTTTTCCTACATCAGTGAATGAAGCTGGGATCCAGAGATCACTTTAGGCATGCCTGAATGCTTTTACTTTAAAAGATACAAAAAGATAGACTGATCTATCATTTTGAAATTCTCCTTAGTATGAAAAGTGGCTTGCCATGTAGCATAGGGGAAGCTAATGTAGGGATCAGAATTATCTTTGCCGTGTAGAACTACCATAGTTGTGCCATTTTCTGGATTCCAGCTGATCAGTGGAATGTTCTGTTGCTCTCCACGCATTTCCTTGAAATCCAACATGATGTAATTTTGCTTCTGTTGTTTCTCTTTATTGTTGCTCCTGATGGTTGTGTTCCTTTGTATTGCTGTATTTTATTTTCAAAGAATGATTGATGCCTACAAGTTGGAGATGGCTTCCTTTAAAAAAAAGCCTAAATTGAAAATGTATTAGATGATACAGTATAAATAAATTTGGAAGCAAACTGAAAATAGATGTGTGCCTCTATAACTGTACTACTTAAAAACAAGCAAACATACTTCTCTGTCTGTGTGAAGACCTGAAGTACATCACAACTTCAGTTTTGTTTTACAAGATTTTGCATACCCTGTATATGTGAACTTAGTTTGGCAGTCCTAGGAGTCATAGTTATTTCCCAAATCCAATATTCAGCTGCTCCTGTGAGGTTTGCTTTTGTTCTCGCATACCATGTATCAGGCTGTCAATAATGTGTTTAAATACTTTTGTATTTATATTGACAACTTTTGTTTGGACTGCTCAAAATGTCAAAATAAAATGTGCTTATTCAAGCCTGTATGAAGACCACCCAAGGCTAATTTCCTTTTGTGAAATGTATCAAAAACTGCGGAGGTGTTTCTCTTATGCTCAGTTAAGATTTTATATGGAGACTTAAGCACATATCCAAAAATACTGTAGGTTCAGAATTGACTTTTAGAACGAAATGTTTGCAATACACAAGAAGTGCTTGGTAGAAGAAGGGCAGCCCGATCCTAACCTGCGCTGGAACAGCCAAGCCAAGTGGCCAGCACAAGGTAGGTGCAGGCTGGAGGGCAACTTGGGTATGGGGATATTTTTTCCTATGGGGCTACTTGGCTCTGCGCCAGCAATTTTGCTAGTGCAAATCCAAGCAGGCCATGTAAGGCTGCTCTGACCAGGGACAGGTGCTAAGATGCAGCGTGGCCTGCCACAGCTGGTCAATCTGCCAACCCACCCACCCCTGGACCACCCTCCCCCTGCCCCAAAATGCCCTGTCCCTACCTGCTCTCAGGTAGATGCAAACGTGCTTTCCAGGCACATTCATGACACTCCTGTGTTGGCACAGAGGGTCTGCGCCAGCCTTTCTCATAGAGGATTGTGCCCTAATGCCAATAGCATTTCACTTGAATACTGGTCCAAAATATTGCCATCATGAATCATTGGCAATCTACCTACTTATTTGTAATATTTATGTATGCTTTTTTTAAACAGGTGTAGGTCGCACAGTAAATCAATGAACAGTTACTTGTTCCCAAAGGACTCACAATCTAAAATGTAAATATTTTCCTTATAGCCTAGAGTTAAGTGGGGGTGAGGGACTTCATCAACACTAACTATTGGAAGAATATAATCATGATCTTAGAGGACTCCCAAGGATTGAAGTGTGGAAGGAACCCAAAAAGATAATAACAGGATAGGGGAGACCTTGCTTGGCAGCAGCACCTATAGAAAAGATCTAGGTGTCCTAGAGGATGACAATCTGAACATGAGCCAGCAGTGCGGTGCACTGTGCAGGTGCACTGCTGGGCTGCATTAACAGTTGTACAGAGTCCAAATCAAAAGTAATGGTTTTACTCTATTTTGCACATGTCAGATCTTCCTAGGAAAACTGCATCCAGTTTTGGATTTAAACCAACAACCACATTTAAAAAACAAACAAACAAAAAATGATAGGCTGAAACAGGCTCCGCAACAAAAGATGGTAAGGAATCTTAAACGAAGTACTATTGCAAACAGTTAAATGCGCTTAGTATGTTTAGCCTGGAAGTCTTCAAGTATCGGAAGGGCTGCCATGTAGAAGAAGGGGAGGACATAGTCCCCATGGCTTCTGATGGCAGCACTAGAACAAGTGGGTTGAAACTGCAGAGATAGGAATTTAGGCTAAATGCAAGGAAGAATTTCCTGTGAAAGCTGTCAGGCACTAGAAAGTCTCCCTGATGTGATAATAGGCTTGAGAGGTTTTCAGGAAGAGGCTGATGGGCCACCTGTTGGGGATGCGGTAGCAGATGCCAGCAGTGACCAAGAATTTGGACCTCCGAAGTCCCTTCTAATCATTAAACATTCTATGATTCAAGGCAAGACTCTTGACAAAGCAAGCTAATCGCTTTAGTAAATTAGGAAGTTCTAAACATTTTTTTCCTCAGGGATTGAATTGAAAGGGGCTGTACTGTAAGTGGAAAATGTTTCCACTTGCATAACTTAGAAGTTTGTGATTCTGAATCTACTCCTCCATTTGCGGTCTTTGGTGCCACATCCCACGCCATTACTGAAGATCCCCTCGGGGTCAGCTGGTGGGGGAGAACAGGAGGGCGATGGGAAGAGAAGCTGAATGTAACTGAGAGTGCAAGCCCAGTTTTCTTTTGCAATGAGTAGCATGTGTGAGCCCTTGCCTTCACCTTCCTTGCTGAATGCAGTCTGCCTAGCATTACGTTGGCCTGCCAGTTCTGGTGATGCATGCTGGAATAGGTTGGTTACATGTTGTTCGTGCTTCGAAAGTGGAAGAAAAGCCATATGCAAATTTCAGAAATGCAGTTCCCAACAAAGCGTTTCTCAATGCTTCCAGTAGATAAAAACAGTGTGCATGTGGTCTGTTTTGTGGACTTGCAAACCATATATTTATATCCAGGATCCTTTTTCGCCTTTCAAAATGTTAATTTCCTCTGAGCACATAATTGTGCCAATAGCAGAAGAGCCTGGAGCTTTCATAAAGAGCTTGCTTGATTCTGTCAGCACTCATTTCTCTCTGAACAAAACTCATCATCTAGACCTTTGTGTACTATTTCCAAAGAGTGTGATTTGTGCTGACTCAGACAGCTTTAACACATCCTCTGTCG
Source organism: Lerista edwardsae (assembly GCA_029204185.1). NCBI lineage: Eukaryota > Metazoa > Chordata > Lepidosauria > Squamata > Scincidae > Lerista > Lerista edwardsae. The sequence continues at coordinate 36,995,080 of JAJKFI010000002.1, read as the reverse complement.
GAGGACTAGGGCAGGGTGGAGAAAAAGAGGACAGTAATTCCTTTTTCTCATGTGTGGTACAAAATAAGCCCAGCACTTTGTTAAGCTGGAAGTAAATGGAAATAAAAAGGGGAAGGCACTCACTAAAATGTATTTAATTTTTGGTACATGTATTAAATAGAATAGAACACTGAAAAAGGAGAGGTTTACCCACTTACTGTGGTGTACAGTAAGTGGATAGAGAGAAGTTTTCTGTTCCTTTCTCCAAGTTCTAGAGCCCATGCCGGTGACAAGGCGGGGCTGGGGGGGGTTCATTGCCCTGGATACCACACCTTGAGGGGGTGTCAGAAGTCCTCCTACAGGCATTACCAGTTTTCACCCAAAGAAGTGCCTTTCTAAGGTCTACAGGAGGACTTCTTTGGGGGGGGGGTATGGGGCATTAAACATTTATAGGCCCCAGGTGCCAGATGCCCTAGCTATGCCATTGGCCCATGCATTTGCTCTTCTGTGAAGAGTGAAAATGTGAGAGCTTCCCAGAAGCAAATTCTCTTTGCCCCACCACTGAGAATATTCAACCTTTATACAGTGCGCTCTGTGTCTGCAAAGCTCTATCATCTTGATGTCCATAGGGAAGTATCCCTGTATTGCAGGAGAGTAGCTAAAACTGAGAAGGAATGACAAGGCCCCCTCGGGAGTTCAGCGAGGCAAGAGTTGGATTTTCTGCTGTCTCTTAGCCACTAGGCAAGCTTTGCACTGTTCCGTTCTTGGTGCATTCAAGAATTTGCAGCAACAAATACTGAGCATGCAGAGAGCTTTTCTCCACTATTGCCATTCTGGAACATTCCAACAATGGGGAGAAATTCTCTTCATGTTCAGTGCTCATCACTGAACGGAGCCAGGACTAAGTGGGTGTCGTTAGGTGGGACTAAGTAGGCATGCTCCTGGAAAGCCCTTATATGTCTACTGTCCAATGGAAAGCAAATGTCTGAATAGATTTTAGAACTCCAGGTTATCCCAACAAGTCGAGTGGCAGTAAAACAACATTCAAGAAAGTGCTGCATCCCACAACACATAAGGAATTTTCTGCCTCAGGATGTGATGGCCGTGAGCTTAAGCCAAAACTGCATGCTAAATTAAGCATGTCATGCCCCTGATATGCTTAGTTGTTTGCTCTTCCTAGCATCTGCTATTTAACAATCTGGAGTGGACTATACACACAGAGTTGCTGATTGGGGCAATCAGCAACTCCCCTTGGTTCTAAAAGGTGTTTTCCTCCAAGAACAAATAGCAGCAGAAGAAAATCCAGAACGGGATTGTGATGGAGAAAACTGATCAAAGCCCCCTTACCCCACTCTAGATCCTGTCTGTGGCAATAAAAAGACATTAATGGAGGATGTGATTACTATACTCACAACTGTTCCACATTTGCTCTTTGGAGGGCAAGCAGTATCATTCCTCCACTTTTGAACACAGATGTGACTGGAGGACTATTTTGCTACAAATATGTACAGTGCTATGCAAGTAGACCTTTATATGGGATCAGGAGCTCTGGGTGAATACAATGCTCTGTGTATTGCTGTATGTGTGGATACATCTAATACTCAATTTCTGGCCAGTTGTTGGGCTAGTCAGCACCATTCTCCTTCCCCTCCGCATACTGAGTGGACCTGTGGAGTTGCATGAGAATAAGATTTTTTTATAGTCATGACAGCTAGATGGAACTATTGGGTTTAACAGTTTCATCTAGCTGTCATGACTATGCAAATCTTATTTATATAAGACTTGGGTCATCCAGAGATAGCCCTCTCCTGCAACTGGTGTTACAGGTAGACTATCTATTGCTGGAGAGGGCTACCCACCATGGGAAAGTAGGATTTTGTATAGATGGACCATGGTATGATGCAACAATGTGGCTCTTACGGAGCACACAATCTCTGATTCACACAAACCATTCTCTGCACAACCAAAAGTCTGCCAGTTTAATATCCACACTTCCTTTTGTAGATGTAGCATTTCCAATTATCTGAATTTGCAATGGATGCTATAGATCGTCAGTTTCCCTGGAAAATTGGGTGCCTGATTCTTAATAGTAAGGTATGTAGTGCCTTGCTTGGTTTGCATAGAATGTAATCAAATCAGATTCATTCCCAGAGGGACCTCTGCTTCAACAGACAGTGAATGTATGAGAGGGTGAAGCTTGCCAATATTCAATGAGAGCTGCTGCTACTTTGTCCTTGGAGAATATAATTTATATCGATTGTGGGCCATCTATCCATTTTAGCAAGATCATAAAGTATTTATTTGTGTTTTCCAAACTAATCACCTCTAATAATCTTACCATTAGGTCAGTTTCAATTCTTTCCTTGCATTTAAAACTGAAGAACACACTCTTAACAATTTCCTAGTCAGAGAGTAAACCAATGCAAGCTTATGGATCCTGCTACCCTTCAAGCTATGAAACATGAGCTTCCTTATTTATTGTGGAGAGCTGCTTGGCATACTGTAAGATCATCGTTTTAGCATGCCACAGACTGTCACAATCCCAACTATAACCTGCTTTGCCAAAGCTGAATGATGTTCTTCAGTCAGTTAAGCTTTTAGGAGCACATTTGCACAACTGCTAGTAAATTGCATAGATTTGCAGTGGTTCCCAAACTGTGGGTCTGTGGCCCACCAGTGAGTCATGATCCAATTTTTGATGGGTTGTGAAACTGACAAGGCAAATTAGTAGGGTTACCAGATTCAAACTTGGACGCTGTGCTTATACCTTTAACCATTGCACAGAAGAAGGCATTTTGGCAGGTGCAGCTCAACATGGAAGGGTTTAAAAAGCTGCACCTGCCAAAATGCCTTCTTCTGTGCAATGGTTAAAGGTATAGGCACAGTGTCTCACTTTGAATCTGTTAACCCTACGAGATTAGGCTATGTGGATACAAGGGTTAAATAACCTGCTACTTGGGGGAAGCACTCTTACCCAATCACAGATAATGGCTGGTTAGGTGAAATTTTTTGTAGGTGATTCCCAATGTTAAAATGTTTGGGGAATCATTGGCATAGAGCAGTGATGGCGAACCTATGACACGTGTCAAAGGTGACACACCACAATGTTTTGGGTGACATGCCAGCACCAACAACGACAACTAAGTTTGTTTTTGTAATGATTTGATGTATCTTTATATAATGCATAGCCCACACATGATTGGACTGTTTTTTAAAAATAAATAAATAAATAAATAAATAATGAATATGTACATGTTTCTCTTTGTTGGGAGTGGGGAGCAACAACCCAGCAGAGTCAAGTGAGGCATTTTTGACACGGCAAACCCAAAAGGTTCGCCATCATCACTGGCATAGAGCAAAGAAAGTTTTGCCTTGTTAGCAGGAGACAATGAGAGGCGTCTCTGAAATAAATATAGCAGAAAGAAACGAACTAAAACAAAAGGAAAAGATGTGTGGAATATGAAAAATCAGGCAAACCAAGTCCAAGGAGAACTGTGAGAAGATGGAACCATGAAGACAACTTGGTATTCTCTCTGGCATTTATTTGGCCTACACCTTCCTTACACCAAGTCTAGGGCTGCCATGGCAACCAGGGAGCGACACTTGCAGGCGCCATTTTCATGGGGAACCAGTGCTGTTGCTACGCCAATAGATACCTTTAATATTGTTGGCCAGCTGCCTCAGCTTCTCTGTTCTGCCCATCATATAAAAATGGTAGAAAAACAGTTGTAGATCCATGGGACTCTTTCCATTTGTAACCCAGCTTATTTTCTTGTCCGATTCACATGCTATATGATTCTTAACTAAACACAGCTTTGCAAAAATCTTTCCTGAAGGGAGTTGCATTGATGAATGTTCAATTTATATAAATAATTTTTTAAAAACTTTCATTGTCTGGTAAGGGCAGTGTTGGTTCTGTTCCCGTGGAAGTAAATTTTTCCTGACAATTTTACTCAGCTGTTTTAGCAGGTATTGGCGTGAACCACAAATCTGAGGTCTCCCTCTTCCAAGCCTGTTTAAAAATGTGCAATAATAAAAGGTTGTAAGGGATTTATTTCGTACTCAAAATGCTTCCAAGCTTTTTCGTGATTGAATGACTCACAAGTTGCTTAGGGGATTTCCAGTCAGATAGATACTGGATATGCTTGAAGGCTTGGGAATATGGCTTAAATTACTCACAACAAAAATGATCTACTATGATTACCAAGGAGGTTAGGTAGGTTGAAAAATGACAGCCGTCTAGTTATACTGTAAGGGTGGTCTAAAATTCTGAAAATCTTCCAGGGAACGGATTAAAACTTAAGTGCCTTTTTTTTGGCAATAACAAAATATTGGACATGTGTAAAAATATTGAACTTTTAACTTGAGAAAGGAAAATAATGATTCAGTGGTTGAGATCTTACATATCCAGGGCAAATAACATATTATTTTTCTCCTCTGATTATGGCATATCAGGTGCTGTAGGAAAACTATGTAAGGGGATTATTAAATCCCCAGTGATCAGCATGTGACGCACTAAAGGGATGAGAGAGATGGAGCTGTGCACCCAGATATATTGTGGCTAGTATGATGCACATCAGCATGGCATGCATAGGCTTCATTGGTTACGTTGGGCCATTACTGGCAATTACAACAATGAGCATCACTTGTTCCACATTACTGCCAGAGGCAGAATTGCTACTTTCCTTGTTATTTGCACCTCTGTCCTCATTATCCACCATGCAGAGACCTTCCAAAGGCTGCAGAGATCTTCAGAATGGCACCTGCGACCTGTGCTGACCCCTTTCTACCAGCCATATTTAAGGGGTCCCTGCTGGTCACAGGTGCCATTCTGAATATCCCTCCAGGCTCTGGAAGGTCTCTGCAGCATTTAGAGCTCTTTTTGCACTTCCTACTGCACTCTGCTGGCTTCCTGAAGGGCTCTGCTGGATTCTTCTGATGGCAGGTAAGGTACCCCTTGCAACTAACCCCATTGATCCCATAGGATCAATGGTTCGTTATCTGTGAATTCGCTGTCTGCAAGGATTTCAGGAACCTAACCCTGGCGGATATTGAGGATTGACTGTAAATGGAATTTGCAGTCAGTGCTTATGTATAAGTAGAACTATTGTATTGCTATTCTTAACAAAGTACAGTAATTCCTAAAGCATCTCAAATCTTTTGTTGTTGTTCAGTCGCTAAGTCGTGTCCGACTCTTCGCGACCCCATGGACCACAGCACGCCAGGCCTCCCTGTCCTCCGCTAGCTTCCGGAGTTCGCCCAATTTTATGCTCATTGCTTCGGTGACACTGTCTAACCATCTCATCCTCTGCCGCCCCTTCTCCTTTTGCCTTCAATCTTTCCCAGCATGAGGGTCTTTTCTAAAGAGTCATCTCTTCTCATGAGGTGGCCCAAGTATTTGAGCTTCAGTTTCAGGATTTGTCCTTCCAGGGAGCAATCAGGCTTGACTTCCTGCAGGATTGACCGATTGGATCTCCTTGCAGTCTAAAATCTACCCAGGACATAGTGTCATGTAGTAGTTAGGCAAGTCAAGCCATGAAACTTGCCGGGTGACCTTAAACAGAGTCCAATCCTATTCAGCTTTCCAACATAGTTGCACCCATGCAAAAAGGGTATGTGCTGTGTTCTGCAGTGGGGCAGCAATCATGGGGGCCTCCTCAAGATAAGGGAACATTCTTCCCTTTACCCAGGACTGCATTGGAGCTGCATCAGGGCTGGAAGGTTGGACAGGATTGGTCCCTCAATCACCCAAACTCAGCCAGCGTGGGAGCCACTTACACAAATGGAGTAGACAACATGTGGAAATCATAGGCAAGTAACAAGACACCACCAATAAAGGAGTGGTTCTGCAGGTGGTGACCACAGACCACTTCGCAGTCCCCATGTGTTCTGGCTGATGTTTGGGTGACCTTTGAATGCTGGCGGTGCTGTCACTCTAGTGGCAGCATGAGGCGGAGTCTGCAACCTACACAAGTGGCTCAGGTAGTGCAGCTCATCCAGGATGGCACATCAATGCGAGCTGTGGCAAGAAGGTTTGCTGTGTCTGTCAGTGTGGTGTCCAGAGCATGGAGGCACTACCAGGAGACAGGCCAGTACACCAGGAGACGTGGAGGAGGCCGTAGGAGGGCAACAACCCAGCATCAGGACCGCTACCTCCGCCTTTGTGCCAGGAGGAACAGGAGGAGCACTGCCAGAGCCCTGCAAAATGACCTCCAGCAGGCCACAAATGTGCATGTGTCTGCTCAAACGGTCAGAAACAGACTCCATGAGGGTGGTATGAGGGCCCGACGTCCACAGGTGGGGGTTGTGCTGACAGCCCAACACCGTGCAGGACGTTTGGCATTTGCCAGAGAACACCAAGATTGGCAACCTCGCCACTGGCACCCTGTGCTCTTCACAGATGAAAGCAGGTTCACACTGAGCACATGTGACAGACGTGACAGAGTCTGGAGACGCCAGGGAGAACGTTCTGCTGCCTGCAACATCCTCCAGCATGACCGGTTTGGCAGTGGGTCAGTAATGGTGTGCGGTGGCATTTCTTTGGGGGGCCGCACAGCCCTCCATGTGCTCGCCAGAGGTAGCTTGACTGCCATTAGGTACCGAGATGAGATCCTCAGACCCCTTGTGAGACCATATGCTGGCGCGGTTGGCCCTGGGTTCCTCCTAATGCAAGACAATGCTAGACCTCATGTGGCTGGAGTGTGTCAGCAGTTCCTGCAAGATGAAGGCATTGATGCTATGGACTGGCCCGCCCGTTCCCCAGACCTGAATCCAATTGGGCACATCTGGGACATCATGCCTCGCTCCATCCACCAGCGCCACGTTGCACCACAGACTGTCCAGGAGTTGGCGGATGCTTTAGTCCAGGTCTGGGAGGCGATCCCTCAGGAGACTATCCGCCACCTCATCAGGAGCATGCCCAGGCGTTGTAGGGAGGTCATACAGGCACGTGGAGGCCACACACACTACTGAGCCTCGTTTTGATTTGCTTTATGGACATTACGTCGAAGTCTGTAGCCTGTAGTGTGTTTTTCCACTTCAATTTTGAGTATGACACCAAGCCCAGACCTCCATGGGTTAATAAATGTGATTTCCATTTATGATTGTTGTATGATTTTGTTGTCAGCACATTCAACTATGTCAGGAACAAAGTATTTAATAGGACTATTTCATTCACTCAGATCTCGGATGTGTTGTGTAAGTGTTCCCTTTACTGTTTTGAGCAGCTTATATTTTACTGTGATTTTATTTATTGTTTTTATGTGGGTGTGGGTGTGTGTATTTGAGAATTGTGAGCCACTTTGATCATCAGTCTTGGTAGAGGAAAGGCAGGATAAAAATCTTTCAATCTAATAAATAAAAGCAATATTAACAGTAAAATCAGTCACAGCAAATAATACAGGTTTTTAAAAAAACACACACACACAAAATGCCATGCTGCTGGCTTCACTCTTGCCCTGTCTCCTTTTTATCTCCTTTCTCCTCTTTTTTGAATATATATAGAAAAAAAATGGAGGTTGGCAAGATGGCAAAGGGATAGCAGCATCTGGCATACTACAGTGTTTTTTTTTCTTCTTCCAAGAAATCAATTTGAGCTTTTCCATTGATTTCACGAGGACTGCCTCACCTGCCAATTTGCCTGCTCTCTACTTGCGGAGACTAATATTTTTTGCTTCTTGCTGTCCACCTACTCCAGAATTAGCCAGTCACATACACTTAGCACCAACTTGCTAAAAGTATGACCTGATGCATTTTGCTTTGGAAAGAAAAGCTCTGCACATCTTGACTGGAAAAAAATTGACCTGTGTACTTTAACACAAGCAAGAACAGAAAAGAACTATTTTTGTAAAATGGCATAATTTGATTGGGATATGCATGTGGTCTTGGGGTTTAATATTGAAACATTTAGAAAAATTCCAAGAGGGTGCCAGCATGGCTAATGTGCAGAGCCAGAGAGGCTATAAAGGGCAAGAAAGCTTCCTGCTGTAAATGGAAGCCTTGCCTTCATGAGGAGAATAAAAAAAGAACACCAACACTGGCAAAAAGAAATTTCCAAAGACAATACAGGAGGCAAAGAAAGAGCATATGGCTAGCAATGTTAAGGGAAATGATTAAAAAACCTTTTTCAAATATGTTGGAAGCAAAAAATCTGCTCCAGAAGCCGTTGTCTCACTTGATGGTGTTGGGAAAAGGGAGATAAACGAGGACTAGGGGATTGTAGACAATTTATTAAATGGTTCCTTTGCATCCATCTCCGTAGGAGAAGAGCTGGAGCATATATGGCTGCCTAAACAGCCCCCTGTGAGCAGAGGTAAGTATAATGGAGGTTAAGAAAGAAAATTTATTAACACAAAGATGAACAAGTGACCAGGCCCAGACAGCATCCACCCAAGAGTTCTTAAGGAACTAAAGAATGAAGTTGCTGTTCTTTTGACTAAAATATGCAACTTGTCCCTTAAAACTGCCAATATGATAGAGAGCTGATGTGCCTGCCATTTGCACTGGTGAGGGAACTGGGCTTGCCACAGAAGAAAGCGGCATGGAGCTGGGCCCTCCCGCCCACCTCTGCCTCCATTATGCTCCGAAATGGAGCGATTCCAGAAGCAGAGGGCATGGCGAGGCTGCAAGGAGGGCGCGGTGATGTCTTTCATCACCTTCCTGCCCCAGGTGAAATCAGAGCCTGCTCCGGCTCTGGCTGGAGGCTAGCTAATATAACACTATTCTTTAAAGAAAAAGGAAAAGAGAAATTGGGAAATGACCGGCTGGTCAGCCTAACATCTGTTCCAGGTAAGATGGTTGAAAGGCCAATCAAGGAGAGAATGATGGAACAAAGAAGAATACTGAAGAAAAGAAGATGGATATTTTCAATCCATGCCATCAACTTCCTCTTCTCCACACTTCTTCTCCTCCATTCCGTTCTTCCTTTTTGAATCCAGGGAACAAAACGTGGAAGAGACAGGTGGTGGCAGATGAAGGCAGGAGGAGGAGGAAGATGGCCTGAGGCGACAGCCTCCACCAGTCTCATGGACAGTTGCGAAAGGCTGTGGTTTCTTGTGTTCATGAGGACGTTGGAGTATTTTGTTTTCTCTCAGTGCACAATTTCTTTTTGTCTCCTGCCAACCTAGCTCTTCATGAAGTGAATAATGGAAATTCCACCCCTGGCAAAACTGTGAATTTGTTCAAGCACAAAAATATCCTCTCATCAAGAAAGTCTCTTCTATATAAAGGCAACTGCCTATTATGTAATACCACATTTCTATCTTGATTCCACTCCAATCCTAAAGGTTTCTCTTTGGAAACCGGAGGCAGAAGTCCACATTTCATGCTATTTACATAACTATATTTATTTCTGGACTGCCTCATGGAGGTGTCGGGTCACTCAGTTAATAGAAGAATAACTGAAGTAAAAACACACTGCCAGAGTAGGCAGCAGGTTGTCTAAAATAAAATGTACCAACCATTCATTAAAGCAATTTCATATATTTTTGAAAGATGTTTCTTGAAAGTCAGGTTAACTGAAGAAAGGGGGAAAGAAAATGCAGGCATTGTATAATACATGTCCCTTCAATACAAACGCTTTTATATATATTTCAATTTTTTGAGGTTTTTTTGGAATTATATACAGGTGCTAGATTTTGCAAACTCTTTTTTGAATACTTGCAGTCAGGCAGAATTATTGTATCAGATTTCAGTTCACAATAGAATGGAGAGTATTGTGGTATAACTGCCAGTGTGACCCTAATTCTGAGGGCTCTACTGCCAGCAGTACAAGCATCCTGCTGGCTCCAAGTGTTGTAAACGTGCTGCAAAGCATGTTTACGGCACCCAGAATGTAGGGAGCGCCTGCGCTGGGGCTGGCACCAGTCAGCACTGCACCTCAGCACGGGCGGAAAGGCCAGCTGGTGCTCCATCAGTGCCGGCCACCAGTAAGGTCCATCAGGGCTGGGGGGGAGGGGCAGAGTGGGCCCATGCAAAGGGTGGGACCAGCGGAGTTTTCCACCGCTGGATTGTATCCCCCAGATCAGACTGGGTAGTCCAACAATACAAGTGCCTCCTCAATTCTGACCCGCTCAAATACGGGCACAGAGCTGAGGAGACTGATTGGTACCTAGGGGTTACTTGGCTACTCAGGGAAAGGGAGGAAATGCTCCCTTATCCTATGGTGGTGATTTCGGAGGCTTCTAGATGCAGCAGCCACCATTTTGGCACTACTGCTCCTCTGAGAGCCTTAGGATCGGGCTGTGTGTTGATAAACACCAATTGTCCATCATATTTACTTGCAGCCTGCACCATGGAGAGATTCTCCCAAAACAAAGGGGATAGAGACAGAATAAGAGACAGCGCAAAGGGTTAAGAGCTGGAACCAGGTTCAGAAGGGCAGGAGAGGAGATGTGAAGGCAAGCGGTAACCTCAAAAACTGTGCCACATGGGGGAGACCCTCCAGGAACCATTTTCCAGGTTCCAGGAAGGCAGATTTCTTCCAGGGCCAGAAGCTGTACAGGCCAGAGAGGCCAGCACACCGATGTGCACCATCTTCCCTGACACTGAGAGTGGTCCAATTGTGCTTCACGATGGCCCTTGTACAGGCCAAACTATGCTGGCCTCACTGTACCGGCCTAACTCCAGGTTAGGATTGCGCCCACAGTTGCATTGAAATTAAAGAGACTTAAAAATGCTTGGTATTGGCCGGATCAGGCCTGGATTTTTTTTCATCAAAACTTTTTCACATAATTGATTTCCTCCCCAATTGTGAATATGCATGCATGTCAGTATAAAATAATTCTATTCAAAACCTGGACATTTAAAATCTATGTTTTATAAAACACCAGAAATTCCTTCTCCGTCTTTCTCTCAGGATAAAATTATCCTGCAGATAAAATTGTTTGGACTCGGTTTATTTTTCCAGCACACCTTATTTTTACTCCTGAGGTGACAGAAGAAACCTCTTCTGAATGTACAGCAAAAATGGAAGCTGGAGTGTCATTCAACATTTGCATAGTAATAATGATGCCATTTCTGCGGGCATTGTTTGCCAAAATGCAATGAATTATTTGAAAACAATTTGAATAATCATCCAACTACTTTATCTGATAGTTATCAAGTAGCGCAGATGGCTAAGCTTTTGTGCACTCACAGCAATTAACTCAAATTGTCTCTGCTGTACATCTCATCAAATTTGCTGGCTGCTATGAATGACAGCCACATTTCGTCAAAAGCTTGACATTAAATAATGAAATGGAACTGTTTTTTGTTCAATGTGCCGCACAATGTGATTAAACAATAAAAATATTGCCCATTTTCAATTCTAGCAAATTCTTAGTAAATTCTAGAGCCTTACTTGCTCCAGTAACTGTTTTTTTTAAAAAATATGTATGGCAAGTCCATATGTATTCAGTTTCACTGGAATGGGGGAAAATTGCTAAAATGCAAAGGAATACTGCAGGGTAAAGAGCAGTGGGATGAGACATTTCTCTTCCCTGCCCCTCTCCTCCTTTTAGTAGGAAAAAAGATCCCTCACTCACTAATTTCTTAATGTTTTGTTTTTATTTTATTTATAAGAAAAAAAATAGAGCATTACATAAATGTAGTCTTTACACAATTGCATATTTTTTAAAAAAGAGAAAAGATGGGAAAAATGCATATATTGTACAAGCAATCTCATAACATTGAGGACGCAATCCTAGTTGTGCTTTTGGGCCAACGCTAACTGCTTGCATCAGCCCAATGTCACTAGTGCCAATGAGGGGCCGCAAACCAACACCCCCGAGTCGGCGCTAGTGCCGTTGGGCTGATGCTAGCAGCAGCAGCAGCCCAACGGTGCCGGCCCAAGGCTCCACCGCACTGCTCATTCGCCAGCCAAACTGGGCATAAGAGCAGTTCTGTGCGGAGGGCAGGTGGGCGGGAAGAACTGAGCGAGGCTGGGTGGGCCAGGAGGCATGCTGGCTTGGGGAGGGGGCAGGGCTGGGATGCGGCCATTAGGCTGCATCCAAGACGCTGTCCCAAGGATACAAGCCTCAGTTTGGGCAGCGTGGCTCACTCGGCTCTGCGGAACCCATAGGGGAAGCTGGAGCCTACCCGGAGGCAAGAGGCTCCTCAGTGCTCTAAAGCTGTGCTGGATACAGCGCAGGCCCACCAGCCTTGCTGTTCCAGTGCAGTTTAAGATGGGACTTTAAATAACTATACCCAAAAGGGGACGTGGTGGCGCAGCAAGTTAATCCGCTGTTGCTGGGCTTTCGACCGCAAGGTTGGGAGTTCGAGACTGCATGACGGAGTGAGCTCCTGTTGCTCGTCCCAGCTCCTGCCAACCTAGCAGTTCGAAAGCACCTAAAATGCAAGTAGATAAATAGGGACCACTTCGGTGGGAAGGTAATGGTGTTCCGTGGAGTCATGCCGGCCACATGACCACGGAAGCATGTCCTCGGACAAAAATGCCAGCTCTACAGGCTTTGAAACGGAGATGAGCACCGCCCCCTACAGTCAGTCACGACTAGACCATTCGGTCATGGGGAAACCTTTACCTTTACCTTTACCTTTTACCTTAAATATACCTTAATGTCTTATTATACCTAATTTGGCCTGGGGTACTTTTTTTTATCAAGGAATGGCCTCCAGATAGCTTCAAATATGTTCACACGCAACCAATATGCCATTCACTTGAAAACCAATAAATATTAAAGAAAATCCATCCATTGGGCACAAGTTGGACTCACTCACAGAGAGAGAGAGAGGGAGAGAGAGAGAGAGAGAGCAATCTAATCCCCCCTTTGGGCCAATGCAAGCCACTTATGTCGGTCCAGCGCTGTTGCGAATGTGCCATAAAACACATTCACCCTAGTGCTACTGGCACAGGGTCCACAAAACTGCTGCATTGGCTTAGCTACACTGAAGAATGTCATGGGTAAGTCGCCCCTACAGTGGCTGAGTTCAGGGCTTTTCTGGGTGGGCGGGAAGGCAGGAGGGGGCAGAACGGGGTGGAGGAGGGCGGCCCCATAGGCGGGGTCGCCCGGGAGGGGGAGGAGTCTAGATGCGGAGAAACCCTTGTCCCTGGGCCACGCGGCCTTGATTTGAGCCACTGCAGCCTGCTCAGACTTGTGCCTGCTAAACAGTAGGCACAGATCCGAGAAGCCCCATAGGGGCAGCTGATGTCTACCCCAGGGCAAGGGGACAAACATCTCGCTCCGTCGAGGCTTCAACGGCCTTCCAACTTGTCTCCAAAGAGCCAAAAACATGACATCATAGTATCACCACCAGCTATTTCCAGGTCGCTTTGCACGTGGCACCACGAGTGATCTTTGTGGTGAGTGGGGGGGGTCCCTGCAGGAATGTTCCACATTAAGCCCGCTGCTCCTAGAGCCAGGCCTGCCTCCCATCACCCATCCCCACCACTAACTTACCACCTTGGCAGCAGGTTTGTTCCTCCATTGACATGAACATGGCTGACGGCCATGTGCACTGGCCACCTTCTTGCACACGCCAATGGAGCAGCTCTTTGGCCGGCAGAACACTTACAGTCCCATCCAGTACTGCCTGGCTGCCATGGGTGTAGAGGTAGCCAAAAGTCTTCCGCTGCATCCAGCAGAAACAAGGCAGCTGCTGGAGTCTCCCCAGGAGAACGGGAGATTCATCCCCTTTCCCTGGGGAAAGCCCTGCTGCCCACAATGGGGCTTCTGGGCTCATCATCGGCTATTTTGCCAGTTGTGATTTGAGCAGCCCCATGTCGGGCTGTCCAGGCCTCTGCTGGGGATAAGATCTGGCGGTGGAAGCCGCCACCAGGTCCCATCCCCTCGCAAGGCTGCCCCACCCCTCCCCCATGCAAAAACTCCTTCCCACCCCGCCCAGAATCCCTGCAACACTGGCAAGGGGTACTTACCTCTTGCCAACATTGCATTACTGCCTCCAGGCAGCAAACGGCTGGCGGTGCCACAGCATGGGCGGTAAGAGCTTACCGCCTGTGTTGCACATACCTTACAGCACTGTTACGACACCAGCACGAGTGATACAATTGGATTAAGCCCTTAGTTAGGATTGGACCTAGGATTGGACGGATTTCTGGAGGAAAGGTCCATCGTGGGCTATAGGCAATGATGGATTGTGCAACCTCCTTACAAAGGTGGTGGGCTACTGGTACTGGGTGCAAGGGAGTGGCAACAGGATGCAAGCATCTTGTTGTCTCATGCCTCCCTGGGGCACCTGGTGGGTCGCTGTGAGATACAGGAAGCTGGACTAGATGGGCCTTTGGCCTGATCCAGCATGGCTCTTCTTATGTTCTTATGACCCTTAAACACATAAATTGGACCTTAACAGTGCTGACCTTGGTCAGGCCTGTGCTCTCTCTTATTAGTTTGCTACAGTCCTTTTGCCTCTTCACATTGCGGAGGGTGCAGGGAAGTTGCATTCCTTATGCACACATCCAGTGAAGACAATGTGATTTACTTCTGAGTAAACAAGCATAGGATTGTACCCCAAGTTAGAATGTGAGTTCAGTTATAACCAGAGGCTAATGTTAGTTTCTAGTTACTGTCTTGCAGTTAATAAATGGAGTTAATAAATGCCGTCTCCCCTGTTTCTTCATGATAGAGAGGAACAATAAGAGGAACAGTTTATATATATTCTTTTATATATATATATAAAAGAATCATGGCATTGGAAGGAACCCACAAGGTCATCTAGTCCAACCCTCCCCCCTGCCTGTAGCAGGAAATCCTCCTAGAGCATCTCCAGCAGGTGCCTGTTGAGCCTCGGCTTGAGGGTCTCCAGTGAGGACAATCCACCACCTCCCTCGGCAATCTGTTCCACATTCATAGTTCATTTTGTCTTCCTCAAATCATTGGGAATTGGGAAGCTCACTATCTTTAAAGCCAGTCTAAGGACGCAAACATAGGTGTGCCCTACAGCCAAAGCAAGCCGCTTGTGAAGGCCCTGTGCATGCAGGGCTGGCGCGAGAGTACAGTCCCGGACACCCACACAAGCACTGCATCTGCTGGGCCGACTCTGGCTGCAGTGTTGGTCCAGCTCTGCTGGCCAAAGCCTGTGTTGTGCTGCTCCTGCGCCAGCCAGGTTCGGCTGGCTCTGATGGCTCTGATGGTTCCAGGAGGCACGCGGGAGGGCAGGAGACTGTTTCTGGATGGGGGTGGGTGGTCTGGGAAGTGTGCCAGCCTCAGGAGGAGGGTGGAGGTGGGATGTGGCCGTTAGGCCACATCCAAGCTTCCATCTCTAGGCCGGGCAGCTCCAATTTGGGCTGCATGGCGTCCTCGGCTCTGCGCCTGCTAAATAGCAGGTGCAGATCTAAGGAGCCAATGGGGCAGCTGGCTCCTACCCCAAACATGCCCTCGCCCCAGGGAGGCTCCTGCCTGCTCCCAACTTGCTCTGGATACGGAACAGGTCCACCGGCCTACTCATTCCGGTGCAAGTTAGGATTGCGCCCTAATGCTCCTTCATAATCCTCACACAGTTACATTCACCTGGGATGGCCCGAATGATGCACAGTGAATTTGGATTATCAGCTTTGTATAATAGGATGTGCACGTCTGCTACTCCGAATTATTTCAGGAAGCACTTGAGTAGTTGAAGCAGGAAAGATTTAATTGCTCCCAAGGGAAAGTAAGCATACTGGACACTAAAATATAACAATGCTCACCCCAAAAAAGGAGCAATTGCAGAAGCAGTTCAGTTCATGAGAAAAATCAACTCGATATTTATGTAATATTGTAAAATGCAATATTATAAATTCGTCTTGAAAAGCAAATGCGGTTGTAGTAATTTGAAACATGGAACCATCTCTCCCTTAGTTCCTGTTTCCCATAGATGTAGGTGTATGAAGCCCAGTGCAAGAAGTCCATTCAAGTACTATACAATGTCAAGGTATGTTTAGTTGCATTCAATCATCATAATCATCATCATGGTTTTTCTCTTTCTTATTAGAGCTGTCCCCAAACAAAATAAACCTTAATTAATCAGAAGAGCTTTCATTAATCAGAAAAGCTTTGATTGATTAACTGATTACATCTGCATTTATTTTCCTATGTTTAAACAATAGTTTGGGTGGGAAATCATTCTTTGTTTTGTATATTTTATAAAGATATGCACTCATACTATAGGTGCCATCTTAGAGAAGGTATTTCCTTCTAAGTGAGAGTGAAGGGGAAATGCCAATTGTATACTTTGGCAACACCATTCTGAGCAGTATCGGACATGGCATTTGAATGCCACTACAGTGCTGTATCCTTGCTGGTATAGCCTTCACTTTCGCTGGCAAATGTGCCTGCACAAACTGAGCATATCCATTGGGCATTGTGATTCAGAGACCATGTGTTGTTCATGCTGTTTTCTAGGTCTTGCTGTGTTCTCTGTGCAGTGGCATAGCCATATTGGTAGTGGCATTGTAAGTACAGCAGGCGCCACAATGCACTGTGTAAGCAGCCCCTCCCACTCACCATCAGAGCCATTCTTGGCAGTGATGGCACAGCAATGGCCCTTGCCATTTGGCTTGGTGAGTTTCAAAGTGTTGCCATTGCTGTCCAGAATGGCTCTGATGGTGAGCTGGAGAAGCCACTTACATGGCGTATTGCAGCACATGCAGAACATACCATGCCAGTCTCCTTATGGCTACACTACTGACTCTGTGTTTCTGTTTGGTTTCAATAGGCTGCGATCCAAGAGGGAAAAAAGACACGTTCTTTTCCCTTTCAAACAATGACATTTTTTATATAGGGCCTTCTGGTCACTCCTCATTTACTCACAGCTCACAGCTTGACATACAGCTTGACATAAGCAGGGATGGGAATTTGGAACCATAGCGAGTCGAATCCCAAGTCTCCACTGCCAAGACTTGACTTGGGCAGAAGTCTTAGCGGGTGCCTGTTGCTAACTTGCCCAGAACTGTGACTTGAGTCATTTTAATGCGAGTCAAGAGTCTTTTGAGTCAGGCACACCAGGGCATGGACCAAAAGGGACTGGGCAAGGCAAGAGGGAACGGCATAGGCTGTGCAAGAGCAGGGACAGAAGTGGCAAGTGGGAGCAGGGTCATGTGGCCGCGGCTGGGAGGCCACGGAAGAGCAACAAAGACTAAGAGGCACCTGATCTCAGCAAGGCATGAGGGGATAGGACGGGGGGCATGAGAGCATGGACAGAAGCAAAAATGTTTCTGTATTGTAAGATTTTACTTTAACTAGCGTGCTCAGCTTAATGGATGAGGCTAGTTCCTATAACTGGAAGGAGGGAACTGAATGAACTGGAAAACTGAACATTTAACATGAGGATGGAGTCCTGCCATAACATCTGGACACCAGGTATACATGTTAATTAGTGTACACTTAGTGTCCAGGGATGGGAACTCGAGTCTCAGGACTTGAGACTAGTCACGTTTTTTGTTGACATGTAGACACAAGTTGACCTTAACTGATTGACCTATGTCAAATATTATGCGAAAGTGTGACATATCAAAGCTCTCAACAATTCTCTTCAAATGATTAGAAATGTCACTATTTAATTCTACAACATCTAAATCCTTATATATAATTTGTGCAAAAAGCTTCTCTGGTGAAAAAACACATCCCACCTCTGAGAAAGGGTAGATGTTTGGAAAGCATCTGTTAGCAACAAAACATTTAAGTGGCATAAATAATTGTCTTGCATACTTCAGTTTTGTGCGGCTGAAATCATTAGGAGATGTATACCAATTGGACAAACCATTAATGGTGCATAGCATTTAATTTATAGAATTAAATGTGTCAGTTCATAGTTAACTTTCCTTTATTATTAAAGTTTCGTTTGGGATTTGGGGAATCCTGTGGAACCTGAAGTGATTCATTTACATTTTTATGGACTTCATTCTTATGTGCTCCTATATCTGGAGACATGTTTTATGACCCTATTTTCATATTCTTATTATCGCTCTATTTTCTATTGAGAGTTGGGTTTTAAAAATTCTTGAATGCACCACTTATTTCAATCCAACTTTCTAGTAATAGCCATCTCGTTTGCTAACTTAGAATGTCAGCAGAAAACATTTTCAGTCTAGACATAAGGGGAAAATCTTAGTCATATTTTCAGGCAAACAGGAACTGCTGTGTTTTACTGCAGCTGGCATTTCGCCTGTAGCTATTTGGTTGGTACAAAACTAGATGTTCTCCTTGGAAGTTTCTCTCGCCATTTGGTTAACACACCCCAGCCATCATGGTATGGTGCTTGCGTATGTCATGATGGGGTTGCAAATGGCCACTCTCTTCGTGCTAGAGCAGCTTGAATGGGTAAGTAAGCAAGCACCAGTATGCTAGGAATGAGCTCTGTTGGCAGATGCATTCGTGTGACATCCCTTATAGGAGACTAGACGAATTCATGGAGGCTGGGGAATAGCAATGATGCAATCGCTATGATTATGTCACTTCTGGGAATAGATTGGGCCTGGGAGGTCTAGGACGTGCCTGCCCCAGTGTCCAATAGGGATGGGGAGCCCTGCGGACCTCTCTGCCAAGCTCCCAGTGCATTATAAAAGTAGAACACACTTCCAGTTTTGCGATTGCAACCAGGAAGTGGGTTGGAATAGGTTTTTTTTTTACACACAGGGAGCATTAAAAGTCCCCCCCCCAGCCCCAATCTATGACCAGAAGCAACATGATTGTAGCATTCGCCTCCGCAAGCGCTTACAGTGGTCCTCGAACTCCCGGAGAGTTTGAGGGCGCAATCCTACGCCCTACGTTGCGTCAATGCTACGTTGTAGCATTGGCGCAACGTAACTAGTGCCAACCAGCATCCCCTTCTCAGTGCTAGAGCACTCAGACCAACGCTACCAGCAGTAGCTACCAGTACCAATAGTAGTTACAAGTAGTGTCGGCCCGAGAGTGCCGGCAGTGAGCTGTCCTTGTGCTAGCTGAGCCCGACCGGTGCAAGAGCAGTTGTGGGAGGAAGGAGGGCAGGCAAGTGGTGGGGGGGGCTGGGCTGGGTAGGCTGGTGGATGTGCCAGCCTGGGGAGGGAGGTGGGATTGGGAGGCGGCCTTTAAGTCGCATCCAAGGCTCCATCAGGAGGTTGCGCAGCCCCAATTTGGGCCACACAGCTTCCTCAGATCTGCCCCTGCTTCAGATCTGCAGGCACAGATCCAAGGAGCTCTATGAGGCGGCCAGAGTCTCCCCTGGGGCAAGGGGACGAACGTGCCCTTGCCCTGGGGAGGCTCCCCAGTGCACCTAAGTTTCGCTGGATTTGGCACAGGCCCGCCGGCCTTGCCAATCCAGCGCAGTTTAGGATTGCACTCTGAGAATGGCTGATTTAGGATGATGTTACAAGTCTAAAGTCACATATTTAAGGGTCCAATCTCATCCAAATTTCCAGTGCCAGAACAGCCACAATGCAACCCTGAAGTAAGGGAACAAATGTTACAAACTGGTTGCTACCATGTACAAAGTAGAGAAGAACTGTATAAATCACCTAGACATATGCTAAAGCTGCATATTACTTTGAACAGTAGACTGAAGTATTGCTACCACTTTCTACTTTCCCCAGAGGCGGATCTAAGGGGGGGGCAAATCTGTAAGTGTTGCAAGAAGCCTTACCCTGTCATGTAAATCCCTCCTCTCCCTTGCTGCTGTAGCCAGTAAGCAACGCCAAGATGTTGCTGTTCCCTGTGAGGATTGGCTAAAACGGTGCAGGAGAGGAGTGTTTTCCACTGCAAGGTAAGGCTTCTCGCAAAACTTACAGATTTGCCCCCCCCCCAGATCCGCCTCTGACTTTCCCAGATGCAACTAATTTCTGTGACAGCCATGACATGAGAAAAGAGAAAACTATTATCTACTAGCATGGCATCTCAGAAAGAAAAGCTTCAACCTAACAGAATACTGTTGGGTAGATACAGAAACATTATACGGAGAAGTTGAGAAATAAGTATTGTTATTACAACACAACTGCCTGCAGATGCCACACCTGCAGTGTCTGTAGGGAGGGTGCAGCGTCTTCTCTGATTGGGAGTCTTCTTTGCTCCCTTGTTAGCAAAGTCTCCATCATAGCTGGTGGTCATCAGGAGGCCAGGAAGCAGAGGGGGGGATCAAAGAGAAGAGAAGCAAGAGAACTTAATGCAGTTCTGGAGCATAGAACAGGGAAGGGGTTGCCAAATCACCAATGTCTCCTCCTGCCTGCTGCAGGGCAGCCTCCCTGGGCTTCCTGGCTGGCTTGCCTTCCATCCTTTGGCTTCTGGCCTTGGCTTCCTCGTTCTTAGCTGACTGCAGTGCTTTTAAACTCTGCAGCCCATTAAACAGGGCCCTTCAGGTCTCCTCCCAAAATGAGCTATAGACTGAAGTCCCAATCCAACCCACCTTCCCAGCTCTGATGCAGCTGTGCCAAAAGGGTATACGTGGCAACCTGCATTGGGGTGGGCCAGTCACGGAGACCTCCTCAAGGTAAAGGAACATTTGTTCCCTGACCCAGGTGCGCACGGAGGCCCGAGTGCGCCCCATGGCTGGTGCTGAAACCGCGCCCCCCCGGACATCACCCCGTCCCCGCGCATCGCTCAGACACGCCTCCCTTACCCCGGAAACGCTCTATTTCCGAGCGTAAGGGAAGTGTGGGCGGGCAGAAGGGCCGAAAACCGTGCAGTCTTGCCCAGACTGTGTGCAATGGTGCCCCGCCACTGCCTGGTGCCCCATGACTCGTGCCATCCCGGGCCACAGGTAAGATACATGCCTGCCCTGACCTCAGGGCTGCAGAGTGACTGTATCAGTGCTGGAATGTTGGATAGGATTGGGCCCCTGTTCTCTCCATTGCTGTAGCAATGAAAGTATTGATCAGATCCATGCTAAGCTGCTCAAGTGGTCGCCAAGTGGTGTCCATCACCTGCTGGCACGCTAACCCCATACAGTGAGCCAACGGGCCTTGGATGGAGCCAATTGGACAAGCCCCCTCCACAGGCTGGGAGCAGCCCCCAGAAAATAGATTATTGTAGAACGGTGCTTTTCAACTAATGGTACTGGTACTGGTGGCACTTCATAGTATGGCAGATGATACTTGACTCCACAGTGGTGGTGACCACATGGGACTTCCCTGCCTGGCCTGATGTTACTGCAAATAGAGGTGGTTGGGGAAGTGCAGCACCAGTAGGCAATATGTGGTTCTTAAGGGATGAACATTTTGATGAAGGAGGATGCACAATAAATGCCAGCTGTGGGCAGGTTGGAAAATATTTGTTTTCCAAATTTTTATACCACCGTTCTTCCAAGGAGCTAAGTCTAGTATGCATGGTTCCTTCCCTCGCAACAACCCTCTGCAAATGGAACATCCATTTGCACAGCAAAAATACTGCTGAATAACAATTATAGGAGAAGAATAACATGGAAGGAATACTGTCTACATGCCCTTCTTTGGGACTTCCTGAAGATATCTGGTTCCCTGCTGTTGAAAACAGGATACTGGACCTTCAGCCTGATCCAACAGGACTCTCAATGTGTTCATGTGCATGGAGTAGATGAAGGAGAAAAGTTAGATGTGTCATTTTTCTGAAATTACCTTTCTGCCTTTGTTTATCTGAGTCTTAAAACCATCCTATTTAGTTTACTGCCAAGCCAATTTTGTGCTTCCTAATAACCTCCTGAATAACAAAAGCTGATTGAAGCTATAATAAGCACCATAAAAATGAAACCTGTGAAGGCCTCCTGAAACCAGACATTGTAGATGTTTTGTATCCTTGGGAGCTGTTCCTTCCCTGAATTTACGCTTACAATTACACTTACAAAAACAATAGCACCTTATTGATTATATTTATTGGAACATGGTAGTTTTGGCAGAGCCCACACCTCCAATTATTTAGAAGGCTAGGATAGCTTCTCTGTTTCAAAGATCTTCTGATGGGACATATGATTTACTTTACTATATGCTGGGTTCATTAAGAATGGACCTCCAGATATATAAATCATACGTTTGGCTTCTCCTTACTGTCCTTTTTGCGCCATAAAGCACTTTATGAGATATTCTCCTTCTGCTGTGTAGGTAGTATACATAACTGTAAGGGAAGCAATGGAAGTGCTTTGCCAGGCAGTTTCATTAATTCATTGCAACAATTTATACACTTAAACCACTTGTGCCACTTTATGAATAGATATTGCTCCTAATTAAGTATATTGCATCTTGGAAAATTGGACTGAAACTAAGCACACGCAAACTATGGTTAGCTGCTGTATTCAGCAAAACACCAGAACCAGGGGGCATCTGCTAAAACTGAGGGTTGGGAGAGTTAAAACAGATAAAAGGAAGTACTTTTTTACCCAGCAGGTAGTTAATCTGTGGAACTCTTTGCCACAGGAGATGGTGATAGCATCTGGTCTTGATGCCTTTAAGAGGGGATTGGACAGATTTCTGGAAGAAAAGTCCATTGTGGGCTATAGGCAATGATGGGTTGTAGCCTCCTTGCATTAGTGGTAGGCTACTTCAGGGTACTGGGTGCAAGGGAGTGGCAACGGGATCCAGGTATCTTGTTCTCATGCCTCCCTGGGGCACCTGGTGGGCCGCTGTGAGATACAGGAAGCTGGACTAGATGGGCCTTTGGCCTGATCCAGCAGGGCTCTTCTTATGTTCTTATGCTGGCAATGCTACCAGAGCAGGTTAGAGTCCACTACAATGATCCAAATAGCCTACCTAGAGTGAATGGCTGCAGTCGGATTTGCATTTATTTTAGGAGTAAGCTCCATCGGGAACACATTTTGTGGGCATAGCAGTTTCCCAACATTTTCCAACAAAGAAAGTTGACAATGATATTAACAGGCCAAGTCTATGCATGTCTATTCAGAATTATTTTGACTTAAATTATTTATGTCTATGTGCTGGCCTCTATGACTCTGAGGGTGCAATTAAATCCTAAACTGAGTTAGGCCAGCATAAACTAAACCAGCAATGTTTGGCCAGCACAAGGGACACCGTAAAGTATGTTTGGACCACTCTCGGCGTCAGAGAGGCCAGCACACAGACGTGATCCATCCTCCCTGACTCCAAGAGTGGTCCAAACGCGCTTTATGGTGGCCCTTGTGCCGGCCAAACTTTGCTGGCCTAACAGTGCCAGCCTAACTCCAAGTTAGGATTGCACCCTAAATCAAATTAATTTTAATGGGATTAAACTCATTGCAATGCTCACGTTGTATCCAGCACTGGATAGGGGCTGGCTGGAGGTCTCCTGGGTGTGAAGGAGCATTTGTTCCCTTCCCCATGTAGCGCCCCAGCTTGCCCAATGGGCAAAATTGCTGGCACAAGTCCAAGAAACCCAGTGGGGGAAGGCTCAAGAGGGGGAATAGGTTACGGTGGAGGTGTCCTCCACTGATCCTGCCTCCTCCTGGGCTTTATTGGCCCTGCACTCTGCCCTCCCCCACCCAGAAAACCCCATCCCGGCCCTCCCCAACCCCTGCACTGCATAGACTCCGGCAAATATAGCTCAGGATTCAGAGCCGGTGGGAAGGTGCAAGGCTTCCCATTGGTACTGCTTACACTCATTGGTGTTGAAAAGCACTTTACAATGCTTTTATGAGCCCCTACATTGGGACAGTGGCCAGCCAAGTGCATTGGACTGCACCGTCAATCTATGAACTAAAAATGTTATATGGCAATAAGGTAATTTCATAATGTATGTTGGCTTACAAGTGTGCTGTGTTTTCTTCTGTCTTTTTTATTTGTTATGTTTGTTGCTTGTTAGCCTTAATGTGCACTTGTGTCGTTACTTTCCATGCCGGAAAAAAATGGACAAAGTGTTATGCCAGATGCATAAAAATATAATTTATATCAAACTTAAATGTCAGTTTCTTTGAGAGGGTCACTTCTGTGCTTCAGAGCAGTGCTAAACTGAACTCCTAAAAAAGAAAATAGAGCACAAATAGGCAGATCGCAGATAAAAGTACAGATCCGGTTGGGGCAGTTCAAAGAGCTGCTGAGAGCTAGTGTTGATTTTAGATGTTATACAACCCCTTTAAAAAAAACCCAACATTTTCCTTGGATTTCTGATGTGCCATAACCCTTTCATGCAAACATATAACAACAAAATGAACTGATTCGTTTTGACAAGCTGAAGTGCAATGACTTACGACCAAAGAGAACACAGTTGTGTTTTTATGAATGCCATTAAAATGAAAGAAAGTCTGTAATAGAGGTGAGCCAAGTTCGGAACTGTAAGATCATTTTGGTAGTAGGACCAAAAAGAGAAATATGGTGCTGTTAGCATGACTGATAAATGCCTTCCTTCTCCATGCTGCAGAAGCTATATAGAGGGTGTTTGGAAAGTCACTGTGCACTTTTTATAAATAAATATACATAAGTGCACAGTGACTTTCCAAATACCCTGTATTTTCAAAAGGCTGAAACCACATGGACCTAACCACAATAGCTGACAAACCATTTTGCCAGCAGGTTCTGTTGGAATGTCGATATTATCGATTCCATGTATCGTCATTGGAATACATACTAGATACAGACTATGTAATTTTCAGTAACATCATTCCCACTTGGGGGTACAGCCATGTCCCGGTATCCACTGATTCAGTATCCATGGTTTCAGTTATCCACAAATACTATAGATACTGGGACGTCTATTAAAAAGATAGGTAAAGGTAAAGATTTCTCCACGACCGAATGGTCTAGTCGTGACCGACTGTAGGGGACAGTGCTCATTTCTGTTTCTAAGCCTGTAGAGCTGGCATTTGTCCAAAGACAAGCTTCTGTGGTCATGTGGCCGGCATGACAATACGCCATAGCGCACGGAATGCCGTTACCTTCCCACTTAACTGAAGTAGTACCTATTTATCTACTGGCATTTTTACGTGCTTTCGAACTGCTAGGTTGACAGGAGCTGGGACAAGCAACGGGAGCTTGCTCCATTGTGTGGTCTCAAACTGCCAACCTTCCAGTCAAAAAGCTCAGCTTAGAGGTTTAACCTGCAGCGCCACCACATCCCGATATTAAAAAGACAGGGGACCATTAAACAAATCTCTTTTTTATTTATTTATTTATTTATTTATTATTGGATTTTTACCCCGCCTTATTGTGCCTGAAGGCACCCAAGGCGGCATTACAATATATATATAAAAACAATATAACAATTCACATTAAAAACAATTAAAAGCAGTTTTAAACAATATAATCAAAAAAATTAAGAACACAATTAAAAACAAATTTAAAAACAGTTTAAAACAACAAGCCCCGTGGATCATAATAACCAGTCAGCCTTTTTTTAACCTTGTTGCAGCAAAACCACTGATCTTCTATCTTTACAAAGGCAACACCAATATCCATGGTTTCAGGTATCCATGGTAGGGTCCGGAACAGAACCCCAGCGGATACCGGAGCATGCCTGTAATTGCTAATTGTGTTTAATGGAAGGACTCCTGCGTAGTTCTTCCGTTACGAGTAGACAAGTAGGGACAAGTAGGAATTCAACATTGTTGAATCTTGGGGATTCCCTTGAATGTCTGTCTGTTCCACAGATAATAAAGGAGTGCTGTCAGAAAAAGAAAAAAGATAGAACCCCTAAAAATGATCTCCAGTGAAAAATCTAAGTTAAATTTCCACAAACTCAGGATGACATAGCTCATGCCCAGTCTGCAACTTCATAGACCGAGCACTTTGTCCTCTTCATTGTGAAACTGACAGGGGACCCGCTATAACATGATAAGCGCACTTGTCTGCTTATCTGAAAAGCTCCAGATTGTGGTCATGCTGTTACTCATCTGTCAACAGTACTCAGCATATCAGCATTTGTGTGTGATAAGCACTTTCAGATAGTGACAGGTGACAGCACCCAATTGGCCAAAAATATCAAGAAAATGATGCTGTATGGCACCCAGACTAAGGTGTTGCTTCTTCTGAACAGAAACAGACTTTCTGTTATTCCTGAAAAGCAACTAAAATATAGTGGTTTCCAGTGGTGAAATTCAGCCAGTTCTCACCAGTTCTGCTGAAGCAGTTGCTAATTTATTGATATACGAAAAGTAATGCTGTAGTAAGAAGCAGTACAAAGAAAGGAGGACATAGAACCAGTTGTTAATTTATTTGAATCCTACCACTGGTGGTTTCTTGTTACTACCACCTTACAATTTTAGTCCTGGAGTAGCCATTTATCTTCAGAGAACTCATTTGAGACAAACTCAGCCGTATCATGTGACTACCCAAATGTGTTGTAATTGTGATGATAACAGCAATGAAAAAGGAAGTATATTCGAAGAGTTTAAAAACTATCTGTACCCAAATTATTACTCATTCCCTTAAAATGTTTTAGGGCGCAATACTAACCTAGAGTTAGGCCGGCAGAAGTCACAGCCCAGGAGTGTCACAAGCATACTGTAAAGTGCACTTGGACCACTCTTGGAGTTAGGGAGGTTGGTGCACATCCATGTGCCAGCTGCTCTGCCCCCAAGAGTGGTGCAAGTGCACTTTACGGTTTACACTACTGAACTGGCACAAGTGACTTCTGCCAGCCTAACTCCAGGAAAGGATTGCAACCTTAAATTACTGCGGCCAACACTAAGCAAACTGACAATTGGGGGACAAATTGGCAACATTATGATTTCATGTGTATTTACTAAACGACTCCTGAGGAAGAACCACCTGCTTCTATTGGATCTAACCTACTCTGCATCAGTTCTGCATCAGGAAGCCCTACTTCAGGTGCTTCAGAAGTGAAATAGGTGGTGATCAAAGGTACACCTTTTGGGGTGATGGCTCCCTAGTTATGTCTCCAGTGACACACTGTTGGTACCTACAGTACTTCAGTAGCTTTTTAGTAGCAAGGGAAGATCATTTTATTCTCCCTAAGCTCTAATACATAATTAGAATAATTGACCTTATTCTTGCTTAGTTGTTTTATGAATTTTAATATTTTATTGTTTTAATTGCTTAAATTTTATTGCATTCTATCTTGGGAGTGTTGCATGTTATAACATAAATTTTGAAAATAAAAAAAATGCACGCAGGATTGCAGCTGTGCAACGGAATTTAGTTGGAAAGTAACTTTGCAACTTCAAAGGGAGCTAAGAATGTAAGCAAAAAATGACACCCCTGCTATTACAGATTCCTTCCTCTAAATGAGCTATTATGGTTTTAATGTAGTGAATTGGTTCCTAAGCTGTGCTGGTGAAATGTTGCTGGAGCCCTGGGGTAAAACTCTGCATGGGAATCCCATGGTGCCTTCTGCCCACTTTCTGGCAGTATATTGGGTGCTAACATTGTGGGCGCAATCCTAAACTGGAGTTATGCTGGCATAAGCTAAACCAGCAAAGTCTGGCCAACACAAGGGCTACCATACAGCATGTTTGGACTACTCTCGGAGTCAGGAGGATGGCTCACGTCTATATGCTGCCCTCTCTGACTCCGAGAGTGGTCCAAACATACTTTATGGTGTGCTGGCCAAACGTTGCTGGCTTAGTTTATGCCGGCCTAACTCAGTTTAGCATTGCACCCTGTCATTAGAATTCCCAAACCAGAATTCTCATACCTTGGAGTCATACCAAGGACTGGACCCTATGTAATCAGGTTTAGGGGTGCCACGTTATCTTTTGAAGTCTGCCTGAGTCTTCAGAATCTAGTGACAAACCCATTGTTCTGCCAAATTCCCTCCCCAAGGGCCCTAATGTCCACACTAGGCTAACTAGTTTCCCCTCCAGAGCGGCCTCAGGGATAGGCAAGAGGGAGGGGGTTCATTCACCCACCGGGCCTCCTCTCTTCCAGCAGCTTTGTTTGGGATCACCGACTGCCCAGCCTCCTCCACACTGCCCTCATCACTGGCTTAGCTCCAGACTACCTTAATTCTAGCACTAACTAACCCCACCACCAAATATTAGGCAGTCCGCTTGCCTAAGCCAAAACTGCCTCCTCCACTTGGAGGTTCCAGGGGCTTGGTAGCCATACAACTGTTCCCCACAGTTATTTCCCACCGTGAGCTTACCGTAACCAGTCTTTCAGCCAGTTCATCAGTCCATCCGACAGTCCTTCAGGCAGGCAGTCCAGCCAGCACACCATCTGTCCAGCACCTACCTGGTGCTGCACCTATCCAGGTGCCTTACTGCAGCTCCTGCCTCCAACTTTATATTGAGGCCAGCCAATCAGTGGGCAGGCTTTAATTCATCAGCCACACCCATCTGCACCTGTGCTAACCTCCCTTCATAGCCAGAGCCCTTATCAGCCTGCAGCTGTGTTCCTGCTGCAGGAGTTCTGGGATTAGCCCCATAATCCTTGGTTTACCTGGACAAGGGGCCATTGCTGATACCATTCCCTCACTCCTCGGGGTAGCTCCTACCTTTTCCAATACACCCATCAAGGACAGATACACATTGACCATTGCCCAATTTGTCCAAACCTTGATCCTGATCCTATTCATTTACAAGCAAGATTTATGAAAATCAACCAGAAAACAATTCTAACCTGGAGTTAGGCCAGCACAGTTAGGCCAGCAAAGTACATCTGGCACAAGGGCCACCGTAAAGCGCTTTTGGACCATCCTTGGATTCGGGAGGATGGCGCACGCCTGTGTGCTGGCCTCTCTGACTCTGTGAGTGGTTCAAACATACTTTATGGGGGCCATTGTGCAGGCCAAACTTTGCTGGCCTAACTTTGCAGGCCTAACTCCAGGTTAGGATTGCGTCCTTAGAGTCTAATCATGGGCTCTGTAGTGTTGTCAGCACACACAAACTGCCAGCTCTGGGTGTCGCAAACGTGCTGTGGAGTGTGTTCAAATGTTCATTAACAGTGTTCAAATGTCCATTATCAAAACCTTAATTAGCAATTAATCCAAATTCCCTGTGTTCCTAAGAAAACTATGTTCAAAGGTTGCTTCTAAGACACGTGAAACTTGTGCTAAATAAGGAGAGAGGCAATGTTCACAGAAACCATGAAAGCTGTAAATCACCAAGACGAAGTATTGCTTCAGCTTTGTTTTGAAATGTGACAAGATATATTCCATGTCTCACTGAACTTACATTATGCCAGGTGGCAGGAGATGCATAAGTCTAGACAACAGCTGTCTATACATTCAACATAGACAAAGACTGTGTGTAGCTAGAAGAGTGCGAACTGGGGTTTTCTGAAAACCTGAGATTCTTTTACAATCACTGGGACTCTTTAGATTATGATAGATTAACTGTGTTAGATTAGATTATGGGCGCAGTCCTAACCTGGAGTTAGGCTGGTACAGTTAGGCCAGCAAAGTTTGGCTGGAACAAGGGACACCGTGAAGCGTGTTTGGACCACTCTCGGAGTCAGAGAGGCCACTACACAGACATGCACCATCCTCACTGACTTCTGGCAAATTAGATGGTGCAGAGGTGAATAGACCCATGTCCCGCCTGGCGACCTTATCAAGGGAGAAGGGGACAAATGTCAAATGTGCCGCAGAGCCACTTGCAAGAAAGCAAGATTAGGACAAAATATTATGTAAAAGCACTGAACTAAAAACAATTTTAAAAAAAACCTCACTTAAAAATTCAAACTGTTAACACTCACAAAAGGAATCTAACAAGAGTAAGGTCTGGAGTTTCCAAGATGGCTGCTACCAGCTTTCTGAGACCTACCTGACATCAGGTTGCGACCCACCAAGTGGTTCCCGACCCACAGTTTGAATAGCACTGCATTAGAGAAGTTGGTATACTTGTGCATTGCAACCAGTCATCACCGCAGCCAGTGATGGTGTACTGTACAGTGACAAGGTTGACAGTGTGTACAGTTCTGAGCCGAAAGATCAGATTGAACCAGAAATATACTTTTCTTTTCTGCAGAAATGTTGTGTTCTTTGGGAAAGAGAGGAATGCGCCCCTTCATTTTGACAAAACTCAGAAGAGAAACAGACAGGAACATGTCAGGAAGCTCAAGTTATATTGATTGCAGCTAACAAGAGTAGGGGATCGCTCTTGACACACAGAGCTGCCCCAAGCATGTGATTGGTTTGGAAGTGGGTTTATTTTCCAAGTGATTGCATGTTTCCCTACCATTATTTTCCCATCACTCAAAGCTCTTTTTGCCCACTTTCCTGTTGACAGTTGCTCTGGCAGAGGATAATCAAATGGAATTATAATAAAGTTCCCTGCACAGCAATTTTTCTTCCAAAGTTACCTTGAAGAATTGTTTACCCTGCACCCCACAATAAACATGTGAGACAAGGCTTGGAATTAAGGGCCACTTTATTAACTTACCACCATAACAGACTTACAGCTGAACAAACTAATAACTAGCGTGCGAGACTCTTGGGGAAACGGCACTGGCCGTCTGCCTCCCCGGGTGACCAGGATGATCAACGGGCGTGCCAACTGACTCCAGACCCACAGCCCGTCTTGGACAAGCTAGGGTCCCTCATTGCCAGCCCGAAGGGTCAAAGCAGCATGACCGCGCCGGCTCACCCCGGCAAAGCTCAACGGTAGCCTTTGCTAAGTCCAGCCAGGTGTAAGCACCTTATGAGGCAATGGCCATTCCCTGCCGTGCTGCCTAAGCTGGACGTCATAAATAAACAACGCCCTTCCTACCCTCTCGCATGCTTCCTGCCACACGGTGGGTCAGCCTAGCGCTTGGCCCAGACCGCCCCACCACCCAACATTCTAAAAGGCCCAGCTGTAAATCATGCAAAAAAAAGTCAATACCCTGGGGTGACAAATGCACCCCATCGGCGCGGAACAAGGCAGGCAACGCGAAACGTATCGCTGGATGAGGAATAACTGCCCCGCCAAGTCCTGTGACAACCCACCCCACGTAATCATTGATCCGTCTCTGCACCTTGTCAACCTTGGTGGGAGAGACAGCCCCCCTCCATACCCTTCTAGGCAATAGGTTGGACCAGAGGATAACAATCCCCGGGACCAACTGCCTCACACGGCAAAAATCCTCCATGGCCTGAATTCTCAAGGACAGCGTCGTCCTCTGAATCAGGTCATTGCCGCCTAAGTGTATCAATAATATGTGAGGCGGGGGGTGATCTAACATGAACTCCATGAACAGTGGTAAAAACTGAGCCACCTCATCCCCCTCTTGGCAAGCCAATCAACAGCCTGAGTTGAGTGTCGAAACTGGAGGAGGCTGCTCTCTTGCTCGCCCAGAAGACAATGGAGTGTCCTAGGATCAAAACTCTAACTGTGCCTGCCCCCGAACCTGTCAAGAACAAGAAAGAGGAAAGATCAACAACAGCAGAGGCATAAACCCAAATCGCCTGCCGCTGGCTTTTCCAAACATAAGCCCTGTAGGCCGCCGAACGCCAACGACCTATACGTTGAATAACATTGGGGGCAGGCCAATCCTATCAGCAGCAGATGCAGCCCCAATCCTAAAAGAATGGAGCCCAAAGTCCGCCCTGGGAAGGCCCATACCCTCTAAAGCCCTATAGAATATGGTCCAAAATTGAAACAGGGTCAGCGGGGTCCTATTGGCGTGCACCAACAGGTAACCCCCACATTGCACCCTCAAGTTGATAAATTGCCCCAAGACTGTCACTGGGCATAATTCATACTCCGGGCAACGCCTCAGAGTAACCCTCTGCCCAACCGCCCTCTGGTCAGTTTTTGAGCGCCGGAGGAATAGTATAAAACAGTCTGGGTGCTGCCCCACATCCCCTATCAATAAAGCCCTGCACAAGTACCCAGCCCAGAGGCCGTTATGACTTCGCTAGGACGAAAGTCTCCCCAAAACAGGACCATACAGGCCGCCCAGAACAATGAGGACTCGTAATGGGACTCAGTGATAAGAAAAAACGGAACCCTCAAACTCCGCAAAATCCCTAACGTAATAGGGCGCCTTCGGTTGGGAACCGGAGGCAGCTCCCTCCTAAAACCCGCCACCATCTTTTTAATTCGAAAATCGGACCCCAAATCAGGCCAGTCCTGGGCCTTGGCCCAAAACGATAGAGCCGCCACATACAACCCCAACGAACGAGACGCAATGCCCCTATCATACAGATGAAGAATAAAACTCATGCCCTGCTCAGGGGGGACAGGTTCCTTGTCTGCAACAGGGCGGCAGCTCGAAAAGCCTCAGACTCCCGTATGTTTGCCCTGTAACTGGTCCTCGTGGTGGGAGCTAATGAAGACCAAATGGCGCCTTGAGCCCTAAGGAACCAACGTTCCAGAGCTCCGGGGGCACGGGGTCGGGATCCCTTCTGGCTGCAGGAGCCAATTGCCGAAAACGCTCCTCCTGGAAATGAGAGAGAGCGTCAGCAATGCCATTCTGCAGCCCAGGAATGTGCCGCGCAACAAACAACGCATTAATGCGCAGGCACTGGAGAACAAAACACCTCACCAACCCCATAACCCTCGGCGACCGAGAAGTCTGCTTATTAACAATAGTGACCACCGCCTGGTTGTCACACCAGAAACGGATGGTGGAATTTGAAAAATATTGAGCCCATATGTAAACTGAAACTACGATGGAAAAAAATTCCAAGGGAGTACAATCTTTCGTAAAGCCCCGATGAAACCAACTCACTGGCCACGGGGCAGCGCACCAGCGTTCCCCTGAGATTGCTTAGACAGAGAAATTGGAACTGTAGGGTGACCACTACTTCAACAACACCAGTTTCAACCATTTTGGCTCCTTCCACCAAGCCTCTCTCATGTGACTTGTGCCAGGACTCAATCCTATCCAACTTCCCTGCACCGATGTAGGCACAATGCAGCACCGAGGACAGAGAACAAACATTCCCTTACCTTAAGGAGGAATCTGTGCAGGGTTGGCCTTAAGTCTTTTCATCTGATTTCATCAAATTGGGCCCTGTGCTTTAGGGGATCCCCCTGCTGGGGCAGTGAGTGGATTGTGGATGATGAAGCATGATATGGTGTAAAGAGACTACTAGTGACACCTTCCCAGAGTTTTGAAGGATTATACAGAGAGTAATGCAGGACTCATCTCCAAAGGTGCTGGATGCAGGGGAGTAGCTAGAGAAGAGCAGAGGGGTGCAATTGCACCAGGCAGCAAGCTTTGGGGGGGGGGCAACAAGCTGAGCTTGACACTAGTGGCCAAAATTGTGAAAACTTTGATACGTATGTCTGATACCATCATGTTATATACCATTCAATGCAGGATCTAATGCAGAATGCAATGAAGCAATTCAGAGCATAATATCTTCATTCTATCAAAGGTTATGGTAAGAAAAACAAGAAAATGAAAATACAACTGTGATGTCACTTCCTGTTGTGACATCACTTCCAGGGCATCATTTTGCCTTCTGTACCAGTCTACACTTTCATTAGCTACACCAATGGCTGGATGTATAGACTTGGGCAAAGTAGAATAGGAAGCCTAGTGAACTATTGATTTTTGCTGCATTCCTCATTCTTATTGAAGTAGATTTAAACAGTGGCTGTTATCATATCATAGAACACTTGTGACTTACTTTTATGAGCAGGGTTTTGTGGTAGGAACTTGCACTGAGATTTCTCATTGCTTTTCCTTTCAGCTTTCCCCACTGATTGATGCTTCTGTTTACCCTAGTGGATATGCTGCATTTTCAGTAGCATTCAACAGCGTTTTTGAATCACTGTCTACCTAATACAATCTTCATGATAGAAAGGGCTTGGATAGTCGTAAAAAATATTGTGATAGAAGGCAGCTCTGTTACTCTTGTAGATTAACAAAAAGACAATGCCTTGTGTCACCTTGGAGACTAAAGGTGCAATCCTATGCATATCTACACAGAAGTACATACTACTGGGTTCAATGGGACTTCTCCTGGGAAAGTGTCCATAGCTTTGCAGCCTAATCAGCTCGTTTGCAGCATAAGATGAACTGAGAAACTAGTAAGTGAGTCGGGCAACCCAATCCTTACTAAATTCCATTGTGGTGATGCAGCGCAACTACCAGCTCAACTACTACTGTATCCCACAGGGGATTTTTGTCTCCTTGGGATGAGGGGGCACTTGTTTGTTTGACCCGGGGTAAGCCCCAGCAGCCCCCATGGGTCAACTTTGACCTGCACCAATTGGTGGTGCAAGTCCATGTTGTCACAGGAAGGTGGCCAGGCCTGGAAAGGGGGTCAGGATTTGTTGTCTGATGCTGATCCCACCCCTCTCGAGGGCTTGATCCACCCTCATCCTTGCCCCATCACTGCCCCATTCAGCCCACCTTTACACGGTTTCCTAGATTCTCACCTCACCATGGATGAGGGTGCCTAAGGAGGAGGAAACATCACACGGGGGTATGCTTTCTTCATTCGAGTTTTCTCAACAATGCACTAACGCAGTGGTTCCCAAACTGTGGGTCGGAATCCACCAGTGGGTTGCGAGCAAATTTCAGCTGGGCAGCAAAGCACCTAGGGCAGCCATATTGAAAATATGGGAAGATGGGATGCTGCAAAGGGGGAGGGCTGTGTGGTTGTTTTGCTTGTGTCAAGGTTGTAAATAATCAATCAATCAATCAATCAATCAATCAATCACTAGTATTTATATACCGCTTTTCAACACAGAGTTCACAAAGCGGTTTACAGGTAAATAATAACATTAAAGTTAAATGGCTCCCTGTCCCTAAAGGGCTCACAATCTAAAAGAACGGAGAACACCACCAGCAACAGCCACGAGAAAGACACTGCTGGGGTGAAGAGGGACAATTGCTCTCCCCCTGCTAAATTTAAGAGGACACCACTTGAAAAAGTGCCTCTTGCCCAGTTAGCAGGGGTAAGACTTTTTTCTTTCTGATTCACTTTGCTATAGGAAAATGACCGAGGGCACAATCCTGACCTGGACTTCGGCCGGCACAGCAAAGTTTGGCCAGCACAAGGGCCACTGTATAATGTGTTTGGACCAGGTGTCAGGATCAGGGAGGATGGTGTACATCTGTGTGCTGGCCTCTCTGACTCCAAGAGCGATCCAAATGTACTTTACATACAAACATACTCTCTTGTACCAACCAAGCTTTGCTGGCCTAACTGTGCCAGCCTAACTCCAGGTTAGGACTGTGCCCTGAAAAATAACCCAATTTATTGCTGCATTCTCAGGGAAGCAGAAGGTTCTGGCATCATAATGACGGTACTTCTGGCCATGATACCACTTCTGGTGGGCCCCAGACAAATTGTCATTCTAAAAAGTGGGCCCCAGCGTTAAAAAGTTTGAGAACCACTGCAATAAAGAATTATGGTAAGTCTTTTGAGAGTGAAGTTGATTGACTGTTTAACCAAGAGTGACAGTAAAGGTCCTTGGAAAGCTTCATCCTGCTTTTAAAGTAAGAAAGCGTTGAACAATGATGCCTGCACATTTAGGAAGGTGCCAACTTCTTTGCAAGAGTGTCTGCTTGACATGCAGAAAGCCCTGTGTTCAATCTCTGGCATCTCCAGGGAGGGCAGAGAACATTCCCGATCAGAAAACTTGGCTCGCTGCTGCCAGCCAGTTTCGATGATGCTAAGGTAGTTAATCTATGGTCTGACTCAGTTTAACGTGGCTTCCTGGACATTTAACGCGGCTTCCTGGACATAACGCGGCCTTCCTGGACAGAGGCAGAAGATTTAGCCGAGAGGGTTAATGCCTCCATTTGCCTGAAGATAACACCTGAAGATCTCAAGGTCGTGAGCTCGGGACTGCCGGAAGTCTCTGCGAGCAGCAGACCTTGGAAACTGCGGCTGATTAAAAGCTGAGTTCCAGCTGCCTTGTGGGAGGAGGAGTGTGCTGAAATCAGCTGCTTCTCTGGTGGCAGCAGGGAAGCCTCATCAGCCAGCAGACGACAGACGGGTGGCTAAAGAAAGAAGGCTAAATCCAGAAAGAAAGATCTGTATGAGTGTTGTTCTTGGAAGATAGAACATTCTGTAAATTGTAAAAACCTTCGGGTTTGTGAGAAAGTCTGCCTATGTAAACCGCCTTGAGTTGTAATCATTAGAGAAATCTAGTGATCTTAAGAAAGGCGGTATATAAATAAATGTATTATTATTATTATTATTATTATTATTATTATTATTATTATTATTTAACATGCAAATTCAGGCTGCAAAACAACAACATTGTATGCCAAGAGTAACAAGCCCAAGAACTGTGTTAAGCACATCCTTGGAATCCTGGATCTTTTTTCTTTAACAGCAGAAGTCTGTGCAATCCTTTAACACACCACTGAGGACGCAATCCTAACCCACTTTCCAGCACTGACCTAGCTGTGCCAATGGGACATGCTCTGCATTCTGCAGTGGAGTAGCAGTAACAGAGGCCTCTTCAAGATAAGGGAAGGTTTGTTCCCTTACCTTGGAGATGCATTGTCTTTACCCTGATGCTGGAAAGTTGGTTAGGATTGTGCCATTGCACAGGTGATTTTCTGTGTGTGTCTTAAATGGTGAGCTGCACAACTTATCTTGTGACTCTCCTTTGGCATTTTTTATGTCAGGAATCCATGACCCAGATGATCTGAAATATTACAGTGTTTGACTTGCTAGATGATTAGGGGAATTAGCTTAAAGTGCAGCAGAAAATTTACTGACTTCCACTGCTGCAGCTGGGTCAGAAAAGAAGGGCAGATTATTATTATTATTGCAAATGTCTTTATCCAGAGGCTCAAAGCAGCTATGCTTCCTTATCAGTTTCCTCCCATGCCATCAGTTGTGGTCAGTGGACAGTTAAACTGACCTCTTTAACACCTGTACATCTAAAATGCCCACATATAAAAGATGAGATCTTGCTTTTTCTTGCCCCTGTGCCAAACACTCGTGAGTCCTTTCTGCAGCCTTGTATGAAAGCACAGCTTGGCCAAATGTGAGGGGAACAGAAACACCGGCATGTTACCACTATAAACTGCTAGTTCTGGTTAAGAAGCCAGGGTAGGCATCAACATTTGATCAGAGAGCTGTCTTTTCATATTTCCCTTGTTGCAGCTATTGCAGTGTTGATATAAATAGCACCTCACCTTGACAGGTAAACAAGGAAAAAATGTCCCCTGCCCCAAGCAGCTTACAATCTGACTTTTAATATGGGATGAGACATCAAAAATACACAAAGTTCCCAGTAATAAAGAACAAATATTGTAAGTACTTCTTTTTTGCTTTTTACCCTGTATTGTATCTGTATGCATTAACATACAAATAACATAATCAAGATGTGACAGCTGATAAACAGTACCATCGTATTGTCTTCAAATCAGAACTAGAATGCAGCTAGTCAACTTACTTCCTACTTCTTCCCTCCAGCTTAGTAGTACAGTAAAGGATCGGAAATGAATTAGCCTACAATGAGTGTTTTCTGGAATCCAAATGAGATTCAGGGAAATGGCCCTTCTTGAACATTGCATTATATCTCTATAGTTGGGATTCATGTGAGACTTTACTAAGATAGGGAAGAAACTGCGAGGAGGATGGAAAAACTGCCAGCCCGTAGCAGCAAACTGAAAATGAGTTCCTTAGCCCTTGCATAATTTTCTGCCAGGAAATTGCGTTGTTGTATTGTTTGCTATCTACAGCTCTACTCCAAGGTTTATTCTGCACCTTGAGACAGCTCTTAACACAGGCCTGCAGCAAGTACTGTATTCTCCCAAGTCAGTGGTTCTCAAACATTTTAGCATCAGGATCCACTTTTTAGAATGACAGGCTGTCCAGGACCCACCAGAAGTGATGTCATGGCCAGAAGTCCCATCATTGTGACGTCAGAGCCTGCTGCTTTCCTGAGAATGCAGCAATAAGTTGGGTTATAGCTCTGCCATTTTCCAATAGCAAAGTGAATCAGAAAGGAAAAAAAAAACCTATTTACAACCTTGACACAAACGAAACAACCACACAGCAGTTCCCCTTTCCAGCATCTCATCTTCCCATATTTTTAACATGGCTGCTCTAGGTGTTTTGTGACCCACCTGAAATTGGCTTGCGACCCATTGGTGGCTCCCAACCACCAGTTTGGGAACCACTGTCCAAAGTCAATATACAACATGAAAGTGGCATATGGTGTCTGGGTTAGACTTAAGGGGACAGTGCTCAATTACTTCACGTACAACATCAAATAATATTACATTAAAAAGGCTCAGTATACTATTTGGTCTTAAGGGATGTTGTATTTTAGTTATATGTACATTTGTGTTACTAAATGTATGTATGTATGTATGTATGTATGTATGTATGTATGTATGTATGTATGTATGTATGT
>JAJKFI010000002.1:36923913-36957075 GCA_029204185.1 Lerista edwardsae | reverse complement strand
TGTATGTATGTATGTATGTATGTATGTATGTATGTATGTATGTATGTTTATGCCATTAAAGGTCTATGAATGAATGAATGAATGAATGAATGAATGAATGAACATTAAAAAGGCATTTACAAACTCTGGTAGCAAAAATATACATAAATAAAAAGAGGTACTGTGCTAGACAAGCAGGAGCAAAAGGAGCACTTTGCAAAAGGGTGTTTGTTGCCTTAGCTATTGCTGTGCAAGGTTTTGCTTGCAGTGCTACAACTGAAGCAGGAGAGAGAAACGAGCTGTCAAAAACATTCTCAACAAGTGCATTTGCTAACAAGAATGTCTCCACAAATACCAGCTGATGGAATCATGGAATTACAGGGTTGGATAGAACCTCAAGGTCATCTAATTGAACCCTTTTACTGAAGCTGCTTCCTTCACAGTCAAATATCACTAACAGATTAGCTCATAAAGCAGAAGGATAGAGCCTATGATCATCCAGATTGTAATATGAAGCAGATAAGGGGCATCATCGCAGACGGATCCAGAGGGCAAATAAAAAATGATGGCACAAATTCACATTAGCATTGGTCTTCAATGGGTGGATCCAAGCCAACAATGAGTAACACCCTGAATTAAGGTGGATTATACCAGTGGT
Source organism: Lerista edwardsae (assembly GCA_029204185.1). Classification (NCBI taxonomy): domain Eukaryota; kingdom Metazoa; phylum Chordata; class Lepidosauria; order Squamata; family Scincidae; genus Lerista; species Lerista edwardsae. The sequence continues at coordinate 36,956,438 of JAJKFI010000002.1, read as the reverse complement.
ATCACCACTTTCTTTTGTTCAGGCTTTTTTTTTTTTTTTAAAGAAAAAGTCTAAATGAATAGAAAGTCCAAATGATAATGCAAACAGAACTTCACATTTCATAGTAAATTGAAAACATTGGTGGATGCAACAGTCAAGTGCATTATTATTATAACTGCAATTATTATATTGGTGCGAGAAAAGCTGACAAAATTCTATCTTTTGTACCTCCAGGTTCTCTTACCTTCTCTCCTCCAGGTTCTTCTTTTGCATCTTGAGAACTGGACACGGAGAGCCATTCTACAGTTTGGAGCTATAGGGAGGAACTGGGTTCTGAAAAGATTGGAGAGTGATGTCATATTTATTTATTGAAGGCCTGATCCTAAATCCATTGCAGGTGGTATGCTTGTACCACTGGCTAAAAGTGTCCCAAAAGTGCCATAAAGCACAGTCATGACACCATGGGAGGAGGGAGCACTGGTGCTGGGCCAGAGCTAGTAAGCTCAGCACCAAGAAGGTGCTCTATCTGTGCCAGCTACAAGTAAGCGGAATCATGGCAGGTGGAGATAAAAGGAGAAGGTGGAACTGGGAAAGGGAGGAAAGGGTTAGGCCAGTGATGGCGAACCTTTTGGGCTCAGTGTGTCAAAACTTAACTTGACTCTGCTGGTGTGTCATTCCCCCTCCCAAAGAAAAGAGAAACAATCATTTATATTCGTTTATTTAAACAAAAAATAACAGTACAATCATGTGAAGTGCTATGTATTATATAAAAAAAAATCAAATAATTACAAAAATGAGTAAAGCACTCACTTTTTGTCAGTTATTGGTGATTGCTGGTGTGTCACCCCAAACATTGCAGTGTGTCACCTTTGACACGCGTGTCATAGGTTCGCCACCACTGGATTAGGCCCTTGTGGGGCTGGGGCCAGGCAGTGGCTTCCGCCACTGGATCCGATGCTCCACATTGGGCGAGGCAGCCCCGTATGGAGCTGCTTGAGTCTCTGCTGGCAAAATAACTGGCATGGACTAGAGCTGTACCATTGCGGGGCCCACGGTTTTCATCAGGGGAAGGGGACAAATGGAGACCCTGGCAGTTGCTGCAGATCACACAGGGTGCAGTGATAGCCATTTTCCAATCACAAAGCAATCAGAAAGAAGAAACAAATTCAAGCAGATAATCAACTGAAGTGCGTGTCAAAACAGAAATGTCTTTGCCGGTTAAAGGTAAAGGTTTCCCCACGACCAAATGGTCTAGTCATGACCGACTGTAGGGGGCGGTGCTCATCTCCGTTTCAAAGCCTGTAGAGCCAGCGTTAGTCCTAGGACCAGCTTCCGTGGTCATGTGGCCGGCATGACTCTGCCGTAGTGCACGGAACGCCGTTACCTTCCCACAGAAGTGGTCCCTATTTATCTACTTGCATTTAGTTGCTTTTGAACTGCTAGGTTGGCAGGCGCTGGGACAAGCAACGGGAGCTCACTCTGTCGCGCAGTCTTGAACTCCCACCCTTCCGGTCAGAAAGCCCAGCAGCAGCGGTTTAACCTGCTGTGCCACCATGTCCCACCTTTGCTGGTTACTCAGAGGCTAAAAATGAGAGGGTGGGGTGGGGGGCTTCCAAGGACAAGGAGTGCCAAAGCCTGGAAGTTGCAACTGATAGCCCAAACTACCTAGTGCACTCTGCGTGGCAGCCCAGTCTACTTTATGATAGGACTGTAAAACCTTCAAACAAGTTAAGTGGGATTATTTAATCCTGCTAAACTTTCAGTTGCAATCCTGTTACATAAGAATAGTATGTCCAGGGCAACCAGATATAAACTAGGGCAGAGCACCTATACCGTTAACCATTGTATAGAAGAGGGAATTTGGGCAGCTGCAGCTTTTTAAACCCTTCCATGTTAGCTGCACCTGCCCAAATTCCCTCTTCTATACAATGGTTAAAGGTGTCTGCATTCTGTCTCAGTTTGGATCTTGTAGCCCTAAATACATCAGAGAAAGCGCCTTGAGTCATCATAGCTGGCTTTGTGGCTTTGGGGTGGTATATAGGCAGTGATGTCATGCAGGGGGTACGCGGGGGTACACGAGTACCGGTTTCTAGGATTACAGCTGGCCCCACCCATTCGCCCGCCCACTCGTCGACTCCACCCCCTGCAACGTTTGAATTTCCTGCACGTTTGAGTTGCCTGCACGTTCTCAGAGCCAGGCAGGCAGGCAGGCAGGCAGGCCACTGAAAAATGAGCTGCTCTGGGGTTTTGGAACTGTTGGGTCACTTTAACATGATGCCAGGCCTCCTTAATGTGTTCTGGGGGTGCTGTGGAATACTGTTGCAACTGTTGGGTCAGTTTAAAATTGTCTGAGGCCTCAAAAAGGGCTTTTTTCATGTCACTTCCTGCCACAACACCACTTCCGGCTTATGACGTCACTTCCGGTGGGCGGGTCCCAACACGTGCCAATCAAAAGTGAGTACCTGTTCTTAAATCATTTAGATGACACCACTGTGTATAGGTGAATTGTTTCACTATCTACTGAAAACTTTTGCATAGTGGTGACGGCAAAATCCAGTGTGCCCAGACTTCTGTACTTCTATTTTAGCAGTCAAATGATTAGCCCATAACAGCTAAACATTCACATATTCTGTCTGAAAGTTGTACTGTCCTTGGGTAGAGATGGCAATAAAGTGGCTTCTGTACCTATATCAATGCTATATTAAATATACAAGCATGCCCTGGTATCCACTGGGGTTTCATTCCGGACTCCCCCATGGATACCTGAAACCGTGGATATTGGGGACTTTTTAAAGATAGGGGAACATCAGTGGTTTTGTTGCAACAAGGTTAAAAAAGAGAGATTTGTTTTATGATCCACTATCTTTTTAGTAGGTGTCCCAGTATCCATGGTATCTGTGGAAAAGTGAATCAGTGGATATGAGGGTGCCTGTATGTGCCATTATCAATACTATGAATAGGATCACAGACCTGACTGTGTTAGCCATGAAATTCTTGCAAGGCACATGGAAGAAACACACTACTGCCTATTTAATAGAAGTGTTTAATACGTTATTTTTGGAATTAATTAACCCAGTGTTGTCCAATTTTGTGATATTGTGCAGGCTCATAGAGCAAGACAAAAGAATGTCTTTTTAGCACTTTATAATGAACATGACATTTTTACTAATGTATTAATTTTCTAGCCATTACTCAATATATTTGATTCAATTCACTTTGGAACTGGAAGTAATTTGACACTTTTCCAAATGAACTTTGGCACTTGCTATATAAAGATTGTGTACAACAGTAATGAAATAACTCTATTATGCAATTAAGAGTTACTTTTAGCTTGTGCTTTGAAAAAATACACATATATTTCTATGGCATCTGTAGAACTTTTATGCAGTTTATTAATTTTTCCCACCTTTTGGACAGAAAGAGATAATTTTCTTTTCTGAGAAACCAGTTCAGAAATTGTACACATTGGCTATTAATCATACACAGGATCTTATTCAAATCACACTGAAGTCAGTGAAAGACATTCATGAACTGAACATGGGGCTTTCAACCCCATGTATTAATGATTATGTTAACAGCTATATTTTGGCCAACAATAACCTTTCTTCATTATCCAGCTGTCAGAGTGGTTTGTTAGCAGTAAGCTGCCCAGCCAATCTCTTTCATCCAAGACTTTTCCTATGTGATGAGGACTCTACTGAATAAAGCAGTGGTTCCAAAAGTCCTATTCAGTCTTTGGGACCTTTGTGAGTTGCTGCAGAAGCGGAGGTGGAGCTGGTGCGGGGGTGGGGGGGATGCCCCATGCTGTCACAGTGATTGTGGTGCCGCGGGGCTTCTCCCCTTACCTGTGTGATGGATGGGCCTCCTGAAGGGTCAGGGAGACTGGCAGCCCCCTCTGCAGGTCTCCCTGATGCAGTAAAAAGCCCCAATTTTTGCTTGAAAGTACTTTTGAGCCAAAATTGGAGCACTTTAAAGGGGAATTGTCTAATAAACATTCCTAATGGTGGGTCGTGACCCACACTTTGAGAATTGTTGGAATACAGTATTGCCTCTAGGATGTAACAAGGTTGATTTCTGATAGTGCAGAATGAAAAGACCATCAGGAAAATACTTTGCTATCACTTTGAAAATACGGTTTCCTAATTTGCTGACCTAACGCTTATCTTCTATCATGGAGATTGCAAACCTGCACAGATTTATCTAGGAGTAAGTTCCATTAAATTCATTGAAGCTTACTTCTGAGTAGAAGTACATCAGATTGCACTGTGAGAGACAAGAAAAAAAGCCTCTGCCTTGTGCAAGTACTTAGGCATGCATCTGAGCAGACATGCATAACATAACCACTCAGCTGAAACGACCCATGAAGCAAGCAATGAGGCCTGTGTTGGTAGCAAGAACTGGGGGGGGGGAGCTCTTGATTTGAGGTGCTCTCAAAAAGCCGAGACATCACCCTGCCAACAAAGGTTCACCTAGTCAAAGCGATGGTTTTCCCAGTAGCAATGTATGGATGTGAGAGCTGGACCATAAGGAAGACGGAGCGCCGAAGAATAAATGCTTTTGAATTATGGTGTTGGAGAAGACTCTTGAGAGTCCCCTGGACTGCAAGGAGATCCAATTGGTCAATCCTCCAGGAAGTCAAGCCTGGTTGCTCCCTGGAAGGACAAATCCTGAAGCTGAAACTCAAGTACCTTGGCCACCTTATGACAAGAGAGGACTCTTTAGAAAAGACCCTCATGCTGGGAAAGATTGAAGGCAAAAGGAGAAGGGGGCGGCGGCGGCGGATGAGATGGTTAGATAGTGTCACCAAAGCGATGAACATGAAATTGGGCAAAACCTGGAAGCTAGTGGAGGACAGGGAGGCCTGGCGTGCTGTGGTCCATGGGGTCGTGAAGAGTCAGACACTACTTAGCAATTGAACAACTGCCCTGAGTCTGCCTCGCCTCCCCCCAGCAGCATCACAGACAGAGGGTGCAATACTAACCAACTCTCCAGCACTAAGAAAGGCAATGCTGCTTTGAGGTAGGCTACAAACATTCCCTTACTTTGAGGAGACCTCCATGCAGGGGTGTAGCTAAAGAAGTGCAGGGGGGTGTCATGCCTGGTTGGGCACTGAGGGAGTAGGGGCAGGGATCCTGCCAGCACTCAGTCATCAGGCCCAACTGGAGGGCGTTTCCACATCAAGGGAGAGTTATGAGGCTAAGAGTTATAAGAGCCTAAGGCTAAGGAGAGAAAGCAACCAGAACAGAACCAGATGAGGAGCTGGGAGGATGCCAGTCTTACGTCTGCTCCAGGTCAACTTGAGGTTGTGCTCAAAGGAGAGGAGGATCACCTTGCCCAGATGCGTATTTACCCTACAGCCAGGGGTGCAGAATGCATGGGCACCGGGGGGGGGGGCACCGGCAGCGCGGAGGCGGCATAGCGAGGAGGAACCAGCACGTTGTGTGGCCCTCCCGGTTGTGTGGAGCATTTCCGGGCTAAGGGAAGCATGTCGGAGCGATGCGCGGGGGCAGGGCAATGTCCTGGGGGCGCGGTTTCGGCGCCAGCCATGGGGCACGCTTGGGCCTCCGTGCACGACTGACCTTGCCTTGGAAGGGACTGAGCCCCAGACTTGTGAGGCCTGCAGGCAGTGTTGAACTGGAAAGATGTGTGAGTGGAACAGGCAATTCTGTTGGAATACAGAATTGCCTCTAGGATGTAACAAGGTTGATTTCTGATAGTGCAGAATGAAAAGACCATCAGGAAAATACTTTGCTATCACTTTGCTATCACTCCGTGGTGGACTGAGGCAGTGGTGTCATTCAAATGATTTAGGCACAGGAACTCACTTTTGAGTTCAAATTCAAATGTTGAAAAAAACAACAACACAAAAACCCTGGAAGCAGCCACGGAGCCCGTTAGGATCCGGAACGCCCATTCTGGTCCATTACCCCTGAATGACATCACTGGACTGAGGGAATATGGGCAGGTGAAGTGCACATGCTCCTCATGGCAGACTGATGGAATTTTGAGGCGATGACACTGCCTGTAATGCTTATCTGTATGGGAACTGAGGGAGTGGGTTTCATGGACTAAACCCTATGATTGTAGAACTGTCACTGGTGGCTTTTCTGCTGGGTAATGTGTCCACTGGGTGCAGCTCTTTTAAAACAACCCTTCAAGACCAAGGTGGGGCTAGCCCCCCAGACCCAAGTGTGACAGGGATGCCATTGCATTGGGTAACAAGCTTTAGGGAGGCAACAAGCTGAGCTTGGCACTGGTGGCTAAAATTGTGAAAACTTTGATATGTATGACTAATACCATCATGTTATATACCATTAGATGCATAATTTAATGCAGAATGCAATGAAACAAACTGGAGTGTAATATCTTTGTTCTATCGAAGGTTATGGTCAAAAACACTGAAGAAATTCAACTAGTGTAAAAATATCTGGCTTAAATCATTTTTAAAGTGGACAAAAGGAAGGAACCGGGCACGTCACCCCAAGCCCCTTGGAAGAAGGGTAGAATAAAGTGTGAAAAATTTGAATAATTTTGTCATGGGGGAATTTTAAAAATTTATGGGCCCTGAGTGTCAAATGACCTAGCTACACCACTGTTGGGGGGGGCAGCTGGAGGGGGCACGCTGCTTGGAGGAGGATGTGGGTCCCCCCATTTTTCATCTTTTTTTTTTAAAAGCCCAGGCATGCAGTCACTTCATGGAAGTGACATCACTTCTTGTTGTGATGGCACTTCCAGGGCATCATTTTGCCCTTGGCACCAGGCTATACGTTCATTAGTGATGCCGCTGCGACTGTGACTGCCCTCCTCCAACTACGGGATGCTGCACGGGCCCCGTTGGCACAGGGATGTCAGTGCTGGAAAGTTGGCTAGGAATGCATCCCAAGTCACACTGATCCCACTTGCTAAATGGAAATTGGTCTACCCCAGCATCCCCATGTGAATTTTCTTTCAAAGTTTAAATGAATAAGTAAATCATGGTTTTGTGGAGGGGAAAGGAACTGCGTTGACTACATGAAAACCCAATCAGAGGTGCAAATATCCATAGAAATGGCAATCGGGCAACTATCAAAGCCAGAGGAACTGGGTGGGTGGAGGGCAGGCTGGGAGGCAGGCCAGGCCGGGAAGGGAGTGGAGCGTGGATGTTGCCGCATCCGAATCCCCAGCCCCAGGCTGGCTGGGGAACTTGGATCTGTGCCCACTATATAGCGGGCACAGATCCAAGTAGCCCATAGGGTGTGAACATGCCCTTGCCTCGTGGAGGCTCCAGTGCAGTCCCAACCTGCGTCGGATACTGTACTGGCCTGTGGTGTTCTGGCACAGGTTAGGAGAGACCCGAAGTCTCTCTAAAATCTTTTCAATATCGTTGCAGAATATTAGCATCATTGAATTTAGGCTTACTCTAGAATTGAAATTGTCCCATGTGTAGCAAAACCAACTCCTGCAGGTGCTGTAGTTCCATAGCGATGTCCCTGAGCTCCTAGAGACTCCTTAGTGGTACATGGATCTATAAGCCTAAGAGCTATGGCAGCAGGCCAGTTTGTTAAATAGCTTCATATCATGTATGGATTCCTCAACCCTGCACTCATGGCTTGTGGCAGCAGAAGCTGCCGGGCATCTACAGTCATACCCGCAGCATCCTGCGTGGGCTGAAGCTAAGCCACACAGCCTGCCATACGGAATAAAAGACTGTAGGGCATCTCCTCCAGCAACGCTCTCTGTGTGTACATGAAATGTTTAAAGTTTTCCCTTTACTTATAAAATAGGTTCAGTGAAGTTACATCATTATACGTTGCAACTGTCGACAGAGTTTGATTGAGTTTGCATTACTCAGTCAATTTGGTTTTCAAGTTCAAGGAAAGTCTTTGCACACAGTTATGTTAATTTAAGAATTTATTAGGTTTAGGTCACTTCCTTCAATGGCTTATTGCTGCTACATACTGTAAAGTTAGCACTGGCTGTTTACATTGGGGGGGGGGAGAGACTAAAACAAGCATGACATTTGATCGGGCAGCTTTGCATCGTGTTGTTGTTTAATGCTAGAGATCTCAGACTGTGGCTGAGAAACCGCGAAGGGTTTATTTCTGAAGCCTCTGAAGAACTGCAAAGCATATAGCCAGGAGCTTAGATTGCTTTATTAATGATGGTATATATAATGTTGGTTCTGGAACATCAGGGCTTTAACATCATTAGCTACAATACTGCCAACATTTATGAGGCAGTTTGGTCAGACTTTGGTGGCCAAGCTGCTGTTTTTCAAGGAAAATGCTTTCCAAGGCATGACTGGCAAGGCTGCCTCTCTGCTGGGGAACTGGCCTGGAAGCAGTGGCTGTATAGGACCTGGGGAATCCTTATGGGGCAGATTAGCATGTTGAGAATAGCATGACAGTACAGAGTGCAGTGGCGTCTCTACAGGGAGGGCAGAGCTCTAAGTGTTGCAAGAAGCCTTACCCTGTCACGTAATTCCCTCCTCTCCCTTGCTGCTGTAGCCAGTAAGCAACGCCAAGATGTTGCTGTTCCCTGTGAGGATTGGCTAAAACGGTGCAGGAGAGGAGTGATTTCCACTGCAAGGTGAGGCTTCTTGCAAAACTTAGAGCTCTGCCCTCCCTTAGATCTGCCTCTGTCTGCCCTCCCTGTAGAGACACCACTGACAGAGTGTAGCCCTAGGTGGGGAGAATAAACCTGATCTCTCAGGCTTGCTGAATGGCCTGGCAGCTGGTTGTGGTTCAGGAAGTCAAGTGTGAACACCTGGCCACCAGGAGCCAGTGCTCCTGGTGACCACCACTTAAGTGACCTGCCCCATGGGTGACCTGCCCCATGCCTTACACCTACGAATGAACTCAGCTTAAACAGCCCTGGGCTTTTTTCTCCCATGTCTTTAATCAATGCTTGACAGGCACGAACGTAACAAGTTGGACAGTCCAGTCCAGCACTGCCCAAGCATCAGTGCTGTGATTGCAGCGCCGGCACTGGGTGTTGCAAACGCGCCATAAAGCGCATTTGCACCACCCAAAGAGTAAACGAAGCCAGCAGGACGTTCCTGCACCGCCCTGTCAATGCAACAGTTGGGGCCCTGGTTGCCAGCAGACACAAGGTAACACAGGATGACACAGGGGCTTGGGAGGGTAATGTGAGGGCATGAGGGAGGCATTCCTGCTTGGAGAGCAGGTGGCACAGGGGAAGGATGGCCCTGGGAGGAGGGTAGTATCAAAGGAGGCTCCCTCCATCATAACCTCTCTCTCCTCCCGGGCTCAAAAGACGGACATTCCTTCCCTTACACTGAGTAAAGCCTCTGCTCAATAGTCTGTGATCAACAAGCCCCGTTGATCAGACAGGGGCAGTGGTACCCAAACTGTGGGTCGGGATCCACCAGTGCATTGCAACCCAATTTCAGGTGAGTCGCGAAGCTCCTAGAGCAGCCATATTGAAAATATGGAAAGGCGGGATGCTGGAAAGGGGGAGGGCTGTGTCGCTTTGCTTCTGTCAAGGTTGTAAATAGGCTTTTCTTCTTTCTGATTCGCTTTGCTATTGGCTGAGAAATAACCCAATTTATTGCTGCGTTCTCAGGAAAGCAGCAAGCTTTGGTGTCACAATCAGAGGCAAATCTAAGGGGGGGGGCAAATCTGTAAGTTTTGCAAGAAACCTTACCCTGTCATGTAAATCCCTCCTCTCCCTTGCTGCTGTAGCCAGTAAGCAACGCCAAGATGTTCCTTTTCCCTGTGAGGATTGGCTAGAACAGTGCAGGAGAGGAGTGTTTTCCACTGCAAGGTAAGGCTTCTTGCCAAACTTACAGATTTGCCCCCCCTTAGATCCCCCTCTGGTCACAATGACAGCACTTCCAGCCATGACAGCACTTCTGGTGAGTCCCGGGCAGAGTGTCATTCTAAAAAGTGGGTCCCAGTGCTAAATGTTTTGAGAACCACTGGACTGGGGCTTTGCTCAGCATAAGGGAACAAATGTCTTCTTACTCTGAGGAGACCTTGGCCTTCTCAAATCCATGACAGGATTCAGTAGTGGCCATTTGGCACCCCTGCCCCCTTGTTGGATAGGATTGGGCCCCAAGTCCTCACAATCAAACTAATTTGTATTTGCCCAAGACCTACTCATGCCTGACACCGCATGCCAAATGCTGCCCCCTTATCCAGTGATGTGCCAGCCTCTGCTCCTTCTCCTCCCCAATGCCTTAGCTCAGCGCTCTGTTCCCCTCCACATTTCCTTTTTCCTCACTGTCCTTGTCTTCCTTTTCCAAGCAGAAGAAAGAGCAGTGCAGGCAAAAAGGAGGACATGGAAGGACACCACCCACCAATCTACTGACCGATGCAACCGTTTCAGTTGGCTCCATGAATGGGCTGGCCCTGTCTATACCTGTTGCATTCCTGACTGCCCTGCCGCTGTAACTGCATTAGAAATTCTCCCTGGTTAAAACAAACACAGACCTGATCTTACTGAAGCATTGGGCATTTGCTTCTGTCATGCACTCAAACCAAGGTGGGCGGTCAGCAGCTTCTCAGCAGTGACAGTGACATAGAAGCTGGAAGTCTTCAGGGACTGAAGGGGCCACTCCACAAGGCCACTCCCAGTGACATGGCCCAGACGAGAAAAATCACGAGTGCTACATTGTCATTATTACTATTTACTATTTCTGGAACAAAATAGCTTGCAAAGTGGTTTCCCTTAGAAACACAGGACTGTCAGTCCAGCATTACCTGACTTGTAAGCATTTCAGGGCAAGAGAATCATGCACTGGGCTGTCTTGTCAATTTCCGTTTTTCGATCAGTATTCTAGCCAGTGCGTGATCTCTAAGCTAGGCACCGTCAGCCCTGTGGCTCTTGGCAATCACAGTCATTCCTGTCTAAGGCCTGAGAAGTAGGCTTGCGTGAAGAGTGGGTGGTGCCACCAAACTGCAAAATGTTGTCGAGATCCGGCTGCACAAAGTTACTTCCCTTGGAGATGATTCACCGTCATTCAGGAGACTTACAGGATTTCTCTTTGCATTCTTATTAGCACAAATGCGGACGTAAGATGAAAGAAAAGCAATCAGCTCTTAATAGAAAAGCTGCATTTACTGACAATCATAGAGCTGATGACGTTCTTATTCTGGGAGAAACTCAGTCAGTATAATCAGTGGCATTAGTTTTGGCGCCGTCCACAAGCCTGGCTTTCAGTTCAGTTTAATTTAGCAATTTGAAAAAAAATTAAAAGCTATCAAATAAAATAGCCATTAAGACCAATTATGCCTTGCCTTTCCATGTGCGTGCGTCTGTGTGTGTGTGTGTGTGTGTGTGTGTGTGTGTGTGTGACAATCCAACATTTGTTCACTTTTCACATTGACCTAGATTGGGAAGCAAGAATAATGGCAGTATAATTTTTCTTCCATAATAATGATAGGTTAACCTTCTGCTGCAAGCTTTCTTGCTGTGGAGTTTCAAAACTTTCATAAACATGAATTGAGCTAGATAGAAGAGCTAAGCCTCAAAGGCAAGTAGGAATTAGCTTGTGACCCAAGAGGTGCTGGGGCTCCGTCGTAACCAGAAATCATATTTTCCTAACCTAAAAAATGTGTGCTCCATATTAACACAAACAATTACATGGGTTTGTTCAAAGTCACTCTGCACATGGCTGTTTGCAAGTGTTGAAAAGGGCTGGGAGCACACCTGGATTGTGAGAGAGGCTTATTTATGGCCAGCCAATAACTCCCGTTGTTTGAAGCAGTGCGCTAAATACCACCACTGGACTACATGCCATTACCTGACGCTCTACCAACCTGCACTTGAAAAAGGAAGAGGAAAGTAAAGTGTGAAGGAGAGTACAGTGGTGGGCCAGAGCAATGGTTCCAAAACTGTGTGCCGCGGTGCCCAAGGGCACCATGGCAAATTCTCAGAGGCACCATGGAATGTCTCTGTAGCCTCTTCCCAAAGCTCTCCCTGATGCCACTATCTTGGATTGCATTCTCATCGTATCTCGTGTGTTCTCATGCAATTCAAATGGTGGTACCCGAGAGATCCTGGATGATGGTGTGACTGCAAGCTACTGTGACCGTGGTAAATTTGGGAATCTCTGGGCTAGAGTGCAGCATTAGGGGCAGTGAGAAGAGCAACAGAACCCCATGGCTGGCTAAGGTGATCATGTCTGGGAGAGGATGCTCAGGGGCCGTTCAACTGTTGCTCCTCCTTCTAATTCTTGCCCACACGAACACACAGCCACACATTGGAGAAACTGTAATGGGCAGTGTCATCCAAGACCCACGTTGGGCTGACACATGTCCAGTGCTTTGCCCCTGTGCTATTGCAAATGCGCATTTTGCGTCAGCACGAGAATCGCTTGGCCAATGTAGAGCACAGCATCAGCCCAGCAACACCAGCAGGACCACAAGTTCAGCTAGCGCGGGGCCATTTGGGAGTTGGGGAAGGCGGGAGGAGGGAGAAGGGAGCATGGAATGGGGTGGAGGAAGGGAGGGTGGCCCTGCAGGCAGTACGGCATAAGGAGGGGAGTGGAGCCAGGATCTGACCATTAGGCCAGATCCTAGACCCCACCCCTGGGCTGTGTGGCCCCAATTCAGGCCACAGCAGGGTGCTCAAACTTAGCAGGTGCAGACTTAAAAAGACAGTTTAGCAGGTGCAGATCTAAGGAGCTCCATCAGCCTGGTTGGGACTTACCCTAGGGCAAGGGGAAACATTCCCCTTGCCCCATGGTGAGCTCCAGCACAGTCCTGCTGAACGGCCTGCTCCTGCGGAAGTTAGGATTGAGCCCTGAATTTACATGCAGAAAGGCCCGGGTTCAATTGCTGGCTAGTCAACTTACACCAGCTGACTGATTCAGAATATTGACTTCCTAAGTCAATAGAGGAACATTCCTCCAGTCAGAAACTCCGTGTGTGTTCCTACTTCCCACAGCAAATATATGGCTTTGTGCAAGACACACAACCTCATTTTTCTCAATTATCTTTATCGCCCTATAAAACCAGGAGAGCAATCTCCAATTTCCTTGCAGGTGTGCGAAGGAGATTAAATTAGAATGAGGAAAACGAAAAGGCATTTGGAGTGTTATAAGAATAAATAAATTTCTCCTAGACACCCAAATGGCTTTTTGGAGCTTTAACCTCAGAAGTTTTCAAAAGTGAGTTTCTATTAGGCAGGACAAATGTTTTGTGTCCCTTATGCAAAAAATGTAACAATTAATAGATATTAACACTAATAACATGGATATAATGCAGTTCAGTATTCAGAGCATTATGTTCATTAGTAATTCTCTACAAGACCCTAGTCATGTAGCATAATACAGGGTTATCTTTCCTATATTACACAAAAGGCCCCTGAGGCTGATGGCTGCACACTGGCATTCCTGGAGGGGAGAATGGGGGGGGGGCGCCAAGTTTTGCAAAGCACCTTATCTTGCCGTGTAAACCAGTCCTCTCCCTCCCCATCACAGCCAATGCTCGTGGGGAAAGCAATGCCTCCATGTTGCCTAGTAACTACAAGGGCAAAGGAGAGGAGCGGTTTACACCGGAAAGAAAGGTGCCTTGCAAAATATAGTGCCCTGTCCCCCTTCTAGGGATGCTAGTGAGGCCACCTAGTAATTTTATGGTTTGCCAGTCCCGATTAAATGCTGCCCACAGGGCACGGGCTCTGCTGCACCCAGAGGGCAGCCAGAGGATATGCATTGGTGAAGGAAAAGAATGTTTCACGTACCTTCCTCAGCTCCCCCATGGACTCCAGCTGGTGCAGATTCAAGTAGAGGCAAGGGGGTGTATCAGGACAAAGCAAGGGGCAGAGCTCTCCCTGCAAACTCTTGCCCTAACATGCCCCTAACCTGCTCACACAACACCAGTTCGGTCTCCTCCCTGCCCTCTTCTGCCCATGCCTCGCCCCCACTGGTGCCCTACCTGTATTTTCACTGTATACTATTTTATTGCATGGCTGCATGGTTACCTAGCTAGTTGTGTGATATGTTGATATATTTTTTAAAATAAGAACAACCATGAGCGCTATGCTGACAGGCAGCCCAATCCTATGGTTCCCCAGTTCCCAGCAATACAGAGGCAGCAAAATAGCCACTGCCGTATCTGTGGTTTCCTCAGAGTAAAGGAGCATTGGTTCCCTTACCCAAAGTTGATCCCAGGAGGCCCTGATGAATCTATTTGCAGCCCAGGACGGGGTTCACGATATGGTGGGAACCTCTGCTGCTGTTCCTGTCCCCCTCTCAGGCTGATCCTTGCCCCTAAAAGCCATCCTGCCGCATGGCAGGAGCGCGTACCACCATCTTCTCCAATAACACATCCTCCTGGTGCTGAGGCCCAGTGCCAACTGGTGCTGGCAGCATGGCCATTGCTACAAACTCACTGCCAGCACCGGAGTGCCTTATGGCACTTTAGCTATGGTGGTTGCCAGAGCAGCACATGGGCCACTGGCATACCCCCAGCATAGGATTGGGCCCTTAGTCAGCATGCTGCTTTCAATGTGCTACCATAACTTCACGAGTGATCTGTTCCAGACGTAGTGCAAACCCATAGTTTCCGCCCATACTATGGTATGGTGTTCCACTCTGCCATCCAAGCACATCTCAAAATTCCCCATCCTACTCTTCCACCATCACTGTGCACCTCATCATCTTTGTCCTCCTGCTCCCCCCCCGGCCTTTTTGCAAAATGGCTTAGTAGGGACATGATGGAAGTGGAATCTCTCCAGCCACTGCCACGTACGCATCTGCAACAGCATTCACAATGCTGCCAAGTGTCGTCCGCTACCAGAATATTTGTTCCAGCAGCATCCACACCAGTGGCGCACCCATCCCATGCTCCACCCAGGGACCGGGTTGATGCTCTGTGTCCCTAGTGCCAGCTCTCCGCACCCTCCCTGCTATGCCATCCCACCACGCCAGGCTCCATTTCTGAGCCGTACAGGCGCAAGGGAGGGCAGGCGGACAGGCCAAAACTTCTCACCTCTTCGAGAGGTGTGTCTCGTCGCTGTCTTCCTCCTGCCCCAGGAGCACCATGCCCAGAGGCCCCTGCCCCCCCCCCTCGCCCAATGATAGATCCATGACTGGTTCACACCAAATAGGATTGGGCTGTAATTTTGGCTGATCCAAGGCTGTTTTTCCTAAACAGCTTGCTCCTAAAAGGAACACCATTTTTCTCTCCTTCTCTAATGTTCAGGAGATAAACACTAAATGCAGGAGATAAACACTGAAGGAGACAGAGAGATTTATTATTATTACAACAATGAATTAATTAAAAAAAGAAATTATATCTGCTTTAAGATAAAAATTGCCAAATGGAAAGGAATGTTGATAGTCCTAGGAGTTAAAATTTGCATTTGGGCATCCATAGTTATCAATAAGAAAGATGTAAAATTATAGCATCTCACAGAGCGGGTACCATGGAAGAAACTGTGCTTATTTTCTCATTAACCAATCTTTCTCCAAGGAGTCATCATTAAAATGTGCTTTTTTTTGCCTGTCAGGCTGATGTGCACTTTCTAATTTACTGTTTAAGAAACTGGAGCAAGGAATTTTCCACATTCGTTTCTCATTTATTTCAAGAGTCATAAGGAAGTAATGGAAGAGGAAAATGGTTTCTGAATCAAATTTTAAAATTACCAACCATATGTGGCATAGTATCTTCTAAAAACAAAGTCCTGGCAGGATGTGCCGAAGCCATTCAAGTTGAGTCACGAGTCAGCAACCCTGCAACTCACAAGTCATAGTGCGACTTGCATAGTCCCAAGTCATTTCGATAAATGAGTCAAATCCTTGAGCAAAAAAAAATCTTCTGTCTGCCTCAATCCCCCCAGCCCCACCTTATGGAACCACTCACCTTCCTCCCATGACATCTGCTGCTGCCATTGGCCTGAAGGACGGCTTCCAGATCCCCCAAGAGGTCTTTTGGGTCCACGTGGAAGCAATAGGAGAAAAAGTAAGTAAGCAAGCACATGCACACTTAAGAGAGTCATGCCCACTTTTCCAAGTTACTGGCCCCAAGACTTGAGTTGGGTTCAAGTCAATGAAGTCCATGACTCAAGTTAACACAAGTTGTGAAAAAAAAACAGCATTTTTATGAATCAAGCCATGTCCACCCAAATGCCCATCCCTGAGTTCTGGTACTTTTAAATATCTTCCACTGTACCTCAAAGTGTAAAAATCCTATCTGTATGTATCACAGCATCCCACTGAGTGCATCTGATAGTCTCACTATAAACATAGTGAGATTATTCCTGATAGTCCTCCTGACCATAAACAATAGAGTTCATGTAGCATTTTAGGATGAAACTAATGTGAGTCCTCATATGCTTGCTTCGGAGACCATGTTTCCAACCATTGCAATTCCACTTCCCAAATTGCTCTGCTGAAGAAGGAATGTGCCCTTGGTGTGATGATTTGGTTTAGGGAGCAAAAAGTCCATTTCAAGAAGATAAGAACGGTGGACTAGTTAGAGCGTCCTTTTTCTAATTCAGGGAGTGGGAGGAGCAGAGGCTGTTGTTCACCTGTTGAGAGGAGCCAACATTAGACCTGCCTTTTCAGAGGCCCGGAGGCCTTGGAGCAGCCCTGCTCTCTGTTTTTGCATGCCTCAGTTCTGATCTGGATTGCACCCTGGGAAGCTGTTATACAGTTATGCAAATGTCATATTTGCTTTTGAAGCTCCTTCTGCCTCCAGAGCACACATTTCACGGTGCATGTAGTTTGGTCCTTAAAGATGAAACAATTTATGTCAGCATAAGGGTACCAGCAATGATGCAAAAGGCTGTGTGTGTGTGTGTGTGTGTGTGTGTGTGTGTGTGTGTGTGTCTAACAGCCCAATCCTATTTCGCACTGGGACAGGCAGGGTTAGAGGTGGCAGCAGTGCAACTCCGAGTAAGGGCCTCAGCCACAGCAATGGGGTGATTCACACCTGTGCTAGCGAAATAGCTGGCATTGATCCAAGCAGGCCAGTGTAATACTGGGCTGCTCAGAATGGGGGTTAGGATCTGACATAAGTGCTAGAGGCCGATCCCACCCTCCTCCTAGGCTCAGTCCACCCATTGGCCTGCCCTCCCTCCAAGGTAATCTAGTCCAACGCCCTGCCTGTAGCAGGAAATCCTCCTAGAGCATCTCCAGCAGGTGCCTGTCAAGCCTCTGCTTGAAGGTCTCCAGTGAAGGAGAATCTACCACCTCCCTCAGCACTCTGTTCCACTGTCGAACCACCCCTATTGGCAAGAAATTCTTCCTGGTATCCAGCTGGCATCTCCTCTCTTGCAGTTTGCACCCATTGGACCTAGTTCTACTGTCAAAGGCAGATGAGAATGAATTGGTCCCTTCTTCCTTATGATAGCCTTTCGAGAGAGGCAGTTCAGATGAACAGCTCCTCATTAAGAAAACTAGTTGAGAAGTGAAGTGAGTGGCAAGGATGTCTGCACACTGTGAACAAACCCACCCATAATCATGTGAACCAAGTCAAATGCTTCAAGTATCATCTGGATTGGCTCAGGGGTGCATAGTTAAGACATACAGCTAAAAAAAACATTCTCAGACAGGTATTAAGAATGCTATTTCTATATATTTGTTCAATGATTGTATAAAATGTATACGGGCAACAGATCTTCACTGAAACCTGGTCTGGTTTGTTTAAAGAGTGTAACGTTTTGGGCTTCTATCTAATTATTATAAGAAAAATTCTACTTAGAAGAGTCCCAATTGACCTTGTTTTGTATGTATTGCAACAATGTATTCAGATGAAATATCTTTAAAGAAGTGCTTATATAGAATTGCAGTACATTTATTGTACTAACCAGCATGGTGTAGGAAATATATGCATTATTCATTAATTAGGAACTATATACTTTATACAAGTAGCACTTTTATACAGCTAGGAACTAGCACCGAGTTTCTGCTTGAAAAGACATTATCAACTGGAGCCTAGGAACTCTTCCACCTTGATCAACGTAAGTTGAATTTATGAAAAGGTGTTCTCCCACCTATTCTGGTGGGATTCTAGTCTCCCACCTTTCTTGAAGGAGTGTACATTCCACAAATTCGTGATGAATTAGAGAGCAGGTGATGAGTGAGCAGGTTTACTTTAGCATATATTCACTATCAGCCGCTCAAGCCTCTGTGGCTATAATGGTGATTGGGCAGCAGTGTTCCCCACAAGTAGCGGGTTGTTTAACCCTTGATGCATATAGCCTAATCTGTCTTGTCAGCAATTCGCTGTATGTCTCAGGGTGCAATCCTATCCTGGTACAGTTAGGCCTGCAAAGTTTGGCAGGCACAAGGGACATCATAAAGCGTGGACCACTCTTAGAGTCAGGGAGGATGGCGCATGTCTGTGTGCTGGACTCTCTGACTCTGAGAGTGGTCCAAACATACTTTACGGTGTCCCTTGTGCTGGCCAAACGTTGCTGGCCTAACTGTGCCGCCCTAACTCCAGGTTAGGATTGCGCTCTCAGAAACAGATTGATAACTTTCCATTGTACAGTATGCTGACTTTGATGGACACCAAGCCAAAATTCTGCTTGATGCATCGTTATGGATTTGCCTGTCTGGAAGGGTCTATCACTATGGCTTTGCCTGACAAACTGATGAATGCTTGGCATTTAACCGAAGACCTTGAATGCTCCTTGATGGCTGGAAATAGCTTTTCCCACCTTTGGAATGTGACACCCATCACACTTTGCGGAGGGAAGGATAGGGATACAGCCATGTTAGCATTTTTAACTTTGGAGACAGAGACAGCTGAGGGATTTAGCTGGAGCTGGCTAAAAACTGAGGCATCCTTGGTGTGCACTTGCTTTCTTTGAGAACCTGATGTGGGATTTCTTCTGTAGGAGGCTTTCTGGTTCTTCTGTGCTCTGCTTGCAAATTTATAAATAAAACAGATATTGCAAACATACCAAAATCTTCAGTGCTCTAGAGGAAACTAAACTATCAGATCCATGGGAAAACTGATCTATATGGTTAAGGAAATAAAAAGTCTGTTTTTTTGCCCAGCGGGTAATTAAGCTGTGGAATTCCTTGCCACAGGAGGTGGTGATGGCATCTGGTCTAGATGCCTTTAAAGGGGGATTGGACAGATTTCTGGAGGAAAAGTCTATCATGGGCTATAGCCCATGATGGGTTGTGCAACCTCCTTTCATTAGTAGTAGGGTACTTCAGAATGCCAGGTACAAGGGAGTGGCAACAAGATCTTGTTGTCAAGCAAGCATCTTGTTGTCTCCTGGGCTCCCTGAGGCACCTGGTGGGGCACTGTGAGATACAGGAAGCTGGACTAGATGGGCCTTTGGCCTAATCCAGCAGGGCTGTTCTTAAATTCTTATGTTTCGCTTTTTATCTCTAATATATTTCTTTATAATCCTTTATTCCATTCCTATAGTTCCTTTATGATTAGTTCATAAAGCTGGCAAAATGAAATACACACCAAAAGATCTAAAACTAATGGGCACGGACATTTACAGTCTATTTTCTTGAAAATATGCATACAAAATTATATTATATATGCATATTATATTATATTAGAGCTTTAGAAGCAAAGAAGTGTGCTGACAACTGCACAGTATAAAAAAAGAGTTTCATTACTGCCAATCAATTATTAGTGTAGAATTTTCCACAGCTATGCTAAGGCCCCCATCATGGAAAAAATAATTTTAAAGTGCATAAAGCAGAATCCACAGATGTTTTCTTTACTTTATTAGAATCCATGATCATTTCCATGGAGACAGTCCCTCTTTTGATAATTCATACTTAAATGCATTTCAAAGCATGATTTGACTTTTTAGATCATAAACAGATTATATGTTGTCAGACAATGGTAGCTACCCTATTATCAGACTCGATTTGATTTGCAGAACTGCTTTGTTAATAGAAGTTCTTTCTTATGTCTGTTCCAGATGTGATTGCTCTTGTCTCTGATGCAAATCAATTTTTTATTTTTATTTAATGTGCAATGCTCACCAAACATTATCAAATGTTCTGTTGCCTTGTGTGATTTTCACTTTTGTGATAACAGACACAACTGAACTGGTCCCTTCCAGTTTACTGTATAGATTGGATGCATATCAGCAAAAGTGGCATATCATCAACAATTTACTTCTTCTCTCCCATGATTTAGAATGCTGGGTGCCCAATGTTCTCAAACACAGGAGAAACTCTGTAGATAAATGCTATCTTTTGGGGAGCAGAGCTATAGAATACTGCCAGGTGTGGGACGTTCTGGTGCAATCAGGACCCCCTCTCACTGTGGACAGTATTCATGGTTCCAATAATTTCAGGCTGTGTGTTCATTCAAACTACTTCCACCACACTTAAGGTGAAGACAGAAGTCCTGTGAAGACAGAAGATAACCTGCAGCAGAGATCGCATGAAAGTGGCTGCAATGTGTGCTGGCAATCCCTGCCCCTATATTTATGCACTTCTTCTGCCAATGTGCTGTGAAAGCTCCCCCCCATGGAGCTCCCCCCTATTTGCATACCAGGATGCTGGATGCCCTTCAGAGAACATCTGCACTGGGCTCAAGTCATATGCTTAAGTGTGGCAAAAAGTGGTCTTTACAGTAATAGCGTTTCAAGACTGGGATTGAGTGCCTATACCTTTAACCACTGTATAGAAGTGGGAATTTGGACAGATGCAGCTCATCATGGAAGAGTTTCAAAAGTCCAGGATGCCCCTTCTGAGGCTCCACACCTGTAGTCTGGAGAGAGAAGCATGTTAAAGAGGCATCTCATTGCCTTGCAGTCCTCCTCCAGATCAGTTTCCCTCTGGGCTGGCTATTGGTGCTGCCAAGAGGCACAAAGTAGCACAAGGTTCTCAGGAGGTGCAGACTCTTGGTGGGGGGCAGTTCTTTCTGCAGCTCTTGGTTGGTGGGCTCTGTTTCCAGCTCAGTGTCAAGGTCTGGGTCTAGCACCAGTCCAGCATCCTCCTCCTCCTCAGGCTCCACACTTGGGCTGCAGCTAAGGACGGGAGTCATGACAGCCTACATGACAGAAATGGATACCCTTTCCCAACTGGGCTATATGCTCCCTATACATATTTCTTAGCCATTTCCTTTCCCTTTGGATGTGTTCGTGGTGTGTGTCCGTGCGTGCGCCTTCAACTTTCACTTTTGTTTTGAAAGCAGCCCTGCCATGGGAATGAGTCCAGAATGTTTTCAGAACAGTCCTCTAGAGAGACTTTGCTTTGATATTGAGAAACGTGTTGACATGTTCAAAGAGATCTAGATGACAGTGAGAGCTGCAGTTACCATTCTGATAAGTTGTCATGCCCCTATCATAGCATCGGCATTGGCTGCTGAGCACAATTTCTGAGCACAATTCAAAATGCTGATTTTGTCTCTAAAGCCCTTAACGTCCTGGGACCTAGGTGACCTGTTCATGTAGATCTGCCTGTCTGTTGAGATCATCTTGAGAGGCCCTGGTGTGAGAACTGTTGCCATTGAAAGTAAACTTGGTGCTAATGCAATACAGGGCCTTCTCTGTTGCTGCACCCAGAATGTGTGTGGCTCCTTCCCATATGAAATCGGGATTGACCCTCTTTGGTGCTAATGTTTCACAAGGCTTTAAAGCTTTTCTTTTTCAACAAGCCTTTAGGCTTTTTTCCTTATTTATTTATTATTTATTTATTAGATTTATATCCCGCCTTATTTGCCTAAAGGCGCTCAAGGCGGCTTTACAAAATATAAAAACTAACATTAAAAACATTTCAAAAACAATATAAAAAAACAATACAATAAAACAATTAAAACCACCAACAGTACAATTTAAAAGCAACAAACCCAGTGGATCCTAAAATATAATAAACCAGCCAGCCCGCCAGACCTGTCAACAATTAAAAGTTTTTTGAAATAAAAAGGTCTTCAGCCCCCGCCGGAATGTTAACAGAGAGGGAGCAGTTCTCAATTCTAAGGGGAGGGTATTCCAAAGTTGGGGGGCCACCACCGAGAAGGCCCTCTTCCTAGCCACCACCCCTCTCACTTCTCCTGGTGGCGGCACAGTCAACAGGGCCCCCCCAGATGATCTAAGAGTACGGGTTGGATTATATGGAAGGATACCCCGGACCCGAGCCGTAAAGGGCTTTAAAAGTCAAAACTAGCACTTTGAATTGGGCCCGGAACAGAACCGGCAGCCAGTGTAGTCGCCGAAGCAGCGGCTCGACAGAGTCAAACCGACGTGCCCCAGCAACCACCCGAGCCGCCGCGTTCCACCTTAGTTCACAACTTCACTTCACTTTGTTGTATCCAGATGCTCATTTGTATCATTTTTGTTCCTTTCATGAATGTTATGTGTGTGTGTTTTGAGATAGTTGATTTGCTGTTTGTTAAATTGTCAATTTCTTTTTCTTTTCTATTTTATGACTTTTAATCTTATGTAAGCCATTTTGTGAATATTAAATTGGGTGAACTCCAGAAGCTAGTGGAGGACAGGGAGACCTGGCATGTGGTCCATGGGGTCGCGAAGAGTTGGACACGACTTAGCGACTGAACAACCACAAATTTTCAATTTGGGAAAGACAGGATGTAAATACATTTAAATAAAAGTACATTGTATGTGAAAGAAAATAGATGTGTTTACGAGGGGAATATTCTCTTTTGTAGAATTAGAATCAGTGGGGTTTCAAAGATAGATTATAAGAGGCTCAGCAATACAACAAGCGGCCTCCTAAGCTTCCCTAGATAATCTTTCTTGAACAACCCCTCCTCTCTTTCTCACACACACAGACACAGAGAGGGGGGTATAGAAGCACCTGTTGGTCTTGAGATATGGTCCTAGGAGTATATTCAGGCAGATTTGTACAAGAGTATCCAGTTATTTGCTGCCTATTTAAGAGATAAGTCCAAAGGGACTCAGGATCACACGAGCTATCTGAATGAACTGGTGGAGAGTCAATGCCAGTTGACAATTGGTGGGTTCGGGAAAAGCTTTGTACTGGGCCACTGAGTGGCATGCTATGTCTTCTGGTAGCGCACTGTATCCTTGATCCTCCGCTGTATCCTTGACCTTCCAGTGTCTGGTGGCACAGGTCCAGACCACTTAATGGTTCTGGTACTGGCCTCCTCTATCCTTTTTATTTTTTATTTTTTGAAAAAACAATCCTTTTGAAAACAACAATGCAACGCACCTGAGGTATCGTTTCATCACAACCATGCAACAATGGGGCTGGAGGCCATTGCTGTTTAAAAAAAGATGACAGTGGCTCTGGATTGACTCAGGGCTCAGGCCTCCAGCATCTGTGGTACAAGCATACCACAGGCGTTGGTGTTGCAAACATGCCCAACGTGTGGCACGTTGCCTGAATAGCCGGTGCTCAGAGGCGTAACTAGGGTATGGCAGCAGGGGGCATGAGCCCTGGGGCTCCATAAGGTGGGGGGTGCCATTGGCATGGCGCCCCGCCCCCCCGCCCACAAATTTGTGACCCCCGTGCCCCAAGCCGGGAGGTGTGCCGGCATCTCCCCTCCCAGCCTGCCACTTGAGTACTTAAAGTGCCCGAGCGGCAGCCCCAGGGAAGGAAGCCGTCACCATGCCCCCCGGCTCTGCAAACCACGGGGGCGCCTTAAAGTGGCCTTAAAGTTGTCGGCTTTTCTGGCTGCCACGGTGCTGGCACTTTAAGGCCACTTTAAGGCGCCCTGTCGCCCTTAATTATGTGGTTGGCACTGCCTCCTCTACCCACCCCTTGCGGCCTCCTCCTCCTGTCTCCCCCCTCCTCTGAGGTGCGAGTGGACCACTCAGAGTGGTAGAGGCTGCCGTCGCTCGAGGAGCTGCTGCTGCCACCTCCTCAGTGCCTCACTCGCCACCCAGCCACCGCTTTTGCCCTGACGCCTCGCCTCCCTCCCCTTCCCCTGGGCCACCCGGTATATGAGTTATTTATTTATAACCGCGAGCCCGCCATGTCCACGACGGCCTGGAGGCGCCTCATGCAGGATTTCAAGGGTTAAGGCGGGACGGGACGGCCGGCAGAGCTGGCTGCATTTCCCTGGCTGGGTCTGTTTTTGTGTGTGTGAGTGTGTTTATGTCTGTTTGTGTGTGTGTGTGTGTGTTGGCTCTGCAGACACATGGCAGCAGAAGCCACACCCCGCAACGTCATGATGTCACGACATCGTTGCGTGCCATGGGCACAATTTTGCCTAGATATGCCGAATTGAGAAGATTCATTGGTAGGTCTCTGGGTTTACCTAGGCATCAGAAGATGAACGCCCACTTCTCCCAATGTGCCTCCGGTGGCTGCCTGGCTGCCACCGAATGCAGCGGTAGTCGTTTGGCTACCCCTGTGCCTGTAGCAACCAGGCAACTCAGGATTGGGCTGCCCCACTGCTGCCGCAGAAAGGTGGACACTGGGTAAGGCCTCCAGGCCAGGCTGGGGACCTTCTGCTTGTTCTGGGCTCCCAGCCAGTGCCTGCTGGATGCCGCCCTTGAACTTGAGGAAAGAGCATTAACTCTGCTGCAGAAGTCTGTTTAGTGGTTGATCCCGCAAGGTTTCCTAAAGGGCTCGAACAGTCGGGCCAATTACCAGAAACAAGACCCAGATAAATTGTACATATTATTTCATCAATCTAAGTTTTCTGCCCTGGTTCTTTTCAGTGTGCTGTAAGCAATAAATAGTTGAGTTATTGGAAGGTGCCTAGTGTGCTGTTCTAAAATATTCAGTAGTTTCCTTGTACAAGGTAAAAAGAAAGAAAGAAAAGAATGGGGATTTGAATTAAAGAGACAAACCAGGGAGACAATTGAACATGACCATACATCTAGAAGAATGTGTTTCTTTGGTATATGAAATTACAGGTGGTTGACTAACCTTTCTTTTTCGATAGTTCATTCTTTTGCCTTACTCAGGGAATACAGAAATATGATTTAATCTTCCTGTCAGGTATTTGCATATTCATTAAACATTTCATTAAAGACATCAGGAAATAATTTACTGATCTCTCACTGACAACTCAAGTCGAACGAACCTATCACATTACTATCTAAATTGGCAGAGCAGCCAAAAGTGGAAGACCTCAAAGAGGAGGAATCCTCATCTGGAGCAGAAAAAAAAGTCCTGAGCAACTGCAAAGGTCCAAACTTTTAAATCATATTTTAATACTTGAAACTATCTGGAAGATCTTTCAACATCCTTAAATATTTGCATATTGACAGGCACAAAAATGACCTCGTATAGGAACACCCAGTAAGGACTGTACGAGTCCCGATGTTTGTATTCAGGTTTGCAGTTAATGGATCTAATATAGAGATTTCATTTTAATTTATATTCAGAAGCTGTTGAATAGGGAAGGGTATATTTTGACAGGTGGTCCAGCCCTCTGCTAAAGCTTATGTATTTCAGAGACTTGTCTTATTAGCTCTGCATTATTATAAGTAGCACTCTTGGATTCATTTTAGGGCAGCTGTGACAGCTAAAAGACTAATCTGTTCTCCTTTGAATTGCATAATTTTTTAAATTATGTGGACCAAATGCTTAATAATATTAATATATTGGCTTTTGGTGAATTTTAGCTTTTAGACTGCAATCCTAAACCACCTTATTTGGGAGAAAGTCCCATTAAACTCCAAGGGACTTAGGTCTGAATCAACTGGCATAGGATTGCCCAGACTGGGAGTATTTTTTTAAAAGAGGGAGGGAGACAATTGCAGCACATCAAGACAAATATGGGATTTTACCCATAGCCACAAATTTTCACATTTAACTTCAAAATCACTGTTGATTTTATTAGCATTGCAAAGTGTGGATTTTTTTCTGCATTTTGTACAAGGAACAGAACACATAGATTATTCTTGGATACAGCACAACTTCTTGTCCAAACAGAGAGAGAGAGAGAGAG
This sequence comes from Lerista edwardsae, assembly GCA_029204185.1. Classification (NCBI taxonomy): domain Eukaryota; kingdom Metazoa; phylum Chordata; class Lepidosauria; order Squamata; family Scincidae; genus Lerista; species Lerista edwardsae. Next base: position 36,930,690 of record JAJKFI010000002.1, on the reverse strand, counting down.
AGAGAGAGAGAGAGAGAGAGAGAGAGAGACAGAGAGAGAGAGAGAGAGAGAGAGAGAGAGAGAGAGAGAGAGAGAGTGAGCAATGGATGAATGTGCAGGTGTGAACCAGCCCCATGTCTTCTGTGAAGGTTCAGGTCTACAGTGGTTCATTTACTTAACTTGCATCCCAATCCTATCCCCCACCATAATCCTATTCCCTACCATTAAAAACAATGATGCTGCACTGATGGAGTGTGTGTTACATCCAATGGTGGGGGAAGGGACAGAGGTAAGTAGATATTTCTCAAGTAGAGATATGCTAAGTAGATATTTGCATTGCCTATGGGTCTCCTTGGACCTATGATGGCACTATAGTTGATGTAAGTCTGAGGAAAGAAAAGGGGTGGTGGGTGAAAAAAAAGAGGGAATACAATCTGGGCACACTCTGGTGCCAACAGCATCCATGGTCCCCCAAACTTCCCCTCCCCACCTGTAACATATCCCTGCTGCCAACTTTCTGAGATCAGCAGAGCCTCTGGAGGCCACTGGCACATGCACCATGCCTCTGCCCATTTGCAGCAGTGGCCCAGAAGCACATGACGACAGTCCAAATTTTGTATCACCGTAAAGGGACTTTATGAACCCAGAGAGTATTGTGTTAATCTACTTTAAGCTTTTTCGATAGGACTTGCTATACATATGATATAAATGTTCAGATAATTTCATGGGAAAGTTCAGAATTACAACACGTGTCATAGATATGCACATAGCATCTGTAGCATGAGAGCATCCATAATGTCAACTTTCCACTTAAGTCAAAAAGTAGCTGTTTGGGAAGAAGTAGCTGTCAGTATTCATACACAGTAAATGTAATCTGAATGATGATATGAAAAGAGAATTTTATTTTTTTCCTGCTGGAATTGTCATCCCCCCCCACTAGTCTTGGACTTTTTGGCATTGTTGATACCCTGTAATGTAAAGCCTATAATGTTGGTTATTACTTTTATTGTAAACTTGAAAAATCTTTCAATTTACTCTCAGGTAAGTGGGTTTAGGATTGTAGGCTTATAGGACACCAGTATTAATGAGCTGTAACACATGAAGGACTGATGGTCCAATCCTAAATAAATTCCTCTGCACTGATGCAGTAGTGTTAGAGTGGGCTACCCTGTATCCAGAGGGGAATTTTGGCTGCCGGAGGTCTCCTCAAGATAAGGGGACATTTGTCCACTGGGGTAAGCCCTATCAGCCACCATGGGTCAACTTGGACCCGCGCCAGCATTGACCCGTGTCAGTGGATCAGGTCAAAAATGGGGGATAGGATATGGCATATGCTGACACCGCTAATCCTGCCTCCCTCCTGGGCCTGATCCAACTACCCCCATACCCATTGCCCTGCTCATTCCATCAATGCCTGGCCCTTCTGCAGCCCTTTCCAACCCCTGCACCTTCTCTGGCTGGCACCCTGCAATTGCTGGCATGCATGTGAAGGCTACAGCCTGCCCAGCAGTGTGCCAGCTAGAACAGAAAGCCCTTTCCAGCATTTTTGCAACACTGTGCCCTGGTGGTACACATGTTCCACCAGTGTAGTGAGGCAATGGGATTAGGCCATTGGGTATTTTCTGAGAGTATAGAGTGGGCAGTTCAGGTCCCAATTTTTGGGTTATCACAAAAATGTAATGAGCAGTTCCCCAATGAAATGGTAGTTTACAAGTGGAAATGTAATTTCCTGGTTTTAAATCTATTACTAGACAGTGCATGAGTGTGTCATATTAGATTTATTGCACATAATAACTTAGGCTTGTGAAGAAAATGAGTGCCTGTTTTTAGAACAGGTTTATGAACATTTTAAAACTAGGTCATATCAAGGATAAATCATACCTTCAAGTCACCGATACATCCTGTTCAGAAAAGTTTTTAAAGAATTGGCTTAACATCCCGTTTATTTCAATAGGCTTTTTCCACAGCCATTTCTTTTCAGCCATTCCTTTAGTTCAGTAAACCAGGTTTGTATTTATAGTCTGTATTTACAGCCATGCTTTAGTTCTTAAAGTGAAACAAGATAACAGTAAATTTAAAAAATGTACAGTGCATTATTCGGGTCGACTTCTAAGACTTTACACAACTATACTGTAGCAGTGGAGAATCATTAACATTTTATGGAAATCAAATTCAAAAATGAGTTTATTCAAAAATTAGTTTCAAATGTGGTCTTCTGCCTCAGTCTACTCTTTGATACTTCCTGAAGCCTTAGGGTGCATATGTCAGGCTTTGATTCCTGAATTTTCTTTAAGATCCTGCCAGCAATAGGTTAATTAAAGAACAAATCCTTTTCCTTTACTGTGTGAAAAAAATATCCTTTCTTCTCACCCTAGAAATAAGGGGGGATGTGTTATATTAGTGTGATTTATAGTTTTTAAAGTAATTAAGCAGATTTTTCATTGTATAAGCATCAGGCTGACTCACAACTCAGTTAACCCAAACTAATAACACTTCATCCACCTTAAATTACAGTTGAAGACAATGGCCTAGTTCAGACATAATGCTCTGAAGTGTTATCCCATGGCTACTTTGCAGTCACATCTTTACTTGTAATTGACAATGGCCAGGAATAAGAATAGTTACTGTATATAAATATGGCAGCATCCATAGCAGATATCTGGTGGCTCAAACTAGTAGCAGGACATCTGCAGAAGACAGGTTCAAGAGGACTGGTTTATCAAGGCATCCATAATGATAGGTCTATGCTTTCTATATTTTGGTTCAATTGTCTGAATTTATCAGCAGATTTTAGACAATTTTCTCTTACAGATTTCTAGCCCAACTTTATCCCCATCCACGCCATAGTATGCAGCTATGCCAATTAAGTGTATATTACATGCTATGGGGTGGTGGTGGTAGTGGTGGTGAATGGGAAGGCCAGAAAGAGATGTATAAAAAAAACTCCCAGTAAGCTGCCTGATCATCTATGGACCCACACCTAGTATATAGCTGGTATATGTCTGATATGAGGAGAGGAAGGGTGTGGGGTGCTGAGGAAAATGGGGGATAGGATCCAATGTGCAATGTCACCAACAGGATCCACCCCCCTTTTATTTACCTTTAAATGTAGGTTCTTACCCCTCTGCCACTACCTAGTCCTTAGCCGGCCCACAGCATGTCAGCATTGCTGCATGATCAGGGCTTGCCCTAGATAGGATTGAGCCATAAGATGTGTTGTTATGGTAGTTCACTGAGGGCACAATCCTACCCCATGTTGGAACAGGCAGGGCAACTGACCTGTGCCACATTCTAGCATGGGGCTGGGACTGGCTGCAGTGCAACCCAGGCAAGGGGGATCAATTCACCTTACCCTGGGTATCATGGCAGTGGGCCAAATGGGGCTACTCGGAACTGCACTGCTGAAATTGGTGGCGCAAATCAGAGCATCCCAGAAGGAGGCCATGGGGACGGGGATTAGCATCCAGCCTAGGTGTGGGATCCTGGCATCACTTCTTCCACACGCCGCTCCACCCACAGACCCGTTCTCTCCTGCCTCCCCCTGCCCCAGTCCACCTTCCTCTCACCCTGCCCTCATGTACTGGCCTCCCAAGACGGCCTCACCTGGGTTTCTCCAGTCCAGGAAGCCGTGGGAAAAGCTCTGCACGTCCATGCACTGGCCTCCCCTCTTCCTGAATTGTCGCCAATGTGCTTTACGATGTGCTTGCAACATTCCTGGGCCAGTACAAGTCTCCAGTACTGGCCCATCCCAGGGTTTGGATTACGCCCTTAACAGTTTAACATGACTGAACTGGGAACCAATCACAGCCTGGTTGGCCCAAAAGAGAGAAGAGAGAAAGGTGCTTTGACAGGACTGGAATGAGACGTTGTGTCAGAAATACACGAATTCTTAGGCAATGTGACTTTCTCCTTCTGCTGAATTGCGAAGTGAAACAACTGAAACATTCCTTGCCTCTCTCCTGTCCACATCCTTGTCCACATCCAGACTGGTCAGTATGACAATGTACTGTAGCACTAAGGCCACAATTTTATGCCCATTTTCCTGGGAGTGAGCTTTGTTGATCAGCATCATTGTTGGGTATTTCTATACCGCCTTTCTCACCGACTCTCCCCATGTGTGATCATAATGGGAATTGCTTCTCATAATGGGACTTGCTTCTGATAGACATGCATAGGATTGTGCTGTGAAAGAGAGAAACTGGAAAGAGAGACTTTGGGGTGAGTTAAGTGTGGGAGACACAGGGTTGGAGCATCCATTCCAACCCAGGCAATTTAACTAGTAAATAACATACTAGCTAACTCTAACTTCGCATTTGAAAAGGGACTTGATGGAAATCTGTCTTTCCTAATACAGACAAATGCATACTTTGACATTACTAAAAGGCAAGAAATGTTTTCTCTCACTATAAATCTTGTGCTCACATTTTCCAGGTGTGTAGTGGTCAGTGTGTTTTCCTCCCTTGTGATAAGCTGAAAGAGTTGTTCACATTTGACTTAGCAGTAGTAATCACATCCTGCTGTCGCAGACAGCGCGTTTAGAACTCCATATGATATTGCAAGAGGTAGAAACCCTCCAACAGGAGCCATTAAATTTTTAACTGAGAAGGAAAAATCCGCCTTCTTTTTTCCCATTCACAGATGGAGGTTCTCCTCTTAAGGGGTGAGGTTCAGGACAGGAAATTGTGTGGCTTTGATCAGTGACATATGCTAAGCCTGACCTACCATGATTCATCAGGACTAGAAACCGCAGGCTTATGCCGTTAGAAAGGCATATATTGTCCTCCTACTTTCTAAGGCTTTTCTTCCTATCCATGTCATTGTGGATCACAGAATGTGAAACACTGCTTTTCTCTAAGAACAATTTTGCTTTTAAGGGTATTAACTCAGTTATGACTGGACAAAGAAATTTGGACAAAAAAAATGATTCGCCATACACAGTGATGTACCCGTTGAACCTAATCTCATTATCTGCAGATTGTATATCTATGGATTTGTCTCAACGCGGGTCCCTTTGACCCACAAGTGGCTCAACCTGAAGCTTCTGAAGCTCTTCTCAACCACATTCGGGAGTAGCTCCCAGTGCAACCAAAGGGCACACTGGCTGCCGCTTATTTCCCTCTTGCGTTGTTTTCCCTGTAGTATACCTTGCAGAACATGTTTTTGTAGTTTATGGTGGGCTAGTACATGAACAGTGCTGCAAAGACAAAGAACAAATTCATATTCCAGCCCTCCCAGTTCTGAAATTTGCCACCATCTCTTAAAAATGTACAGGTTTTATAGAACAGTAGTTCCCAATTAGGCTACTGAGGGCTGCTGATTCTTATAGCTCTTTTGACATGTGGAGAGCCATTATATCAAAAATTTATATGATACTAGTCTTCTCAATAGCTTAGCAAGGGTTGGTAGGCTCAATAGCCTACCAAGCAAATTAGACTCAGAATGCAATCCTATACCCCCGTTGTGCCGGCGCTAAGCTCTTGCGCCGGCCGAACATGGTTGCAAACATGCTGTCAAGCGCATCAGTGTCAGTGGTATGGCGCTAGACTGGCGCAAGCAGCAGGGCCAATGCCCGGGCTTGTGCCGGTCGAGTGTCGGCGGCGCATGGTCGGCACTGGGCCTCACCGAGGGTGTTCCAGACGTGTGCCGGAGGCATAACTGGGTGGCATAGCGGGCAGAGACGGGAATTGTGACACAGGATGGCCATAGTGTCAAATTCTAAACCCCGTCCCCGACTCGGCAGCCCCAATTCGGGCCACTCCTGCGCACGTACACCTGCGCCTGGACAACAGCAGGCGCAGATCCGAGCAGGCCCATAGGGATGACTGGGGCTTACGTGGGTGCAAGGGGGAAACCTCCCCTTGTATTGGCCTGCACTTTGCTGCCACCGCCTCCTAATGGCCTTTAGGATACAGCCCTGCTATGTCGGCCTTACTTAGGATTGGGCTGTCAATAGCCTAACTGGATTTAATAAAAAGATATTGCTTCTTCTCTCGATATCTGTTACGGTTGTGATTTGTGAAAAAATGTGTGAAAAAATGTAGTGAATTTTTTTTTCCCATTAAATGACTGGGTAGACTTCTTCCTGCATATTTTGCCACATATCTCCGCTTCCACAAGATTTGAGGCTTGTGTGGTTTTTAAAAAAATGAAAATTGAAAAACTGGTAATTTGGGGCTTTGAATGAGCAGTGACCATGTTCAGGTAATATGCGTGGGCAGAATCTGGACAAAACCTGGCCAAGTAGGCATTTGGTTACTTTATTGCACCTTGGCATACTTGCATCTAATAAATTTGGTCTAATTTGAAATGTAAGGTGTTGAGGGTGGTTGTTCCAAATATCTTTGTGAATGGTGCCCCAGGCAGCCGCCATGTGTCACCCCATAAGCAGTCCACCTCTGCCCCATCCCTCCCAACAGGGTGCAGAATTGAAAGCCCAACTCTGCACCCTGTTGGGAGGGATGGGGGCAAGGTGAAGCATGCTGAACTACATTTCCTAACTCCTCGAGTCACCGATCTGTAGAGGAAAATGATATGGAGAATAGAGGTCTGGAAAATGGAGCACCATCTCGTCCCCATCCCATTCATTTGAAGTTGGGGGGGGAGATTTATGGCAAGGTGGCAATGTTTGCTAACCTGTTCTTGGACACACTCAAAGTTGCATTGTCAAAAAGCAGTGACCATGTTCAGAACATTTATTGTCTTTTCTTTCCTACTTCATCACACACACACACACACACACACACACACACACAGAGAGAGAGAGAGAGAGAGAGAGAGAGAGAGAGAGAGAGAGAGAGA
>JAJKFI010000002.1:36905514-36916551 GCA_029204185.1 Lerista edwardsae | reverse complement strand
TTATTATTATTATTATTATTATTATTATTATTATTATTATTATTATTGAGATAAAGGAGTTTGGACTTCTTTCTTTGGCTTGACGTTTTCATGTCCGTGCAGTAGTTTTATTTCCTGGGCAAGGTCAGTTCATAGTAATTGCTGCTCATAATACCTTGCTCTGGTATAATTGGTTATCTATCTACATAAAAAAGGTCAGTTGCCACCAGTGGTGGGATTCAAATAAATTAACAACCGGTTCTATATCCTTCAGGGCGGCCTTCAGGGTGGCCACTGCCTGTCTTCCCTCTCCCAACCTAAAATTAGCAACCGGTTCTGCAGAATAGGTGAGAACTGGCTGAATCCCACCACTGGTTGCCACCCCTGGGCCAAGATTGCGGACTATTGCCCGCGCATTGAGGCTGCCGCCCCAGACCCACGTGGATGCTCTGCTTAGGACTCCAAAAGTGTTCTGAAGCCTCCCACGGACTTTAGGAAGGGCCTGTGGGAGGGCTTCAAGTTGCACCCGCTGTTTACCAGGCACAAATCCGAGTAGCCCCATTGGGCAAGCTGGGACATTAATGTAAGGGGAAAATAGCCCGCCACTGAGGCAACTCCGAAATGCCCCATGCAAAGCTTGCAAGCCCGGGAAGGGGATTCGAATCTGGAGGAGGCCTGCTCCACCAGTCCTGCCCCTTTATGGGCCTGATCCATCCCCTGTTCTACCCTTCCCACCTTAAAAGTCCCTCCCACCCCCTTTCCACCCTCCCATTGCTCTTTCACCACCTAGTGTGACCTTACCTGCTCCATCAGGCAGAAGGCTTGGATGCAGCATCAGTGGGGCAGTGCAGGCTTCTCCACCGGTGCTGTTTGCTCTCCGGGTGCCACAAGCATGCTTTACTGCACAATTGCGTCACCCTCTGCCAGTACAGCAGCCTCTGCACCAGCCAAAGACTGCATTTGGTCTGCGCTCAGAGTCAGGTAACTAGCACGATTGCTTTGTTTGCTCTAGAGTAGTGTCATCTCGAAAAATGGGGCTATCCAAGTGGAAAGAAATCAACTACCTGGCCCCAAAGCTGCATTTGCTTGGTAAAGAGGAGAGGACTTGGCAGCTGTGTGGTGGTGACACAAGGACATGAGAAAAGAGATTGGGATTGGTTTGATAAGGAATCCTTTCTCCCCCCCCCCAGTGTGGGGTGACGCATGGAGTGGAGTCTTGCACACTTTCATGGGCCTTCCTCTAGTTGTGAATAATCTCTCTGGTGTCAGTTCTAGTAAGTAAGCATGATGGGCAGGGCCACCCTATCTGGCGCTTAGTGTTGACGCAATGTCGTTGCATCAGCGCTAAGGCCTTAGTGCTGATGTGGAGGCGCCTAGCAGCCCCCTTGCAACCCCCCCGCAACCCCCTGCAATCCCCCCGCGTCAGCGCTAAGGCCACAAGACCAGCACTGCTGGCAGCGCTGGCCCTGTAGCACCCACGCAGCGCCTCCCTTGCATCGGCCAAAGCCAGCCGGCGCAAGGGAGGCGCACTGAGAGCGCGCCACCGGAATTGGAAGTAGGTAGGCAGGCGGAGGCGGGACTTGTGCGGGCCTTGGATTCGGCCATAAGGCTGAATCCTAGCCCCGTTACAGAGGCGGCGTGGCCCCAATTTGGGCCGCGTGGTCTCCTTGGATCTGTGCCCGCTCTTTAGTGGATCCGAGGAGCGCATAGGGGAAGCTGGAGCCTCCCCTACGGTAAGGGAACAAATGTTCCCTTGCCACGGCGAGGCTCCAGCCTTCCCAACCCAGCGTCAGATATGGCGCTGGCCGGCCGGTCTTGTGATTCCGGCGCTGGGTTGGATTGCGCCCTAAATGCTAGGAAATTAATTTTTGGATCATAAAATGCTTGTACAAGAAAGAAATACAAGAGCCCAGTAAGTTGTGGAGATACGGCACATGAGAGGGGGGTGCACGGGGCAATTTGTACCCAGGGCCAGGGTTAAAAAGGGCGCTTAAGAGTCAAAGGAGGAGGCCTGAAAATTTCATGGGATCTACATTTTCTGATCTCATCCAGACTTGGTGCCCGTGCAGGATCTTGGGGGTGCTACTGTGGGTGTGCGCGAGGCTGAGTAATGCATACATGACACTCATTAACACAGTGTCAACTCTGGAAGGAAACTGGCCTGCTGCAGTCACACTTTGGCTTCGGCTTCTGAATCATGAAGAGGTGTGTAGGAGCTCGAGGACAGCTGCAGGGCTACAGGTGCCACAGAAATAAGATTTGGTACACACAGAACACTTCCCATTCTAGTGTGAGTCTACATAACCCTAACCCTAACCCTGCATAGGGACGTGGTAGCACTGTGGGTTAAACTGCAGAGCTGTTGACTGGAAAGTTGGCAGTTCGAGACCATACAACGAAGTGAGCTCCCGTTGCTTGTGCCAGCTCCTGCCAACCTAGCAGTTCGAAAGCACCTAAAAATGCAAGTAGATAAATAGGAATCACTTAGGTGGGAAGGTAACGGCGTTCCATGTGCCTTAGTGTATAGTCATGCCGGCCACATGACCACGGAAGCTTGTCCTAGGACAAACACCGGCTCTTCGGCTTAGAAACAGAGATGAGCCCTGCCCCCTACAGTCTGTCACGACTAGACCATTCAGTCATGGGGAAACCGTTACCTTTTAACCCTATCCCTAACCCTAACCCAGTGGTGTCATTCAAATGATTTAGGAACAGGAACTCACTTTTGATTGGCACTTGTCGGGAACCCGGAACCAGCCACGGAGCCCGTTAGGATCCGGAACAGCCGTTCTGGTCTGTTCCCCCTGAATGACATCACTGCCCTAACCATAATTTTCTGCCATGATTTTCTATTTGTAAAAGTTTTTAGAGAGGCTTTGAGCGCAATCTGGAAGGCCTGAACACCTGTGGTATCCTGTACGACCAGCAAAAAGTGTCACAAACATGCCAGAAGCACGTTCGCTGCACCGTGTGAATCGGCAGCACACATTCTGGACCAGCACTACTCAGTGCTGGGTCTCAGGGCTGAATGGAAGGCTGGCCAGGGCTCCAGCAGCGCCGGCCAAAGGTGAGGTGATTCAGGGTGGGGTAGGGAGGCAGGGAGGGGGCGGAACCGGTTGCAGGGAGGGAAGGATCAAGCCCGTGTGGGGTGGGACCAGCAGTGGTCTCCACCCCCAGATCCTATGTCCCGCTTCAGGGCGGACAGCATGACACGAGGCTGCTCCATTCTGCGCTGGCCAAATAGCTGGCGGAGACTGGAGTTGCCCCATTGCGGGCCCTGCGGCTTTATCAGGGAAATGGGACAAACATCCCCTTTCCCCGAGGAGACCATGGCGGCTACCACAGTGTGCCCATAGGATGCAGCAGTAGCCATTTTGGTTGGGCGTTTCCGTATTACTCTAGCTGCCAACTCCTCATGGACCTGTAGACCTGAGCTCTGCATTGGGGAAGCCCGTTCTCTTTGGGCTCCAAAGATTTTTCCAGCTGTTGCCACCTTCCCAGCTGTTGCCGTATTTGCCCCTTTTCCACCCCCATTCTGCCTAGTCTCCATCCTCCCCCACTTTGTTTTGCCCTCTCCCCTCTCAGGAAAGGGCCAAAAGAAACTTTGTATCCTCTGATAAATTTCCTCTTGTGGGCACCTGTGTAGAAAATACTTGATGATTGTAATTGATTGTAAACTCATAGACTAGAAGGAAAAATCAGTTGAAGACAAACATCCATGATTCTGAGAAAGTGGGGATAGCCTCTTAAGGAGTTCGCTTATTCTACCATCTGCCTAACTGGGTCTTCTGGATTTTATTTCTCTCTTTGGAAGCTGTAGGCGCTGGGAAGAAAAAAAAACTGGTTGACAGTGCTCCTGAAAGCTTTAGCAAAAAGAGGATTATTTAAATATGGTACAAATTGCACTTGTAAGACAACCTCCCTGCTGACTTGAGTGTGATATGAAATTGAATTAATGAGGATTTCTTTATCGCTGCTTTGACCTGATTGTTCAACATGTCCCTTTCTTGTCATCCCTGATCAGTAATGTTGCCCAAATTACAGCGCTGGTTTGATAACAGGATAATTCCTATACAATTGAAAGTAAACAGGGCATTTTGTGAAATTATGTTTCCTTGAAGCTGTAAAGACATGTAATGAGCAATTGGAGCCTAGAGTCACACTTGGCTTATATCTTTGCCATAGGTGAGGTGATTCACCTCACCAACTCATTTGGTTATAACTAAACATATGTACATGACCGCGGAAGCTTGTCCTCAGACAAACGCCGGCTCTACAGGCTTAGAAACGGAGATGAGCACCGCCCCCTACAGTCGGACTAGACCATTCGGTCGTGGGGAAACCTTTAGCTTTACCTTTAAACATATGTACAAGATATTGATCCTACTAAGATCATTGTAAGGGATGTTTTAGCTAGACATGTATTCCAAGTGGAGCACTCTTTGAAGCCCACATTATTGATATATTGATATTGTTATAACCATGTAATAAATTCATTTGCAAAGTTGCAGACTTGCAGAGTTGAACAGCAAAAATGGCAGCAGCAACTGCTGTCCCAAATACGTATAAGAGACCTATCCAGTCAATCCTCTTTATATGTGACCTAGCAATCTGCGACCTCGCTTATCAGCTAGGGCAGAATTGCTACTTTCTTCATTATCTGTGCCTCTGTCTTCATTATCTATTATGCAGAAATCTTCTAAAGGCTGCAGGGATCTTTCGAATGACACCTGTGGCCAGCACTGATCCCTTTAAAATGGTCAGCAGAAGCATCCTCCGGCCATATTTAAGAGGTCCATGCTGTTCACAGGTGTCATATTGAAGGTCCCTGTAGCCTTTGGAAGGTCTCTGCAGCATTCAGAGATCTTTTGGCACTTCCTGCACTTTACTGGCTTCCTGAGGGTCTCTACTGTACTCTTCTGATGGCAGATAAGGTACCCCTTGCACCTAACCCCATTGATCCCTTAGGATCAATTATTCATTATCCGCAAATTCACTATCTGCAAGGATTTCCAGGAACAGTGAGGATCGGCTTTATGTACTAACTTACTAAGTAAGAACACGGTAAGAACTTAGTGGGGTTTACTTCTGAAACAACTTAATTAGAATTGCCCTGTAACAGGGCAAGCCTATGCATTTTATTCTAAGTCCCCTGTGTTCAGTGGGGTTTACTCCCAGCTAAATGTGCATAGGATTACAGCCAAAGGTACTTTAAAGAGACAATGACTCATAGTGGTACAATGCTGGGACAATCACCCAGGGAAGTTTCCATAGGATTACAACGTTAGTCATGCAGATTACCTTTCACAGCTACAACTTTGATACTCTTTCAGGGAAAATCTATAAATCATCAGGCACCAATTATCGTATGGCAGTAGTACTGTATGTGGAAGGTGTTGGTCAAATATTCCCCTTAACATACAGTATGAGTGTAAGTTAAAGAGGTTAAAAGCAGTGAGAAGAATAATTAATCTATGTTTATTGAAAGATTTCTAGTTTCCAAGAATGACACAATACTGGGCACAGTGAAATATTTAAGCAGGCAGCTTTTTATATATTCTGCTAACAGGCATCTTAGAGAACCTATGGCAAGATTTGATGTATTTAAATGCTTCTGATTATTACATGGATGTTGTGGCTCTCCCTTGATGTTAAAAAGCTTCTACTGCTTTCATTTTGTCTCTCCAGAAGTAGCTTGAACTTATTTATTTATTTATTTATTCATTCATTCATTCGAAGAATTTATACCCCACCTTTCCTATGCCGAAGCAAATGCCCAAACCGGCTTACAGAGAACAAAACAAAATACAGTGTAACCATAATAAGTCAAACACATTAAAACAACATATAACAACAACAAATTAAACATTAACGGGAACACTGAGAGTGATCAGGAATGAAAGCTAGACCCAATTCTCCATATCAGCATATATTGGAGGGTGGGAAAAACAATTGACCAGGAGAGTGAAACATACTATGACGATATACTAGAGAGCAGAAAGCCACATGGTCATCGGTCATCCAAAGGCCAGATTAAACAGGTATGATTTGAGCCCTCTCCGAAAGGCCATGAGGGAGTGTGTACTTCTTCTGGTAGGGAATTCCAAAGCAATACAAACTTGCTTTGGCTTCTGTCACCCATGCTGATTAGCTTGATCCCCAACACTGTTCCTTTGGCAATGTCATTTGTTTGGGGTTATTACACATTACCAGGGAAGAGACAGAGAAGCAGGGCCACTGATTTTGGCAGGAGTCACCCAGCCCATGAAGTCTAGCTGTGGTTCCGTTTGCACATTTAAAGAGACAGTCCCATTGGAAGGGTAGGAGAGGAATCACTTTAGACTTACAGGAAGGCTGCTTCCTTCAGAATTTTATATATGCAGTAAATTTACATACTGCTATTAGTCAAGCTTCTGATCAGCCTTGATAAAATTCACAGCCCTTCTTAAGAGACAGGTGTCAGATCAAGAGCTTAATGAAAACAAGCTCTTCAGTTTTAGCAGCTCTGCCTATGCTATATGAAATATTCATCAGATTCCCTATGCAGACAATAATATTTGGCAGCTTGGTGTGGCATGAAAGTAGTTTTACTGCTGACTTCGCATTGCTGCCGTTGATTAATATTCAGTTCGTTTTTATGATGTGATGTGATTGGATAGTGTTGCACTAGAGGGAAAGATGTAGGGATTTTGCCTTCCGAGGATGTGTGATAAAATTTATTGATGGAGTCACCGTGGTGTCTTTTTGCAAGCACTCTGCTGTTAGCCCTGAAATGCATCAGCCATTCAACGGCAGAGTATCTATGATAAAATAATACCATGACTTATTGATATCTTTGGAAAAGTTGTCAGGAAAATATCTCAGAGCAAAAGTCCGGGAAAGTTGAATGGTTTAAATTCAGCCCCCCAGCAGTTCTTGATTGTGTCTAAACTCCTCTAGACTGAGCCTGTTCCTAGTTCTTTAATATAAGCCAATCTTAAGCTAGCCTGTTGGCTACGAAATTGCATGTGGATGCTGTTCATGAAATAATATTCAATGAAGGCAGTCAAACTTGGAATTGAAAGGGGAAAAAAACTGTGGGCCCAGCCATAAAAGTTGACATGCCATTCCATGCAGCCAGTCTGCATGCAGGAAAAGCCCTGGTGCAGCATTGGGGGGCATAGGGTGGGTGAAATGGGACAGGGAGTGGGAGTAACAGAGTGGAGACCGGGCAGGGAAGGGTGTCAAGGCCAGAAAGAGGGCAGTATCAGAGGCTGCAACACCACCGATACCCTATCTTCCTCCAGTTTACACGAAACCCAGAAGTTTATTTCTAAGGCCTTCTGAGAAGCAAAGCAGAGAAAACAAAATGCTGATCTAGGTTACTCTGGTGTATATTTTTCAGAATAAGTCATTTTTGCCTTAGCAAAATTTTGACAGAGTGTTTCACATTTATCTTATACTTAGCTAGAGTCAGATGTATTTCCTAGTAGCGTATGTTTGTTATTTTCAGTCTTGCTTCACTAAAACAAAGATTCAGGTTCCTACAAGCAACAGGATTTTCGCCCGCAACTGCGGCTGGTGAAGGAAAGTGGTAGGACCAATTGTGTTCTGGACAACTGTGTCCTGACCAAATGCGTCCTGTATTGGACATTTGCATCCTGGCCATTTTGTGTCCCAATGTATGTATATTCTTATTAGATGTTCTTTTTTACTTCTGTAATGCAAATACAGGGTTAGGGCTAGGGTAAGAGGCTTAGGATATAACATAAGATTTGTTGCCCAGTTATTTGTTGTTGTTCAGTCGCTAAGTCATGTCCGACTCTTCGTGACCCCATGGACCACAGCATGCCAGGCCTCACCGCCCCCCACTAGCTTCCGGAATTCACCCAATTTCATGTTCATTGCTTTGGTGACATTATCTAACCATCTCATCCTCTGCCGCCCCCTTCTCTTTTTGCCTTTGATCTTTCCCAGCATGAAGGTATTTTCTAATGAGGGTTTTCTCTTCTCATGAGGTGGCCAAAGTATTTGAGCTTCAGTTTCAGTATTTGTCCTTCCAGGGAGCAATCAGGCTTGACTTCCTGTAGGATTGACCGATTGGATCTCCTTGCAGTTCAGGGGATTCTTAAGAGTCTTCTCCAACACCATAATTTGAAAGCATCTATTCTTAGGCACTCCACCTTCTTTATGGTCCAGCTCTCACAGCCATACATTACTACTGGGAAAACCATTACATAGCTTTGACCAGGTGAACTTTGTTGGCAGGGTGATGTCTCGGCTTTTTATTAAGTTGTCTAGGCTTGCCATAGCTTTTCTCCCAAGAAGCAAACATCTTTTAATTTCATGGCTGCAGTCACCATCTGTGGTGATTTTGGAGCCCAGGAAAATAAACTCTGACACTGCTTCTGTTTCTCCCCCTTCTATTTGCCAGGAAGTCATGGGAGTGGTTGCCATGATTTTAGTTTTGGCCCAGCTACTTCACTGTCCCTGGAGCTACTAGTACTGCTCTTCCCCAGTAGCATAATGGATGCCTTCCGACCTGAGGGGCTCACCTTCCAGTGTCATATCGCTTAGCCTTTAAGTACTGTAATCCATGGGGTTGTCTTGGCAAGAGTACTGGAGTGGGTTGCCATTTCCTCCTCCAGCAGATCATGTTTAGACAGAACTCTCCACTATGACCTGTTCATCTTGGATAACCCTACATGGCATAGCTCACAGCTGAATGCCCAGTTATAGAAGGATGCAAATGACCAGACACACACACACACACACACACACACACACACACACACACACACCAGATGAATGAGAATGACTGGGGTGCATTTGACCAGGACATAGTTGTCCAGGATGCAGTGAAGGAACAATGAAGTACCAGTGAAGGAACAATGTATTTCAGGATACCATCAGAATATAGATAAGCATATAGATAAGCATGGACTTGCTTTTTTCTTCTTGCACTACCAGCTGATACAACATTGTAGCACGAACATTGCTTCTAACTGTGATTAGCCCTTTGGAGGCATGAAGCTTGGAGGCATTATTGTGCTTTAACAAGCACCTTTTCCCTTCTCTGTTAACAGATTCAGTTCTCATCCATTTTCAGTTGTATTTTATGTTTACCTCCTTACTATGTTTATTTTGTGATCATGAGATTTGGATTCTGGTCCCCCTGCCCGCCCAACCATGTAAGGATTATTAATGATACTCATAAGCACAGTACTGCCATAGTTATACAAGAAGTAAACAAAAGGAATCGAGTTGATTGGATTTTTCATATTACTTGAAAGAAGGGTTTGCTTGCCATATGCACAACCATTTTTCATGCGCTTCCATTCCAATTAGTGGGAGGCATTCCACATGGTCAAAGTAGGCACAGGCAGTGAGCTGCAAGAGAATGAGTAGGACCCAGCAGGGGAAGTGACATTTAGGAAACCCATCTTTGCCAACTTCTGGTTGCCAGCAAGCTCCAAGCAAAGTCAAGCACTTCCTACTTGACCTGTATTATTGGTCTAGCGCTGTTGCAAGAAAACCCATCGCTCAGTGGCAGAGCACATTCTTTGCATGGGGTCTGGCATCCATGCAAAGCATGGGGTAGGAAAGACACCTATCTGAAACTTTGGAGAGCAGTGGCATCACTAGGGTTTGCATTACCTGATGTAGGAGGTCAGCGCATCACTCCTATGATATACCTTCATCCATACCAGACAATGCAAATTACAATATCATATTACTATCTAGATGCAGTGCCATCACTAGCGTTTGTTTGTTTGCTTGTTTGTTTATAAGAGTAGTAAATGTTGCTCAACAAATCAGTTACCAACAAAACCGAACTTGATGGTCAACTTTATGACACTCACATAATTAAATAAGAGTTCTAGTATTAGCGCTGATTCATAGAAAGGAAAGCTGAATCATACTAACACCTTATTGGTTCCTTGCTGTGTCATAACAACACCGCATTGGCTCTCCGAACCATCAGTTTCATTGGTCAATGTTTAGTTAAAGGAAATCCATTTTTTGCTACAGGAGGCAATTGCGTCTCCATTTTCTGTTGGTTTTTTTGCTATAATATTTTATAGAATACAGATATTTCAAAGTGCTTTGTTTCATTGCATTCTGCTGTAAATTCTGCATCAAATGATATATAAGATGATGGCATTATTCAAAAATCCCAATATTTTTCAATATTTGGCAGTAGTGGTGTCACCCTTCCTAATGACGCCACTGCTGGAGAGCACTGCTGGTCCGAACAGACAATGCTAAGCTAATGTTTGACCTATGAATAAAGCAGCTTTCTCTACTGTAGCAAGAGCCTGCACTCTCCCCGCTTATTCTCTCTGTGGGAAACTTAACCAGTTGCTGCACATGCACTGAGATCTGCCGCTTGTCCATCATGGATTTTCTTGGGGCTAATTCTGCTGTGTTGATGTGATATTAAAAATTCATTGCTTTTCTGTTACATATTTTAGAAGTGGCTTACAGCAATGTAACAAATGCATGCCAGTAGAACAGTACAGATCCTAAGGAGAAAAGGACTCATGTTCACCCTTAAAGAGCTTCTACAAACATCAGCAATATGCAGTGGATTTCTGTTTTCAGAAACAGAAACAGAAGCAATTATTTTTTTCATATTTTATACCATCTTTCCTCCAAGGAGCTCAGTATGATGCACATAGTTTCTCCCCTCTTTTGTCCTCGCAGCAACCCTGCGAAGTTGGTGAGACTGGGAGATAGTCATTGGCTCAAGGTCACTCAAACTTCACCCAAGGCTGAATGGGGATTTGAACCTGGACTTTCCAGGACTTTCTGATGTGCATCACTCCTGAGCCTCTTATTGCCGACGGTACATGTGTAATGCCGGTTAAAAGTGAATGTGCTGTAAAGCATGTCCACGACCCCTCTCCACCCGTTCCGGGCTGGTGCTCAGTTAGTGCAAGGCTCCAATGCAGGTGGACAGGATGGCTGGCGCTCCAGTTGGGCTGCGGAGAGGTAGGGTGGGCGTGGAACCAGGCAGAGGGAAGGGAGGAGCCGGCCCGTGAGGGGGTTGGACCTGGCAGTACTGTGTACGTGTGT
>JAJKFI010000002.1:36873633-36900244 GCA_029204185.1 Lerista edwardsae | reverse complement strand
TCAATCAATCAATCAATCAATCAATCAATCAATCAATCAATCAATCATGAGACTGTCGTCCCCCCTTCTGGTACCCAATCCGCCCACCCTCTTCCCCCACCAGTACCATTTCACCCTACCTCTTGTATCTTCATAACAACCCTGTGAGGAACAGCCTGAGCAAGGCTGACCTTAGGAACTACAGAGCAAGACAGCGAGAAGAGGATGTACAGAACTTTATCAAGAACTCAGTATGGATAAGGCAGTGCCTTATTGGATTGGATCTAAGTCCTTCCTTGCACAGGCTTTGAAAGGTTGCCGCGATCCCTGAAATGTATCTTTCCAACTCCATTGGGGTCATATGACCCACAGGTTGAAAAACAGTGGCTTAAGTGATGCAATCAGTCTTATAAATCACCATGCAGGAATTCCTATGGTGTCCCTCAAGGTTCCTTCTGGACACAATAAGAAAGGAATTTGGTAACTAGAACCAATTCAGACTTCTACATGGACACAAACCAGAGGTTCCTGACTGATACTATGAGGCATTAGGGTTCAGTATGGCTAAGAGATCAAGGAAATCCTGCTGATCATAATCCTTGTTGATAAAGATCAGTCATCAGGGCTCTGTTCCATATCCAAGAATGCCAGAGGATATGGATCAGGGATGGACAGATTATCCAGAAATGCCTGAAGATGAGATAATAAGAGTCTGCTGTGTGTGTCATATTTCTTATATAGCATTTTATTACTTTGTATAGTATTTTGTTTTAGCAGACTGTACATGGGAGACTCAATGATAAATTAACCACATCATTGGGTTAATAATTGTTTGCTAAAGCAAACATGCTCAGAGGCCTGTGGCTCAGGTATGGTGATTGCTTGCAAAAATGTTCTGTTTAATGCAGTAGGTGAGATTTTCTTCCAAACCAATGCATGAGAAAGAGTTCATTCTTATGGTTTTACATAACAGCCCAGTATTTGTAAAAACTGGCAGGAGTCCAAGTATTTTGATGAAGAAAAAAGAAAGACCAGCTCCTCACTTTAAAAAAAAAACAAAAAACCTCTAGATATGGATTCTTGCTTTGTTCAGTATTTTAATTCACCTGCTTTGAAGTGGGAACTGCAACTGTTTGATAATATTGAAAGTCATCTTTTGTGCTTGATTCTGCAAGCACCTAAATTTCTTCAGCAGAAACACTGTTTTGCAACATCAGCTGCTATAGAAAGTCAGTGAATCACAAGTGATTTCTAAAACCAGCCACAGTTTCAAGGTGGTTATCGAGGGAAGACTCTCATTTGCTTTCTTTTTTCCAGAAAAGGAAAGACCTCACAGAACATCCTGCTATATAGTATTTATGCTGCCATCTGTGGACACCAAAATGATGGGCCTCAGGGATTGCCATGGGAAACCAAGAAACTGGGAGAATTGGAGAGCAGTTGAGCATGAAATTTCATTCTGAGGAAGTGTGAAGAGTGCTGTGTGTAATGGGGGGGGGAAACTTCGAACCAGTTCTGTCAGTTTCTGCAAATTAAAAATATGCTATTCACACTCAGATAAATAGTTGTGAATTTCTAGGGGAAGTCAATGCAGAGACGCTTTCAAAGAAGATAATGACCTACTTTGGCTATAAACCAATAACCAAGCAGAGCCATAACCGGCTCAAAGTGCATGGGGGGCAGGGTGACATCACCGTGCCCCTAGCGCCACCACCCTGCCCCCGTGCCACCTGGTCACATCCCCAGCACCTGGAATTGCTCCATTTAGGAGTGTTCTGGACATGAGGGAGGATGGGTGAATAGTGTGCCACTTTTCCCCCCCATCCTGCGCCCCCTCCCCTCGCCGCACCACAAATACACCTCTGTAACCAAGCCAGTCCTGGGGCCTTCTTGAAGACACTGGTTAGTAAAGTGTGCTTAGCAATGCCTTAGATGAGCTGATCAGTGTCAAAGAAGGGATGAGATCAAAGTGATAGTGAGGATGATGAATGACTGTTTCATTGAGGATGTTTCTTAGTATTTCTTAATGATGCACCAATTAATGCGGTAATATAAGGAGACACCCAGGGTTCCACCCCTATCTATTGAACTTGCTGGCTTATGGTAAAACACATGATGAAGCAAGGTTGTGGTCTGTGAGGCACAGAGAGAGAGGCAGGAGGAGGGCAGATGAAAGTGGCACAGGTTTGATGGAGGCCGCCCATGGTGACAAAGCTAGAAGGATGCCAGCAGCTGACTTTGGAGGTGGCAGATGTGCATTCTGCTAATAGCTGAACAGTAGAAATGGATAAATTGGTCCCCTGTCCAGGGAAACCATCGAAGAGGCCACTCCACGATGCATGTCAGATACTATTAAGCATTACTTGGAAATGGAAAAATGGGCTTCATGTTGGTTATGGTGAAGTATGGAAAAAGAGATTGATTTTATGGGTATATTTTAGTTTGGCTGTGTTTCTGCAGCACCTTTCCACATTGTTGAAATATTACGTCAAAGCATCCGACAGACTTAAAGACCTCAGGGGAATCTTATCTCTTCCTGTCCTGCATTAAAGTAGCATTTCTTTTTTTCATTTTGACTTCTAGCCTCAAAAGTCAGGATGTTTTCTTAGCAATATTGATTTGCTGCCTCTCGGGCTTGCCGGAGGCTCTTAAAAATTGTGGTCATTAAGGCAAGGAGGTGACAGCTGCAAACTGAGTTTTGTAGAGTGTAAAACTGGCCTTGCCGCCAATAAATCCATTCTGTGGACTGAATAACTACAGAGGTAAAGGGCAAGTTCTTACTTTACAGTTTTTTGCTCTAGGTACTGAGAAGGGAGTCCTTGTGCAGAACTTGGCACGTGGCTCAGCGGTGTCATCCAAATGATTTAGGAACAGGTACTCACTTTTGATTGGCACTTGTCGGGGTCTGCCCACTGGAAGTGATGTCATAAGCCCGAAGTGATGTCGTGGCAGGAAGTGAGGTCATAGCTGGAAGTGATGTCATGACAGGAAGTGAGGTCATTAAAATACTCAGAAGCAGCCATCAAGAAAGGACTGGTCACCATTTTCAATATTTTTTTTAAAGAAACATATCACAATATGCACTTCTTTTCCCCATAGCAAGAGATCTGTGACTTTTGTGGTTGATATTAATAAAAACGCACAGGGCAGAAAATGGCAGCCACCCCAAGCTTTCTAAAGCAGTGCTTCAGAAACTGTGGGTCAGGAACAACTAGTGAGTCATGAGCCTATTTCAGATGGGTCCCTATTCATTTCATGGTGTATTTTATTTTTAATATACTAGACTTGTGGTATGTGACTGCATTTGGGGAATTGTTACAGATCTGTACTTTTAATAGGCTATTATGTACAGATAGATGATCTCTTATACCGACATCCAAAATTCAGACTCTTTCAAAACTTTCTGTAATGTGAGCACTAGAAGGTCTGGTGCTCATTCCCACCTACAGGCTGTAAGTTATATTCTGTGCTCTGTGGTGGGTGCCATTGTTGAAATATGTCAAAGAAGCCAGGAGACACCCAAACAGGAAACAGTGAAAAGAGCAAGAGGGAGCATTTCTTTTTCTGTTTATACAATTATTACGAAATACAGACAAATCCGAAAGGCAGACACCTTCCCGTCCCAAGCAGTCCAGTCAATCTGTAGATGCTTTTCACAAGCATATTCCTGGGTAAGCATGGATAGGATTGCAGCCTTTCAGATGTTTGGAGAATTTTTTTAAAAACAGATCAGCAACAGCTTGGGAGGGTTAGGTGGGTTGTTCTATATTTTAAATAAATTTTTAAACTTGTAAACTTTTAATTTACCTAGGGCCCAATCTAGAATTGCCTAACTGCCACAGGCACAGCGGTAACCAAGGTTACAACTACAATCAGCGTCAGCAAGGCAGCTGCTGAAGTCTCCTCAAGAGTTGCCGGAAATGGGGCTCCTCGGCTCACTGTTGGCGATTTTGCCAGCGGTGAATCGAGCAGCCCCATGTCAGGATCCCACCCCCTCACAGCTGGCTCCTCTCCTCCCCCGTCTGGTTCCTCCCCATCCCTGCCTCCCACCCTCACCCCAAACGGGCTTACTGTTGGCCGGCACTGCTGGAGTGCTGACCAGCCACCTGCTCGCATTGGGGCCTGGCGCTGAAGAAGCACTGCTCCAATGCAACGTGTCGCAGATGTGCTTTACAGCATGCTTGCAACACGTTCACCAGCAGTACAGACGTACCAGTGGCAGTACGGGCCTTCTGGATCAGGCCCCTATTTAATTGATTTGATTTTGTCATATAGGGTGTTAAAAATTTTCTTGCTTGATGATGTCATTTCTGATCATGACATCACTTTGAGGTTAATGACATCACTTCCGGTGGATCCTGGCAGATTCTAAAAAGTGGGTCCCAGTGTTAAAAGCTTTGGAATACCTTTAAACAATATTTCCAGTTTTCTGAGGAAAACTAAAAATATTATTTAACAGTCCCCCGGAGGCTGCAGAATGCCTTTGGAGGTCCCAAGGATGCTGCGTTTGGCCTGCCTGATCCTCGAAAGGGCTCAGGAGGGCAGGCGGCAGTGGCTTAGCGGTGGGTGCTGCCCCCATTGGCCTCCTGGGCCTGTCGCATGGGGACATTTGCCATCCCTGGCCACTGGAACAACATTAAGAGGAAACCAAGTCCTGTGAGGAACTCTTTTAAAAAGTTAAGTATGTTTAAGTGGAGAAGAGAAACTGTACCTGAAGGACAATCACAAAGAAGAAGAAGAGGAGGAGGACTTGTGTTCTGTGGCCCTTGGGGGAAGGGTTCGAACCCATGTGGTGAAACTGTGGGGAGGGAGGTTTAGGAGAAACACAAGGAGGAAATTCCTACCTGTAAGAGCTGTCCGGCATTGGAACAGTCTGCCTCATGCAGTTGTCAACTCTGCCTTGCTGGAGAGTTTTCAAGCAGATACAGGTTGATCACCTTCTATCAGGGGTGCTGTAGCAGTTGCCTGCACTGAGCAGGGCATTGGCCTAGATGACCTTCAAGGTCCCTTTCTGCTCCAGCACTATATCACTTATCATGGTTTCTTGTGTAAACAAATATATTTTCTTGCAACACTGAAGGATGTTAGAGATTCACAATGGAAAACAATGATTCTTTGGGGTTTAAAATTTGTATTGGCTCCAGAACAATCCATGATGGATGTTAAGATCTTGGATTTCAGAAAGATTTAGCAGAAGATTTATACAGCTGATTGCTGAAAAAACGTAGCCTTTGGATATATCTTTAGTAGACTTCATTTTACAAATAACTATAAAACTGTCCTTGGCTGTAAATACTAGAAGCTTGTTTGTAAAATCTTATTTGCTTATATGTTCTGCCACAGATGGATTCTGTATTAAAATGGTACTGTGGCTTATTTGTAATCAAGTTTGTCATAACTTTGAATTAGAAAGATTTCCTGAGGAAACAGCTGTTTTCCTTGTTGAAATAAACTTATCTTAATACAGGGCTGTAAAATTGTTGCCATTTAGCAGTTGACAGGTTGAAGTGTACTGTAGATTGTACTGGAATGAACACTCAAAGATGCTCCAGGACTGCACAGTGTGAATTACGCCAACTGCCTTTTAATATTTATATCAATGATAATGTTTGACATGGGATCTTTTGATGCAATATTAAGCAAAGATAATGAGTTCAAACGATAAAATCATGCTAGTAAAACCAGCCGGAAAGATGCAGGATTGAAAAGCTTGGAAAAGACAAAAAGGTGAGTTGAAGAGCGTAGATTTCATCCATGGCCTGAATCAGAGGTGTCAAATTTGTTTCTACAGTAGGCCAAATACCATTTAATGTGCCTATTGAGGGCCAGATTGACATCATTAAGCAGGAAGTGACATCATTAAGCAGATGGTGGCCAGAAATAAGTACTTTGTTCTCACACAGAAATTCATTAGCTACAAATGATAGAAGAGAAAATGTGCAAATCTTGTTCATAATTTCAAGATATGAGAGAGCCCAATTATGCTGGGAGCGTTCAATTGTAATGGAGGTGGAAGCAATTGCTTCCATGGGCCTTAGGGTTTGACACCCCTGGCCTAAAAAATAGTAATAATGGGACCAAGACAACTTGCAGCGATAAAGAAGTTCACAACTGGGATGTGACACTACAGAGAAGGCCCTCTCTGGAACATCCAACTGAAGTAAAGGCAGAAGTTAATAGAGGAAAGTGTCATTTGAAGATACTTTAATACAGTGCTCTTCAAACGATGGGTCATGACCCAGAACAAAAAAGGACCATTTCCCCTTAAGGGGAATGCCCCCCCCCCAAATTACTGCTGGGCAGAGAGAGGAACTCCAATCTGGCCACGGAGCTATTTTAAGCATTGGAGAGGCCCACGAAAGTGGCACCCAGACTCCCCAAGCCCTCAACTCGGACTGTCCAGACTTAGACACCCCTCGACTCACCTCCCCCCCCCCAAGATAGGACACATGCCCCTAAGTGCCCATGGTGCCATAATTTCTGCTACGCTGCTGTGTCTTCCCCGACTGCCCACCCCTGCAAGCAGTTACAGCGCCTTCAAAATCCAAGTAGAACTTTGAAGAGCACTGTTTTAATAGATGTGCAGATAAGACAAATTGGTCCTTCATGTATCCTGCTTCCCCTGTATCACTCAGTACTTTCTAGATTTACAGCCCAATCCACCGTAATTCCCCATGCAACAATGCAGCAGCACAAACGCAGCATCTGCTGTATCCCCTGGGGGAGTTTTGTCATTTTGATGCCTCCTTGGGATAAGCCCCAGCCCGTGAAAAAGGAGACTGTATGGATGGTACCAGGGCAAGGACAACAGGATCATCCAGGTATATTTCCATCCAGCAGAGAATGGATCTAGACACATTCTTAAGCTTCCAACCTGATATTTAAAGGGTGTTGCAAAGTTACTCAGAACTGGCTAAACACCTGGTTCAGTGGGTCACTATACACTGTGCTTTCCTCTTATCTAGCTTAAGCTTCCATTTATTAGGCCCATCATCCCATTATTGTTCAAGCACCTGTTCAGCATTTACATGACTTTACTGAGATTAGATGAAAAGCAGATGTTGGACAGCCCAAGGAATAGAAGGAGCTCTGCAGAACTCTGTTACTTTTCATGGTACAGTATATAGAACAACAGTTATCCAGCTTTCTGTTTCTGCAATCTGCTCATCAGGCAGGATGGGAACCAACTAAACATGATGCCTCTGTCCCTCGTCTTGGATAGATGGTCCAGAAACACACAGTGATTCATATTATTGCAAGTCATTGAACAAGAAGAATCTACAGGGCTCCAGTTCCTCTGTCCACTTCCTAGCAAAGACCATCCACCAGTATGTTCAATCCTGAAAGCTAAACTGAAATGAGTTTAGGTGGTTCATATAGTGGATACTTGGTACTTCTGGAGTACCAGAAGCTACAACCATGAAATCTGAGAACAGATAAAAGGAAATACTTTTTTTTACCCAGTGGGTCATTAATCTGCAGAACTCACTGCTACAGGAGGTGGCGGTGGCATCTGGCCTGGGTACCTTTAAAAGGAATTGGAAAGATTTCTGGAGGAAAAGTCCATTGTAGGCTACAAGCCATGATGGTGGTGCAACCTCTTTATTTTATAAATAGGCTACCTCAGAAAGCAAGAGGTAGGGGAGTGGCAATGAGATGCAGGTATCTAGTTGTCCTGTGTCCTCCCTGAGGCATTTGGTGGGCCACTGTGAGATACAGGAAGCTGGACTTGATGGTTGGCCCTTGGCCTGATCCATTGAGGCTGTTATGTTTTTATGAGGTCTGTAAACATGTGATAACATGCTCTGAGAACTGCGGCCAGTGACTGCTCGTCCCATAGTTCCATCAGTCTTTACATGCTCACAGGTGTCTCCCCTTCAGACATTGTGCGCTGGCAGCTGACTGCTAAGTTTACCGTCATGGTCTGTGCTGCACCCATTGCAGCTCAGGAGGCATCTGCAAGGCTCCTTGGGGTATGGAATTATATTATCCGAGTAAAGCTCCAGCTCCAGTCCATATGGGGCTTCTCAGAAATCTGGGAAGACCCATGTAGGGCTGCTCAGTCCCGGAAGGGGGTTTAGATATAGCAGAAGAGACCTGATCTAACCCCCTCTCCTGGGCCTGTCCGAGTTCCCTGTTCTGCCCTCCCCTTTTCCCAAAACACCTTCACCCTGCCACCAAAACTCTGTCCCATCAGCCTCTCCCAGCTCCTGTGCTGCCTGGCAGAAGCCCTTGGATGCTCTTGGATGCAGCTTCAGAAGGCCTGTGCAGGTCACCGGGCCAGCGCTCTGGGCCGATGAGTCATTGCTGATGTGCCTTTCAGCAAGTTTGCAACACTCTGAGCAAGCGTAGGGACACTGTGACTGTGTGACGTGCAAGAGGCACATACAAATACTGGAAAATGTGGGTAGGCTTTGTTGGCACACTCAGAACTCAAAATCTGATCCCAGGTCACTGTAGCCAGCTGAGAAGTCTAAAAGAAAAAAGATCGAATTTGCATTTTGAAATTAGGTCAGAGTAAGTTTTACAAATGACAGTTGTATTTTCCTATGATGGGTACCGTGGGATGGTTTCCTGATGCAGAACTAATGCAATAACTAATGAGTTGAACAGATGTCTCTGCCCTTCAGAACAGGTGTAATCTTATGAACCATTTTGCCCTTCCCAAGGAAAAAAAGGTTTGCTGGGCTGATAGCCAGAAATATATATTGTTTCCTCCAGATGCATGTTGTACCATTTTAGGTCTTGGATTCTTCCTTTATCATAAGTGGAATGGGAGTTCAATTTAATCAGGAAGTAATTCCCAATTAGTTTATTTAGGATTAAATGTGGGGGAACGGAGATTAATGTATGCAGTTTAATTTCTCCATAAAGAGTTCTGTCACAGCTGCAATTTTTGGCCAAAGGGACAAAATATTTTTGTAAAAATGAGAATACAACATCTATGGAAAATTATTAGTTTGAGTTCAATCCTAACCTGGAGTTAGCCCGGCACAGGTAGGCCAGCACAGTTTGGCAGGCACAAGGCCCACCGTAAAGCATGTTTGAACCACTCTCCGAGTCAAGGAGGATTGTGCACGTCTGTGTGCTGGCCTCTCTGATTCCAAGAGTGGTCCAAAAATACTTTACGGTGTTCCTTGTACCAGCCAAATGGCCACCAACGGAGCACTCTGTGTATGTAGGTTCACACAACTGACAGGCCAGATTAGGCTATGTGCATCAAGGGTTAAAGAAGCTACTGGAGGGCACTGTTGCTCAATCACCATTGTAGCCACACAACTTGGCATTTATAAATCAGGCAGCAGCTTCTAGGGCCTCTACAAGGTTTGAGAACTACTGCTGTAGAGTGTCTCAAGGTTAGGATTGCATTTTTAGATTTAGGGTTGGATTCCAACTAGTGCTTCTGGTCATAAAGGTAATGGTTTCCCCACAACCAAATGGTCTAGTCGTGACCGACTGTAGGGGGCAGGGCTCATCTCCGTTTCTAAGCCTGTAGAGCTGGTGTTTTTGTCCGAGGACAAGCTTCCGTGGTCATGTGGCCGGCATGACTATACGACGTAGCGCACGGAACGCTGTTACCTTCCTACCGAAGTGGTCCCTATTTATCTACTTGCATTTAGGTGCTTTCAAATTGCTAGGTTGGCAGGAGCTGGGACAAGCAACGGGAGCTCACTCCATTGCATGGTCTTAAACTCCCAACCTTCCAGTCAGAAAGCCCAGCAGCAGCGGTTTAACCCGCAGTGCCACCACTTCTGGTAATAGAAGTTACATTCATGCAAGGGAAAAGGGTTGTTTTTGTGGCCCATTAAGCCTTGGCCCTAACATTTTTTCCAGAGAATCTCCAACCCTCAGAGACTTTTTTGGCTACAGAGAGAATAGCTCCAACTTTGAAAATAGCTCCAAATATGTTTTGGTTGATAATAACTTCTGTTGACAGAAGTACAAATTAGGATCCAAATTACAGATTGTGCAAATTCACTCGTGGTCATCGTTTCTTTGATTGATGCATGCTGTGTTAGTGCTAGCAAAAATTAATTTCACAGTCAATGGTGCACTGAATACCTGCGATGTGCTGACCCATGGGATGGTTTCTTGGCCTGTGTGCAATGGACTTAGTGATAGGTGCAGGTTCTTTGTTTCTTCCATTGTGCTTGAAAATGAACAGTGTGACAACCAAGTGCCAGCACCGCTCCTAACACAGTGCAAAAAGCCAAAATGACAATATGCCAGAAACATATGTTCAGGTGTGGGTTAAATCATCCTATTGTATCAGCAATATTGCTGTAGACACAGCCAGATAATCAGGCTGTGGCAGGAATCTCCGTTTGTGCTATTTTATTGAGTCATTAGTATAATGGTAAACTGAGCCTTGCTGGCACAAGAAAATGTAATGCAAATACTCTTATGCAGATGATTTTACTCCAACTGAAGATCTGTAAATTTGGAACAGATACAGAGTTTTGCTTTGGCTTCTTCTTCTCGGGGGGATAATTATGTGTTTATTGGCTCTTGCACTGCATTTTCATTTGGCGGAAAAATGCATTCGGGCTACAAACCTGAATGATTTGAAACATTAAAAAAGAGAATGTAAGTGCTTGATATCAAAATCAACAGTTTATCAGGAATTTCCATAGTATCAGAGGACCTGTAAGGAAGCCAACACCTTTTGTCATAGAATAATATCGTTGCAGGGACGTGCGGTATGTGGGTGTCAGGTGGGGCAGAGCCACCCCTTCATCGTCCATGGGAAAGCGCCACAGCCACCCTGCTCCTTACACCCGCTTCCTTTACATTCCGCCCCATCCAGTGGCTCTCAAACTTTTTAGCACTGGGACCCACTTGAGAATGACTATCTGGGGCCCACCAGAAATGATGTCATGGCCAGACATTCCTTCACTGTGATGCCACAACCTGCTGCTTTCCTGAGAATGCAGCATTAAGTCGGGTTACTTCTAGGTCATTTTCCAATAGCAAAGTGAATCAGAAAGAAAAAAGCCCATTTACAACCTTGCCACAAGCAAAACAACCACACAGCCCTTTACCCTATCCAGCATCCCTTTTCCCCATATTTTCAATATGGCTGCTGTTCAGTTTCAGTTCAGTTTTATTACAGTCAAAGACCAGATGTACAGGTAACCTTACATATCCAGAGATAATCATGTAATTAAAATTAGTATATAAATTTATAAATGTGTCAACAAATAATAAAAACAATCCTAAATTCAATGGATTACTATTCTCTCCCTTGGGCCAGCAAAGCTACACGTATTTTAACTGCGGCCGCCAGAAAACTAGCAGTAAACTTTAATACCTGACTATTACGGCTGCTGTAGGTGCTTCATGATCCATCTGACATTGGCCCGCAACCCACTGGTGAGTCCTCCTGACCCACAGTTTGGGAACCACTGGTCTATACCATTCTGAGCAATGCTGGGAGGAGGAACCTCCATGTGACCTGGAAATGGGTCTTTAGAGCTATTTTTAGCCCTGTGAGCCTTGGAAATGGCAGGAATGCCTTTTGGGGTATTAAACATTTACACTGGGACCCCGGTATCTTCAGGGAGTTCCAGAACAGAATCCCTGCAGGTACCAAG
Organism: Lerista edwardsae; assembly: GCA_029204185.1. NCBI lineage: Eukaryota > Metazoa > Chordata > Lepidosauria > Squamata > Scincidae > Lerista > Lerista edwardsae. The sequence continues at coordinate 36,888,671 of JAJKFI010000002.1, read as the reverse complement.
GTCCCACTCTTGTGCAATCCTAACCAACATTCCAGCACTGACATATATGTGTCAATGGGGCATGTGCTGCATCTTATGGAGAGAGCAATCAGAGAGGCCTCCTCAAGTTAAGGGAATATTTGTTCCCTTTCCTTGGAGCTGCATTGCCCTTACCCTGGTGCTGGAAAGTTGATTAGGATTGCACCCTAAGGCAGCTTAATATGTATTTGGAGCCATATGTAAATTATAATTTCATTGGTCTTTCAAATATACTGAGTAATATATTTACTGGGTAATCAAATATACTGGGTAATCTGACTCAGGATCAGGGTCCCAAATTCTGTGTCTTTAAAAGGAAAAGCAGTGATTAAAATGCATGTGCACACACACACACATACACAAACACGAACCCCTTCTGCAACCAACATGGTTACATGTGTATTTTGTACTTAGCAATAGCATAGCTAAAGGGGAGCAAAACTCAAAACCGTGTAAGCACCCCTCCCCCTTGCCACCAGAGCCAGTTGGGGTGGTGAAAACAATGTGAAGTAGATGCCACATATTGTTTTCACCACCCCAACTGGCTCCGGTAGTGAGGGGGAGGGGGCACTTACACAGTCAGGCGCCATAAAAAACTTAGCATCTTGCTCCGCTCTAGCTACACCACTGGAAATTGGGTATTTGCATCTGAGCTGAAAATTGAATGAGGAAAGTTTATATAAGAGAACCAGATAGCAACTCTGTCACTTTTTCCCCCACCTGGGAACTTGTAAGTTTATAATGCCACGTGATTCAATAAAAGCTTCTCAGTTCATTTTTCCCCCCAAGCTTTTTATTGCTATACAGTGAGCTTTTTATAGGATGCATAATGCTAGATTTAAAGGTATCCTCAGTTATTTTAACAAGCCAGGAGAAAAACTTTGTTTGAGAAACTGATTGTTCAAAACGCTGAAGTCTGTAGCGGAGAAACTGTCAGCAAGTCTCCCTCAGGAAAAGTCAGAACTGAGTTGATGTTCCACGGTTTAGAGCAAATCCAATCTTACCTGTTTAAATCAGATCAAAAATAGGATTCCTTCTCCTTTTAGTTATTTTGTCTTCAGCCCTTCCTAGATACAACTCCCTAGACAAACTTGTCTTGCAAAGAGCTTTCTCTTGTTTACCATCAAGGTCAAGTGGGAAAACCAGTGCGGTATATACTGTTGCTATCAATCAAACCCTTCACTTGTCTTCTCATCCTCTGGTGCTGCCCCAAATACACCTGTGCAAACAGTGACACGAACTACTGTGGCTGGCGTGCAAGCCTGTGCTTGGCCAAGGATGCTGAGTCAGATCCGTCCCTTGTTAAAAAACGCTGAAGGAGTCTATGTGGTTCCCTTGAGTCTGTGTCTTCATATCAACCTTATGAGGCAGGTTGGGCTATGTGGCAGTGAACGGCCATGATTGATCACTGCATTGTTGTAGGGATGAAGAGGCAATGCCTGCTATCATGGCCCCAAAAGTGGGTTTTGCTGCTAGTGAAAACAGCCTCAAGAAAAAAAGATTTCTGTGCAGATTTCTGATTAGAGGGAAAGCCCATTGCTGCATAACAGCTCACCTATCCGTGCTGGAACAGACAGGCCAGCTGACCTGCATTGTATCCAGTGCAGATGCTCCATTTTAGAAGCTGCAGAACTTACTCTTACTATATTACTGTTGTGAGTGTTAACATTTTTTAAATTTTGTTTTTAGTTAGTGCTTTTACATCAGATTTTGTCCTAATCTTGCCTTCTGCCAGGGATGTTTCATGGTTGTGCAATTGCTGCAGTTCAAGAATGTCAATTTGCATTCCAGGAGTGTCATTGTATTTTGTCACAATGATGGCACTTCCTGCTTGATGGTGTCACTTCTGGCTATGACATCACTTGCAGGCTAATGACATCACTCCCAGGGAGTCCTGACACAAGTGCCATTTTCAAAAGTGGGTCACGGTGTAAAAGGTTTGAGAACCACTGCCTTACTGAAAGTAATTCCTGGAGTTGACTGTCAATCTCTCCTTACTGCAACTAAAAAAAATTCATACACAAGTTCTTACACGTTCCTATGGCCCTTTAAGTCCATGGCAGATTGGGGTTTATTGGTCAGCCAGCCTTGCTTCTTTCCATGAGGTTGTGATGCAGTGCAAAGAAATTGCCAGTGGGGCCAAACCTCACAGAAACATTCGCCAGAAGCAATACTTGGCTTCCTACAGGTTCTTAAGTTCCTGTTAGTATGGAGTAGAGGGAAAAAATCAGCCTTGGCTGCCACAGTTTCAAAAGGTTATGTGGAAGAGCTTTAAGATTGAAGGATTTAAGGACGCAATCCTAAACTGAGTTAGACCAGCATAAGCTAAGCCAGCAAAGTTTGGCCAGCACAAGAGCCACCATAAAGTATGTTTGGACCATTCTCGGAGTCAGAGAGGCCAGCACACAGACGTGCACCATCCTGCCTGACCACGAGAGTAGTCCAAACATGCTTTATGGTGGCCCTTGTGCTGGCCAAACTTTGCTGGCCTAACAGTGCCAGCCTAACTCCAATTTAGGATTGTGCTCTAAGTTTCTGGTCAACATTTCAGTGAGAACTTGAGAATTTAGTGCGTATGGCATCTGTCAATATATGGCATCTTCCAGTGAGAAATTGGGAATTTAGTGTATTCCTGAGAGTATCTTGTTGGCACAGATAAATATTTATTTGTGCATTTATCACAGAAGCATATTGTCCCCTTCTCCCACATTCTGCTTAGAACTAAATGTTCACAGGCATGCGTAGACTCTATTCCTAGTATTAAGTTGCACAAACACTCAAATGCTACATACCAGTTTACGTTCAAATTCCTGGACAATGTCAAAAATTAATGCTGCATTATAAGATTAAAATGGTCATCATAAGCACAATAAAATCCTGTGGTGTTATTGTATCAGTTTAAATGTAGGTGATTATCTGTTCCAGCCTGAATAACCTCACGGGTGATTTTCATAACAGAATGTGGCCACCTTGGGGACTTTACGGCTGTTTCTTTATGGCCAAGCATAAAACGCAGAATAGGAATTGAAGCAAGAGCAACATTATCTGAAAGCAAAATAATAAGATCCCAGCTTGGCCAGACCATTCCTGCTGTGAGCTGACAGCCTTGCATTATCCCTGCAGTTTGGCAGGCCCTAATGATGCTTTTTTGGCCCTTTTTGGCATGAAGAAGAGTCTCAGTGGTTGCTGCAGTAGAACCAAAGCACATGTACTGCCATGTGTGACTGTCCAGAGCTGACAGTACTGCTGAATGGGTGTTATAAATGCACCAGGTTCTGGGTGTCATAAATGCACTATAAAGCACATTTATGACACCCAGAGAGTAAGCACCGTCCACACAGGGCCAATGCTAGTCAGCGCTGTGCCTCAGCGTGGAGAGGATGACTGGCTGGTGCTCCAGCAGGAAGGGTTTTGGTGTTAGGGGGAGAGGTGAGGAGGAGGTGGAGCTTGGTGGAGGGAGAGGAGGATTAGGCCTGCAAGGGGGGCAGGGATGGCAGCAGCTTCTGCTGTCATATCCGGACCCTTGTCGTGAGCTGGGCAGCCTGACATGGATCTCCTTGGCTCTGTGCCTGCTCAAACATGGGCACAGAGCCAAAGAGACCCATTAGTACCACTGCAATGTTACCCGAAGAGGCCCAAGCGGTAGACTTGGCACCAATAGGATCCAGCGGTTGCTGTTTTAGCGCCACTGGAGCCATGGGCACTACGGGGCTTAGGATGGGGCTGCCCATCATTTACCACCCTATAGGAGTTTCCCTGCTAACCTAGCAGTTCAAAAGCACGTACAAATGCAAGTAGATAAATAAGTACCACTTCGGTGGGAAGGTAATGGCGTTCCATGCGCCTTGGTGTATAGTCATGATGGCCACATGGCCATGGAAACTTGTCCTTGGACAAACGCCAGCTCTTTGGCTTAGAAACAGAGATGAGCACTGTCCCCTACAGTCGGTCACAACTAGACCATTTGGTCGTGGGGAAACCTTTTCCTTTATAGGAGTTTTACTTCCTATTTTCTTATAGGAGTATTACTAGGATCACATTTATTACTAGGAGTATTATGAATAACAAATTCATAATCAGCAATGCCTCTCTACTTTTTTGTGAGAGGCACAAAAAATTAATTAACCTGGATATAAAACTACAATTGTTTCAAGTAGGCACTCCTAGTTCAGAATTAAATGGTAGAAGAGGTTTTTATATCTGTCAGTTGTAATGTGTTCAGAATAGGAAAAAAAAGGAAACTTGGCCATTTTCCTGACCTAAATCAAGAATATAAAGAAAATATCTCAAGGCAGACTCATCTATTTTTCATGTCCTATAGCTGTAATTGTAGCCACGGGTGCTTTCGCCATTATTTACACTTTATTTGTAACTGGTGTACATTTTGGTACAAAATACAAATCACAATAATAAAAAGAAATGAAATTGTGTGATTTTCTTTTGGTTGCTGAGAATTTCTTTCCTCCCCAGTGGGGCATAAAATCAGGGCAATCTGAGTGCTATCATTTTGCTGTTCCATTTTGCTGCCTTTAGCTGAGATCGCTAAAAATCACAGAGGAAGTTATAGCTTCCATGAGTGGCTATATAATGCTGCTGTCAAGAAGACATAATTCTTTCATCTCAACAGTCCAGGAGATGGAGTCCTCAAAATCAGAGTTGTAGCAGATGTCTGTGGGAATATTATTGGATAAGAAGAATATGGTGGTCCATATAGCTTAGCGCAGTTGGCTGAGGATTGATGGACCAAGTACAAATGCTTTCAGGCCTGCTAATTGCCTCTGAAGGACTAGCGGTTAACCAATCACTTCCTGTGTTGCTGTCACTACTGCTCTATCACTTTTTGCCATGATTGAAATGGCTGTTGCAACCAATTTCAGACAAAGTCTCAGTACAGACTAGTGGGCCAAATGTTATTTTCTTTTCTTTAAGACAAAATGTCAAAAGAAACGAAGCAGATCGATGTGCACTGAAAAGGAAAATATATCCTAGCAGTTTTTCAGAAATACACATGAAACTAGCCAGTAGCATAGCTACCAGAGGAAGCATCATTCAGAGCCAGAGGTTGCTCAGTCAGAGCCATTTTGGGCAATGATGGCCTCCAAAACCATGAGAATACACTTGAAATTTTAAAAAGCAAAAAAGCAATGCAACTGGATTATAAAACACTACCACAATAGAGGCCCAAATCCTAACAAACTTCCAGCACTGACCTAGCTGTGCCAATGGGGCATGTGCTGCATCCTACAGTGGAGTAGTAGTCATGGAGGCCTCCTCAAGGTAAGGGAATGTTTGTTCCCTTACCTCAGAGCTGCACTGCCCTTACCCCAGTGCTGGAAGGTTAGTTATGATTGTGTCCTAAGCTTGAGAAATATGTGGATTATAGAGTTGGGAAAGATGGGCAGCCCCATCCTATACTGTGCTGGAACAGGCAGGCCGGGAGGTATCCAGTGCAATGTAGAAGGTCGCTGGAGGACGCCTCAGGGTAAGGGGATATTTCTCCCCAGCAGCTCCAATTGGGCTTCTCGAAGCTACATCAGAGAAATCCCTGGCGCAAATCCAAAAGGCCCATGTAGGGCCTACCAGGCCGGGAATGGGGGTTAGGATCCAGCATAATTGCTGGACTGTGCTCCACCCCTCTCCTTAGGCTGGGCTCCCCCAGGCCTACCCTCCCTCCACCCTGATCCACCTCCCTCCTTGCCTTCCCCCCGCCCTTCCCGGGGCCCCACACTGGCCTTACTTTTGGCCTGCTTCAGGGCAGGCCAGTGTGTGCTCTTTTACTTGCCTAGCCTGCAGTGTGGCCTTATGGCACTTTTGTGACACTTGTTGGCCAGCACATGTGACATGCACTGGCCGAAAGGCCAGTCTGGATTTTTCCCTGAAATCAGTTTGATGCTACTGTTTGGGTGAGGGTTTGTCTGACTCACAGGGCTCCTGTGGGTATGAAATGTGTGTTGGGGGGGAAGCAATGTATGCTCAGTTCCCTTGGAGGAAGGATAAAAATGTAGGATAAAAACACACAAGAGATAAATACCACGGCAATCTGAGAAGCAGGAGGAAGAGACTCTGTGGTCCCATCAAAACCTGAAAGTGTATTTTGAGGAAAGTCAATGCATGAATTAGGTTAACTCCAGATAATTTTAGTGCTGAGCTTCCTGCTATGGGATAATGGCTTTCCTGCAAGCTATTGATATTTTTATACCAAACCGCATGAATAATTGTCCATGGCTTCTGTACAGCGTTTATTAAATTTCTTCAGGTTCAGGGCCAAAATCAGTGTTTGGGTTTATTCAGCAAGTCGGTTTGAAACTTCAGCCTTTCCTCCCATCTTGGGCTGACATGGTTCAGTGGTTTCATTTTGGCGTGTTGTCTTTTCAGCCTGCATTTGTCAGGTTTTGCAGAGCCGACAGCTTCTACAATTGAAATCAGAGGTGTCTGGTGAGAGTGTCTTCTGCATGTAAAGAGGCGGCAAGTAGCGGATGCATATTGTGGGCATATTCAGTCACTCACTATGCAAGAGAGATCAAAACGAGTTTTCAGGAAAGGGAATTTGAAAAAAAAAATCATTTTCCTTAATGTGTGAATGTCAGCATGATTTGACTATCTGAATAGTTTGAAATACTGTTATATAGATGGTTGACTGCCTGCCTTCTTTTTCAACAATTTGGGAAGTCTTTTTGGTCCATTTCTTGTCTCAGTAGTTAGCTTTTGACAAGGGACTCTTGTTTCAATCAGTGGAGTTCCTAGAGGAGTGCAAAATGCTAAGCTTTGCAGGAGCCTGAGCTCCTGGGTAATGCAGCCTTCCCCCTTGCCTTCACAGCCATTCGTGGCTCAGAGGACTTTGCGTAGCATTTTGCAACCCCTCTACGAATGCCACTGGTCTTACCTTACCTTAGGATTAAATTAATGTGCATGAAATTCCATGAGTACTCCAAATCCATAAAGGACCATTTATTCTCCCCATGCGTAGATCAGACATCTGACTTCTTATAATCACCCCACTGCCTGATTTTGGGAACATGAATACAACAGACAGGATCTGTGGGTTCGGGCACCTTGTTATGGAACTCCTTGAGTATTGACTCGAATACTGCATAGTTTTCCTACATGGTAAAGACTTGAGTATTTAAGAGAGTCTTTGGGACTGGAGAATGGATTATTTTTCTTTCCTCTTCAGATTTTTCTACTGTGGTGGCTTTTAATGAATTTTGTGGTTCTGATTATCTTCTAACTTAATTTTGCATTGAACTTTTATTTGTTTTAATTTGGCTCTGTTAGCTGGCTTAGAACTCTTTTTTGAGGAAAAAAATGACGTATGTCCTTTAAATACATAAATACATATATAAGATATACCCCTTCTTCTTCAATCAACGCTAAGATCCAGCCCAATTCCATCAACTATGGACCCTGCCAGAGGTACAGTTGCAGCATCAGTGTTCTTTCAGAACACCCAGCTCTTATTCCCTGTGCAGTTAACAGTGTGCAAGAGGCTTCTCTTAGATCATGAACAGATAGCTCACAGGGGTTGGACAGGTGGTCAAGCAGGAAAGCTAGATGTAGGAGGCTCATGTACCTTTTTTTCCCTCAGCTTTGGCAACAACGTTCACAGAGACAAGATTTAGTGAGCTGGATTTTGGGTTGCGCATGTGGAAAGAAGCTTGCACAAGGGAACTTCTTCAGAAGCAGCTTTTCATAAAGCACTAGGGGCCCGATACAAAGGCCCTTATCTCCCTTGGTATCTCCAGCTAAAAGTGTCGCTAACATACTGTAAAGCACTTTTATTTTGCAACACCGTGGGAGGAGGGAGCGCTGCTGCTGGGCAGGTGCTTGTTAGTGCCTGACCTCAGCTCCAAGAGGAAAGGCTGCGGTGTTCCAGCAGTGCAGGTAACCGGTGAGTTCTTTTGGGGTGGAGGAGAGGCAGCGTAGGGGAGGAACTAGACAGGAGGAGGGAATGGGACCTGCAGGTGGCTTCTACTGCCAGATCTTATACCCCGCCTCAGGGCAGGCAGCCTGACACAGGGCTGTTTTAGTCTCTGCTGGCCAAATTGCCGCCAGCAAAAGAAGTCCATTGAGAGGGTTCGGGATTCCCCCACAGGAAGGGAATGTCCCATTCCCTGAGGAGACCCCGATGGCTGCTGCAGATCCCGTGGGATGCAGCGGTAGCCATTTTGCTACTGCTGCTCCTACAGGAGCCGGGGAGCTCAGGATTGGGCTGCTGGACTGCAGTGCGGAAGAAAATCCACTTCACATCTCATAAATATTTATCATAGGACTCTTCTGTCCCTAGATTACATAGTTCCAGCCACCATTCACAAATCCTAAATGGGGAGGAAGAGTACCTACCACCACGACAGAAGCTCTTTGGCCTCATCTGCATAGAGAAGCAGGAAAGGTAGGACTGGATCTGAGGCATGATTGAATTAGACTCATGGTTCTAGGGCTAGTACCAGATTGGAGAGCCCTGGGAGATCTCCCTCTCCAAATCTGGTACTCCCTGCTTGCTGTGGGGCATTAAATGACCCATGACCTTCCCTTTGCTTGTGCTATTCAGGTTCCAGTCACCTGAGTTTTACAAGCATCTGAACTTTGTGCCATGAGGGTCCCATCTGCATCTTTTCCAAAAGCAGGAATATAGATGAGCAAATTACTGGAACACATGTTCTTGGTTGGTTCCTTGTAACAGAAGAAACAATTATCAGGGTGCAATCCTAACTTGCATTGGAACAGGCAGACGGCCTGGCCTGTGCTGAACCCAGTGTAGGTTGGGAGGGAGGCTGCTGGAGTCTCCATGGGGCAAGGGCACGCTTGTCCCAGGGTAAGCCCCAGCTGGGCCAATGGGGCTCCTTGGATCGGCACCTGTTGTTTAGCAGATTCAAGTCTTGACGAGCCGCAGCACTCTGAATTGGGGCTGCACAGCCTGGGGTTGGGGGATTAAATGCGGCCGAATGGCCGCATACAGGCTCCTCCCCCTCCCCCGGCTGCCCCTCTTGCAGGAATGCCCTCTCTCGCTCTGTTCCACCCTCCCTCCCTCCCTCCCTCCCTCCCACCCAGAAATGGCCTGCACTGGCTGATCGCAGCCAGCACGGAAATGACAATGCTGCCTGTTGGTCATGGCAGCATTGCAGGACCAACACAACTGCTGCATCAGCCCTGCAGCCGTTGCACTGGTGCATATGTGCTTTATGGCAAGAGCTCAACAGTGCACAGCCAACACAAGTGGCTTGCATCAGCCCAAAGGGGGGAAGGGTTGGATTGCCCTGTCAGTATTCTAACAGAAGAAAGTGCATTAACGGTACCCCATATTGATTTTAGAGTAGGCAATTTTAACTCTGAAGTAGAAACTCCCCAGTGTATTTTTAATAAGTGCACTGAGAGGGTTGAAGGTTGGAAAATGTCATTCATTCCACTGGAATCTGCTGTCCGGAGAAAATGTTCCAAGTTTTCATGGAAAGGGTGGCCCTGACAACGCAGAAGGCTTGTAGGGGGAAAAACCAGCAAAGAAATTTCCATTTGATCTCAGGTATAGAAAGACAAATAGTAGAGATTGACAAGTCAGTCCAAACAGAATTATAATCAGCAATTGAATGGCAGATATAAGGGCATTTCCTTGAAGAAGAAGGAGGCACATTAGAGTTGAGATTGTCCCTGGCTGTTGCTATTATTTTGTCTTACCAAATTCTACTTCAGTTTAAGAAGTGTACAAGGAATATTTTCTGTCTCTCTCGCCATGACAATCCCATGATACTTTCATCAATGATTAGTGATAATCCAGTGCCTGTACATTTTGCATCTGTTAGGTTATATATAGTGGCGATATATCCACTATGGCATCCTTCTTTTTCCAATAAGCTCCTCATTTAGTTCTCTTTAAGTGCTTTGCCCACAAATCCATATGGCTCTGTGGGGACACTCAGACTGCAATCCTAATTTGGAGTTAAGATGGCACAGTAAGGTCAGCAAAGTTTGGCAGGCACCAGGGACACTGTAAAGTATGTTTGGACCACTCTCAGAGTCTGAGAGGCCAGCATACAGACGTGCATCATCATCCCCAACTCCAAGAGTGGTCCAAACGCACTTTACAGTGTCCCTTGCGCAGGCCAGACTTTGCTGGCCTAACTGAACCAACCTAACTTCAGGTTAGGATTGCAACCTTCATTGCACATTCTGCCTAGATTTATATGATTTTGCATTATTAAGAATGACATGCTCCAAACTTTTCAAGCCGAAAATCACATCAGCAAGTCACTTCCAATAATGCTTCAGATCCTGAACGGCCCCCACATGATTATGGACATGTGTGCCTATCCTTTCCATCAAGTGAAGGTAGTAGTTTGTCCAAACTGTCCTTTTATGTCTTCTGCTATGATTTAAGCCTCCCTGCACTTTTGCTAGTGCAGATCCAAGGAGACCCATTGAGAGTGGGAATCTTATACAGCAGTAAGGGAATTTATAGGTGTCCGAGTATTCATGGTATCCATGGATAACTAAAACCATGGATACCGAATCAGTGGATACTAGGGCACACCTGTACACTGAAATTCCAAAACCATCTTTTAATACAGAAACAGATAATTGCTCTATATAACGAAGTGCTGTGCTCTAACTGAGGGTGTCTTTTGAGGGTCTCAACAAAGGGTTTTCCTAAAATCTGCTACCCAAGGTCCTTAACTTCAAATATATACCTACCTACCTACCTACCTACCTACATACCTACATACCTACATACATACATACATACATGTTTGGACATGCTGGGGATCCGAATCATTTTGCATGCAAACTTGAGTGACAGACGGTCTCCAAACAGTTGCAAACCCCAGGCCTTGTTGATTACTGTACAGCCCACAGGCAATGGAATGACTTTGACTGGTGGGAAGTAATTACATCCCTTGAGCAGAGATCATGGGACAATTTAAATCAGTGGTTCTCAATTTTTTTAACACCCGGACCCACCTTTTAGAACGATAATCTGTCTGGGAAATGATGTCTACTTTATCCGCTGACCATATGTGGTAGTATGGTATCAGTGATGGAGTCCTTCATTTTCTGGGTACTATAATCTCCTGTGACTTGAAATGGTCAATTAACATCAGTTCCATTATTAAGAAAGCACAGCAGAGGATGTATTTTTTGCGCCAACATAAGAAATTCAACCTGTCTCAAGAGCTGTTGATTCAGTTTTATAGAGGAATCATTGAATCTGTTCTTTCTAATTCTATAACTGTCTGGTTTGGTTCAATGACTAAACAGGATAAGAATAGACTCCAAAGGACAGTCAAAACTGCAGAAAGAATAATAGGAGTCAGCTTGCCCTCTATGGATGATTTATATACTGCTCGGATGAGGAAAAGAGCAGAGAGGATTGTGGCAGATGGCTCTCACCCTGCCTGCAATCTGTTTGAACTTCTTCCTTCCGGACGGCCTTATAGGACATGGTATATGAAAACAACCAGGCACAAGAACAGTTTTTTTCCTTGTGCTATTGGGCTACTGAATTATGTTGATGTTTTGGTTTTGATTTGATAAGTTAGTGGGGGTTTGCTAATGGGATGGTATTATTTATTAGTTTAAGATATATGTGAGAGCTTTTGGGCCGAAGTAAAATTCCATGTATGATGAAATTCCATGTATGACCAATAAAAATTCTATTCTATTCTATGTCATGGTCAGAAGTGCCATAACTGTGATGCCAGAACATGGTTTCCTGAGAATGCAGCAATAAGTTTGGCTATTTCTTAGTCATTTTTCAATAGCAAAGTGAATCAGAAAGGGAAAAAAAACTATTTACAACCTTGCAACAAGCAAAATAAATCCACAGACCTCTGCCTTTCCAGCATCCCATCTTCCCATATTTTCAATATGGCTACCCTAGGTGCTTTGCGACCCACCTGAAATTGACTCTTGCAAGCTTGTCATCAGTATCGATTGCTGAATGGTGGAACATTGAGTGATCTCAGCAGGAAGCTACTGTATTTTCCAATATACTGCTTCTTCAAAGACCCCTGCATCTCACAGGACATAATTCAATTTTAATAATAATCTTTTTAAAAGATACAAGACATCAGCCTTTTTCATTTTCATTTTCCACAGGTTTACAAAACAAACATCTCATATAAGAACTTCTTTCCTGAAATATTAAAATCTGTATTGTCCATATAGAATTCTAGTTCAAATGACAGTACAACATTAATCAAAGTACAAAAAGAAGCAATATTGATGTCAGCTTCTTTGGCAAATATTACAACATGTTTTTGACCACAGAAAGATGCAACATAGTATAGAAAAATACAGATCAGGATTCCCCTCCTGTGCTTTTACCTCTGACAGAAAGCTTTTATAAAATGCACTATCACCAGAGACTGATAATTCATCACTTTTCTTTGAAAGAGACAGCTTAATGTGGAGAAAGAGCTGAAACTATCAGGTCAATTTTAAAAATAATTAACTGGAAGCACTGGCAATTGATTTGACTTCAGTAAGATATAATGTAAACTAACATACATGCCTTTTTCATTAGCAAGCTGTCAAATCTCAGTACAATATCTTTGGGACCAGAAGAAATTATATATTGAAATAAGAGCCTCACATATCAAACACAAAGGAAAGGCAAGGGCACCTGGGTAGAATTTAATTTTTTCTGATTTATTTCATTGACTGAAGCTAAATAACATCTCTGTTTCTTATTAGTTGACTTGTACAAGTCACTTTTTAATTGTGCCGCTTGAGCGATGGAAGATTAAGCAGAGACTGAGGGCACAATTCTTACCTGGAGTTAGGCCGGCGGAGTTAAGCCAGCAAAGTTTGACCGGCACAAGGGACACCGTAAAGTATGTTTGGACCACTCTCGGAGTCAGAGAGGCCAGCACACAGACATGCGCAACCCCCCTTGACTGGACCAAGAGTGGTCCTAATGTGCTTTATGGTGGCCCTTGTGCCTGAAAACTTCCCTGGCCTAACTATGCCAGCCTAAATCTAGGTTAGGATTGTGCTCTGAGTCTGATGGCAGCTCTGCTTAGGTTTTGTATAATTCAGTATGTTCTTCTCTTACATAGGGGTCGATCCAAAGGCTGTGTGCATCAATTGAAAGTTTATTTAGCAGCAGTAGATTTGTATTAAACTTCTAGTAATGCAGTGCAACATTTAAGGCATGTCTGCATAGATGCTTTTCACTCCACCCATATATTTTTTTTGCTACATTGCTTAACATGGAGCATGTGAAGTTGAATGTCACTCTGCATGCTACCCACAGGATTATATATATTTTTATAGCTCTGGGCCAGCCTGAGGGGTTGCCCGTGCCCTACCAAGCAATGCACCAACAGCTCCTTTTCCTGCTGCTCTTAGAAATGGAAACAATGTGGAGGTGATGGAGAAGTGTGGCGTGTGGAGACAAATTTTGGGCTAGAGGCAATTGTACATTGAATACTGAACAGTTGCCAGCAAAAATTCTATCAGGGAATTCTATTAACCCAACACTGAATAACAGAGCTCAATCCTAAGCTCTTTAGTGGCAGCTGTTTGCTTGCGTGTGGCTCTCAGAGAGCACCAGAACAAATTCTCCTTTAACCCAAGGAGGCCTCCCAGCACCACAGGGTCCAGCGCACAGTTGGAGCCCTGGCACAGTTGGAGCCCTGGGTGCCAAGAAGCATAGGATTCGGCTGTTATTTTGGCACCATTTTGGAGGGGGGAACTAGGATTCAATTGTAACATCTTCAATCCACGTAATAACTTTTTCTTTCGTGGTGTCATAAAATAACAGTATGAAATAGCAAAGTTCCAATGGCATCTGAAGTCTAATTTTTTCCAAAGCAATTACTTCACAAGGGAAACAATATAACATACAGCCCAATCCTTGAGGAGCTGTGGCACCAAAATGGTGACTGCTGCATCCAGAGGCCGCTGAGGGCGCCTCCAGGGTCTCCTGGGGCAAGGGAGCATTTGTTGGACTGCACTGTGGGGGCTCAAGTCGGTCCTTTCTGCAGCACTGAGGGTCAGCAACAACTGGCCCCAGTGCCAGCACTCCTTCCTCACTGGTTGCCGCAAACATGCTTTATGGCATATTTACATACACCTGGAGCTGGCGTGCGAGCCTATCGCCAGGGCTAGAGCCCTTAGGATTGGGCTTTCAAGCACTCATTGGATGTTCTTCAACACCATCCAACTTATATTGCTAAGCGTGGATTGTGTTAGTTTAAAGAGTTAGGTTTGGGCTAGAAAACCCATGATACTGACAGGGTTGCCTATTGCAGTGGTTATTACCTCATGTGGTTATTAAAACAATAAACATGGGGGGGGAATGCAATTATAGTATTTGTAAGCTAATTGGAACTTTTATGGTGTTGTAATGACCTTAGAGCAGAGGTTCTCAACCTTTTTTCCACCGGGACCCCCTTTTTATTATGACAGCCTGTTGGGACCCCCAACCATAAAATTATTTTCATAGCTACTTCATAACTGTAATTTTGCTACTGTTATGAATCGTAATGTAAATATCTGATATGCAGGGGGCATCCGCTAAAACTGAGGGTTGGGAGAGTTAAAACAGAGAAAAGGAAGTACTTTTTTTACCCAGCGGGTAGTTAATCTGTGGAACTCATTGCCGCAGGAGGTGGTGATGGCATCTGGTCTGGATGCCTTTCAGAGGGGATTGGAAGGATTTCTGGAGGAAAGGTCCATCGTGGGCTATAGGCAATGATGGATTGTGGAACCTCCTTACATTGGTGGTGGGCTATTTCAGAGTACCGGGTGCAAGGGAGTGGCAACAGGATGCAAGCATCTTGTTGTCTTGTGCCTCTCTGGGGCACCTGGTGGGCCGCTGTGAGATACAGGAAGCTGGACTAGATGGGCCTTTGGCCTGATCCAGCAGAGCTCTTCTTATGTTCCCTTCCTCCTGCTGTTAGCCCTTCTTGAATGATTGCAGCCCAGACCCAGAAATTGAGGCCAGCTGGCTGCAATCCTATACACACTTTCCTGGGAGTAAGCCCCATTGGATACAATGGGACTTACTTTTGAGTAGACATGCA
>JAJKFI010000002.1:36835665-36866715 GCA_029204185.1 Lerista edwardsae | reverse complement strand
GCAATGCCCTTACCCTGGAGCTGGAAAGTTGGTTAGGATTGTGCCCTCATTTTTCAGGAGCCCAGGAGAGGTGAAGGTGAGAAAATATACCAAAAAGATACGTCATCATTTGAATTTGAAATTTCCCTTCTTTTCCCCTCACAACTGATTTGGAAAGGTGGTTCAAAGCTTCCCTGTGTCTCTTCCCCACAGATAACAGATACTAAAATATCAGTGTTTTTGGATCACCCTTTTTAAAATTAGCAGACACTTTATATTTGCCTTCTACTGAATCAGGCCAATGGTCCATTCAGAGTGCAATCCAGATCCAGTGCTGGCTGGCAGATCAGGCCTGGGAAGGGGGTGGGACAGGCTGTGGCAGTGCAGGCAGTTCTGAATGCCTGTGCAAAGCAGTCCCTCCCCCTCGTCTTTAGAGGTGGAGGTGTCTCCCCCGTTCTGCTCTCACAGCCACGAATGGCTCTGAAGGTAAGGGGCTGCTTTACACAGGCATTCAGGCACCTGAAAAACTTAGTGTGTTTCCCCCCCTCTGAGAACACCTCTGTACCAGCCTGTACCTACCTTGCACTGGATTCTTGTTACCCATGTTCGCCCCTTCCCACTGTTCCCTTCCTCATGAACTAATTTAAGCTGGAGATTGGAAGGACCTAAAAAACCAGCTATTTTGCCAGTGGAGACTGGAGCAGCCCTATATTGGGCTGCCCAGCCCAAAGTGGGGATTGAGGATCTAGCAGTGGAAGCCACTGCTGCCCCACCCCTGGCGGGCCTGCTCCTCCCTTCCTCCTGCCCAGTTCCATCACGTCCCCACGTCTCCCCTCCCCAATGGGCCTTACCACCATCCGGTGATTCTGGAGCGCTGTCTGTTCATAGTGCCCACACTGAGGCATGGGGGGTACCTACTCTCTGGGTGCTGTAAACATGCTTTATGGCATGTTTATGACACCCAGAGCTGGCAGCACGCACATACTGCCTGAGATAAGGGGCACAGGATTGGCCCCTAACCTGCTTATACCGGAGCACACTCTTGCTTATCTTTAAATATTACCTACTTGAACTTGTGCCAGCAGCTCTCCAGGGGTCCTACAAAGGCCTTTACTGAACTGCTACCCAGTTTCTTACCCAGTAGGCGAAGCATATGCTCCACCTTGGAACTGTTATTTAATATGCAATATAATATCCTAATATACAATGTTACCATGTCATTCCAGGAAAAATAAATGGCTCAGCACAGTATTATAGAAATTGACTCCAATGAACAGCATTTTGCCTGGAATGACTTCTGACTCTTAGCATGTGGCTTGAACTGCATTGGGTGTTTATTTTTGCATAATGCATCTTCATAGTACCATAGTACCGTAGTTTTGTTCTTTTCTGTTGTTGAGTTAAATAGTGCTGTTTTTACTGATTGATATAATTTAAATATTTGGGCTAGCTAGGATGTTATCTATGTACATAGATAGCTTTCGTTAACCTAGTAAGTGAAAAAAACATTGTTTTTAATTTATCCAAAAGGTTGATTTGACTTTTATTTTTATTTTTTTTGCATTCCCTTGCTAAGAATGAGGGAGCTCTGTTTAGGATTGTGTCGCTTCCAAACAATTATTAATTTCAGAAAAAAAATTTATATGAGACCGAAAGCCAGAGGAAAAGAGGCAAACATCTGTGATCTTCGGTCACTGGATAGGAACATCCCAGCATGTGGGAATCAGAACAGATTGAAATGACAACGCAACATTGCTTTGCCGTGAGCTTTGGATTCTCGCCTGCCTTTGACAAATAGCAAAAGCCAAATTCATAAGCCTTTGCATTGTTCTTTAAAAGTTGAGAGCAGAATTTCCATAAATAGCTTATCTGAATTAGCTGTTGAACGCTTCCTTTGTAATGAGCGGTGCATCTGCCACGTTATCTACTAGGGGATCACTTTTAGGATTATGCTAATAAGCAGGACTTGATTTTCATATATAATTTTGTTCGACAGCAGCACAGAAGGCTACATGGCTAATTGTGCATGTTTATAAACCTAAAAATAGTCCCCTTATCATGAGTCATTCAAAGACACTGGGTAAGCCTTTCTGTGCAAATGCCTTTGAAATGAATGGGACCTGTGCAAAAGTGTAGTAGTTTTGTTTTTAGCTGTGGGTATTTCAAAAGTGTGCCCAGATTGTAACCTGTGCCACTGAATAGGGCTGGTGGAACATAAATTACCTATTATTCCGAGATTCTATGTTTAACAAACACAGCAATAGTCTAATCTTAACAAGCACCAGCGCAGCAGGGCTGCAGAACCCCTGCTGTATCCAGCGCTGGAACTGAGTATGCTGAAGGTCTCCTCGGGGTTAAGGGTACATTTATTCCTTTACCCCATGTTGAGTGCCAGCCTGCCCAGTGCAACTGCCCAGATCTGCAACTCAGATCTGCACCAGCCAAATCCATTTTATTGCATTAAAAAACGCTAAGAGAGAAAAATTATGCTTCATATCACCAATGGATGCTGTCTTTTTTTTTTCCTTTTTAGCATACTTGTGAAGTGACAGGCCATCAAATTAGCATGATTAACCTAATAAAAAGGTTAATTGACAGAAGCTACCTTTTCCGTTTCAGTTCTCTGATTGTCAAGGGCAAGAAAAAGAGCAGTGTTGTATGCAAAGGCATGTTGTAAATTAATAACCTAATTGAAATTAGTTATCTTCCCTAACAATGAAAAATTGAAAAGTCTGCAGTATTAGCCAAAGGATGACAGTAGCCACAATCCAAGCCGCAGGAACGCAAAGAGCATGCTGGGTTTTGGAGCTTTGTTATCAAGCCCCTTCCTCAAATTTTCAGCTTTCATTGTTTAGTGTAAAACCTCGAGTACCTTTCCTTTTGTTGTTGTTCAGTCGCTAAGTCGTGTCCGACTCTTCGCGACCCCCTGGACCACAGCACGCCAGGCCTCCCTGTCCTCCACTAGCTTCCGGAGTTTGCCCAATTTCATGTTCATCGCTTTGGTGACACTGTCTAACAATCTCATCCTCTGCCGCCCCCTTCTCCTTTTGCCTTCCATCTTTCCCAGCATGAGGGTCTTTAGAAAGGAATCCTCTCTTCTCATGAGGTGGCCAAAGTATTTGAGCTTCAGCTTCAGGATTTGTCCTTCCAGGGAGCAATCAGGCCTTTCCTTACATAGTTATACAGTTTCCTTACACAGTTACACAGAAACCTTTCCTTACACAGTTATAAAGAAATGCATGCAAGCAGCACTCTGTCCAGCTTCTCAGTACGAAGAAAATTTGCTTCCATTAATGGCACTATGATAAGTGAAATTGGAGAGGCTGAGAAAATGAGTACGTGTTTAAAAAAAAATGGGCCGCCAAATCTGATCTTGTGCTGGAACAGACAGGCCAGCTAGTCTGCACTGTGTCCAGCGCAGGGTATGGTGTGGCTGCAGTGCAACTTGTGGTAAGGGGAATTGTTTCCTCTTGTCCTGTGTCACACAGAGGCCACCCCAATAGGCTACTCGGATCTGTGCCAGCGAAATCGCTGATGCAAATCCAAGCAGCCCTATGTACCAGGCTGCTATGTGCCTATGTACCAGGCTGTACTATGTGCCCTATGTATTAAGCACCAGGCTGCTCAGGAGTGGGGTTAGGATCCGGCCAATCCTATCCCTGTCCTTGGCCATGATCCACCCTTCCCCCTCCGTCCCCTGCCCCAATTCACCTTTATTATGCCCTCCCACTACCCTCCTGACCCCCCACCCCCATTCTGGCCTCCCCAGGCTGGTGCAGACTTACCCCTCACCAGTTTGGATGTGGCAGGATCAGGCTGGCTCACATCCTTCAGCTGGCGCAGCCTACTCCTGAGTTGTCTCAGATGTGCCTTACGGCTTGTCTGCAACCCTCCTGGACCAGCGTAACGGACATACACCAGCCCAGCATGATTTTAGGATTGCACTTGAACAGTCCAATCCTGAACTGCCCGGCTGCCGTAGCAGCAGGGGCAGCAAAATGGCTACCCCTACATTCCTCAGGATCCATGGCAGCCACCAGGTTTCCTGGGGAAAGTCACGGCCCCCACAATGAGATTCCTCGAGTCTCCGCTGGCTATTTTGCCAGTGGAGAATTGAGCAGCCCCCTGTTGGGCTGCCTGGCCCGAGGCGGAGTGCTGGATCCAGCAGTGGAAGCCACCCTGCGCAGCCCGATCCTCGCTTTCCCTCCCCCACCCAGTTCTGCTCCCTCCTCCTCTCACATCCCAAATCTACTTAATGGTCCTGGCACTGCTGGAGCGCCAGCAGCCCTTCTTCACTGCACTGAGATCGGGCGCACACTAGCTCAAGCCCAGCATGAGTGCTCCCTCTCTCTGGGTGTCATGAATGTGCTTTGGGTATGTTGGTAACACTTTTAACTGGCGGTACAAATTTACCTCCAGCAATGAGTCCCTTTGAATCAGGCACTCAATCTATTGACCAAGCTGGTATAACCTTAAACACTTTATTCCACTTCATAAAATACAACTTGTTTCTGCTGGTTCTCATTGACATGTAATGCCCAAACTGGCTGGACCACACCAATATGTTTGACTCTGGACCTAACAGTAGGTCTCTTAGTGCGCAAGCCTAACCTGGAGATAGGCCGGCAGAGTTAGGCCAGCAATGTTTTGCCTGCACAAGGGCCACCATAAAGTTCATTTGGACCACTTTCAGAGTCAGGGAGGATGGCGTACGGCTGTGTACTGGCCTCTCTGACTCCGAGAGTGGTCCATGCATACTTTACGGTGCCCTTTGTGCTGGCCAAACTTTGCTGGCCTAACTGTGCCGGCCTAACTCCAGGTTAGGATTGCACTCCTAATAAGTGCTAAATAGGTAACATTCATTTTATTTGATCGATTTATGTCAATAGAAGAGTTATATTTAATTAAGAAGAACACACAGAAGAAGTGGAAGGAGGAACATTTAATAAAGGACCAGGACAAAATTATAGCTTACACCTGCAGGAATAATGTCAGGAGGCTAAAGCACAGAATGAACTGAAATTTGTGAAGAATGCCAGAGCAACACACATGATTTTTTGTTTTGTTTTCTGCTATGTCCAAAACAAGCAGAAGGACTGTTGCATGGAGAAGATGATGATAAAGATGACAGAGGCAAGGTAGAGCTGCTCAGTTCTAACTTTGCACTTGGCTTCTCCCAGAAGGAAATTATGACCCAACCTAACAACAAGCGTGCTAATGAGTAAGGGGGACATAACTTCTCAAGATCATCAGTCTCTTGGGGAACATCAATAGTAAGGGGAACATCAATTCTATTCCCCGCCAGTCCATAGTATACAGTGTTGTTGCCAGAGTGCATAGGACATGCTGTAGGGAGGGAGACAAGATGGCCCAGGAGAGGTATGTAAAGATTTTCTGTATTTTCCTCCTGGTAGGCTTCCTGGCCACTAATGGGTCTTCTCCAACCTATGCCAACTATTTAAAGTAGCTGCTGTAAGTCCGAGAAGGCCTAGGGGGCATTTTGTGTCAAGGATAAGGTATAGGTATCCTGCTGCCACCAAGATCTTCCTTTCCCACCCCCTGTTTGACCCACTCCCTGCACTGAACTGCCCCGCCACCGACCGACCTGCTCCATCAGGGCATCAGGGAAGTCGCTGTCACATGTGGCCATTTGCACCAGTGACACTGGCGTGGCTGATGGGGAGATCATGCAGTCTGCCACTTCAAGACTGGATAGGCATGAGCTATAAAATTTATTTGTTTAAGGCATTTTTGTACAGCCTTTCTCAAGCTTTCTCAAGGCACAAGGCGGTTTACATTGGCAGGCTGTTCATAAACCCCACTTTTTCAAATGGGGTTTTTACAACTATTGTTCTATGTACAGTTCACAGAACCTTCAGTTTCTCCAGATGTTTCCCTTTCAATGTATGGTTGTGATCCTGGCTGAACTCTTACATCTTCTGAGCCTTTGCAGGCAGCCACAGATCAAACTTGGCTGGTTATTTGTTTCTAGTTAGCTGACTAGGGACGTGGTGGCACAGCAAGTTAATCCGCTGTTGCTGGGCTTTCGACCACAAGGTTGGGAGTTCAAGACTGCGCAATGGAGTGAGCTCCCGTTGCTTGTCCCAGCTCCTGCCAACCTAGCAGTTCGAAAGCACCTAAATGCAAGTAGATAAATAGGCACCACTTCGGTGGGTAGGTAACGGTGTTCCGTGTGCTACGGCGTAGAGTCATGCCGGCCACATGACCACGGAAGCTTGTCCTCGGACAAAATGCCGGCTCTACAGGCTTTGAAATGGAGATGAGCTCCGCCCCCTACAGTTGGTCACAACTAGACCATTCGGTTGTAGGGAAACCTTTACCTTAGCTGACTACTCCACACTCCACACATTCCTCCGAGTTCTGTCAGTGACTTCCAGTCTCCCATTCAAGGCCAATCCAAGGTTTATCCTGCTTAGCATCTTCAGGCAGGGCAACAGCTTAACCTCTAGACCACATCGTCTGCCCAACGTAAGTATTCAGGTCCAAATGAACTGAAGGCATTTGCAAATGTGTTCTCGCTGCCAGTATCTGTAATCTTTGAAATGGTCTGGAGAATGGCTGAGGTACCAAAGAATTGGACACGAGCAAGTATTGTTCTTATCTTTAAAATATAAAGAAGGAAGAAGATCCAGCAGACCACTTAGCTTGATGTCAATACCTGGAAAGATCCTGCAGCAGATTATTAAATAGAATGTCTGTGAGCACTTAGAAAACAATGGGATGATTTCCAGGAGCCAGCATGGATTTATCAAGAAATGTCATGCCAAATCAATCTCACCTCCTTTTTGGATATTCAGAGTAGTGATCCTCAACATTTTTTGTGCCATGACCCCAATAAATAAATATATAATGAGAATAGAGACCCACTGCTGATGCTGCCCCCTCCTGAGACCCTATCTGCCAATCCCTGCTCCATTGCTGCCCATTCTCTACCTCCATTCCATCCTCCTACCACTGTTCATCATAGCCATGTATTCATACGTTCTCCCGCCTCTAGAGATTGGAGAAAACGTTACCATGGAGCGTGGCATTAGTGAAAACTATTTTAGCACAATTGCTAAGAACCTGAGCAGGACTGGGACACAGAGCGCAATCCTAAACTGGAGTTAGGCCGGCATAAGCTAAGCCAGCAAAGTTTGGCCAGCACAAGGGCCACCATAAAACATGTTTGGACGATTCTTGGAGTCAGGGAGGATGGCGCACGTCTGTGTGCTGGCCTGTCTGACTCTGAGAGTGGTCCACATGCTTTACGGTGGTCCTTGTGTTGGCCAAACTTTGCTGGCTTAGTTTATGCTGGTCTAACTCAGTTTTATTTAGGATTGTGCCCACAATCTCTTGATATCAGACAGTATAAAACAAATGCATCCCCATTTACCTGGTGGTGCTGTAGTCCAGTGGTCTCCAGCCTTTTTTCATTCTTGTAAGTTGCCGCGATCCCCAAACTGAGGCTTCGCGACCCCATTGAGGTCCCAACACCAAGACTGAAGACCAGTGAAGACCCACTGTTTTAAAAAGTCACTTTTCTAGCCACTGAATCCTCTGTGGCTATAATTGTGATTGGGCAGCAGTGCTCTCCCATGTAGCAGGTTGTATAATCCTAGATGCAGGTAGTCTTAATCTACCCTGTCATATTTGTGAACCACCAAAAATTGGGTCTGGACCCAGTAGTGGGCCATGGGCCTGTAGTTTGGAAACTGCTGGTCTACCACCTTCTGAGGTACACCGTTGCATTCCTGAAAAGTTCATACTATGGAATTCTTCCTAAAGTTTAACTGAAATCTCCTTCCTGTAAGCCCATTTGTCCTGGTTTTATCTGAGGGACTCTGATAGAGCAACCAGAAACAAATCTGCTCCATCTTCCACATGACAGTTTATAGTTATCATGTCCCCTTTTAACCATTTCTTCTCCAAAAGAAACATGCCCCAAATCCTTCAGCTTGTCTTCAGAAGTGATATTCTTCCTCCCCTTCACCATCCTAGTCACCCTCCTTTGGAACCCGCTCCAGTTTGTCAATATCTTTTTTAAAATTATGGTGCACAATATTCCAGGTGGGGTATGACTAAGGCAGAATACAGCAGTACCATTCTTTCTCTTGATTGCAACACTCAACTTCTGTTGATGTCTTGGTTTAGGAAACCATACAATGGAGCATGGTAAGGAAGTGGATCTATGTAGCTTTTGTCTGCAGATGGCTCAAGGTAGGCCGCAGTGGTAGACTTGAGGTGAAGGACACCTGCATCTGCTTCTCCCTGACCTCCCACTGCCACAGAGGCAAGCTGTATCAGTCTGCTTCATCTCTGCGACAGTCCTGGATACAGGGCACTACTATTAGGTAGGTTCAAAGGTGGTTGAAAAACCATTCCCTGTGAGTGCTAATACATGACTCAGAGTGCAATCCTAACTTGGAGTTAGGTCGGCACAGTTAGGCCAGCAAAGTTTGGCTACACAAGGGCCACTGTGCACCATCCTCCCTGACGCCAAGGATGGTCCAAAAGTGCATTACGGTGTCCCTTGTGTTGGCCAAACTTTAGATAGATAACCTTTATTGTCATTTTACAGTGGTCACCCAGGCCAAGGCCCATAAGTATACACTCAAATGAAATTATGTTGCCTACTTACAACTAGGAGTTAAGCCTTACACTCACAGATAACCACTGCTGTACCCTGATTCATCCCATTAACAACTAACCTTGCTGAAGTACATAGCGGAAAGAAGCAGCGTACGAGTTTACTAGATTGATACAGTATGGAACAAAACTGTGATTGAACCTAGATGTTCTACACCGAAGACTCTGAAGCCTCCTTCCTAAAGGCAACAAAGAGAACAGGTCATGAAGAGGGTGAGTAGCGTCCTCCACAATTCTTCAAGCTCTGCTCAAGCATCGCTTTTGTGCAATGTCCCGGATGGAAAGGAGTGGTCTGCCAATGATCTTTTCCACCTTCCTCACCACTCTCTGCACCGCTTTCCAGTCTGAAACAGTAATACTCCCAATCCAAACTGTGATGCAATATGACAAGATGCTCTCAATTGTCCCTTTGTAGAAGTAGATCTGGACAGGGATAGGAAGGTGCGCTTTCCTGATACGATGAAGGAAATGCAAGCGCTGCTTAGCCCGTTTCACCAATGAAGTACTGTTAAGCGACCAGTCCAGCCTACTCCTTAGTTGTACTCCCAAAAACTTGATGCTACTAACCATCTTCACCGGCTGGCCTAACTGTGGAAGCCTAACTCCAGTTTAGGACTGCACCCTCAGTGAGGATGCTTTTCGAATTTGGAGATGACACAAAATGGGGGAGGGGGAGCCTAAAACCCTGGAAGACCATATCAGAATTTAAAATTATTTTGACAGGCTCGATCACTTGGTCCATACAAAAAAGATGGAGTTTAGCAGAGGCAGGCAATAGTAAAGTCCTGCACTTAGGAACAAACAAAAAATGAAGGGCACAAGTACAGAATGGAGGAGATCTGGATTGGCAGGAGCACGAGTAAAAAGGAACTAGGGCTGCTACCCTATACATGCACTTACCGGAGCAAGAACCATTTAATTCAGTGAGATTTACTTCTGACTAAACATGTAGGATTGCACTGTTGGTATCTTATGCCTTAATCCTATCTGAAGCTTGTGGCGATGGACCTCAAGATCTGCTGCTGTAAATTCAGGTGTGTCAGTGTCAAAGACAAGGGGCTTCGTGCATTTTGGGACCGTCGGTGTAAATGGCTGGAGGTCCCATGTATGCCCTGCTGCCCCACTGAAAGGCTTCCAGATGCCCCACTGGAGCTAGTAAGGTGGCAACCGGAACGCAGACCTCTTGGGGGAATATCAGTTCTGGACCTAGCTTTTAATCCTTCCCCCCACCATAGTTAGGGTTACCAGATTCAAACTGGGACAAAGTGCCTATACCAGTGATGGCGAACCTATGACACGCGTGTCAAAAGTGACACACCACAACATTTGGGGTGACACACCAATGTTCACCTACACCTGACAACTCATTTTTCATTTTTACAATTATTTGATGTTCCTTTATAGAATACATAGCACTACAGATGATTGGGCTGTATTTTTGTTTAAATAAATGAACATTAAGAACTGTTTCTCTTTTGTGTGGGAGTGGAATTGACACGCCAGCAGAGTCCAATTAAGCATTTTCCAAAGTTTTGACACACCGAGCCCAAAAGGTTTGCCATCACTGGCCTATACCTTTAACCATTGTATAGAACAGGTCATTTGGGCAGAGTTTCAAAAGCTGCAGCTGCCAAAATTCCCTCTTCTATACTCTGTCCCAGTTTGTATCTGGTAACCCTACCAATAGGGTTCTGTGGAGAGAACTCATCAAGGAACTGTCATTTGTGACAGTGGCTTCTTTTCAGTCCTAAATGGGTCCACCCATTGTTCCCATAGTTTGCTGAGAGTACGGTAGCTAGCTCGGGGGGGGGGCAGTTGCTTGATTAGCATGGCTCCTCGAATTTGGCCATGGAATTGGTGAGGATAGCTTCTATTATATGAAACAGCCATGAAAGAAGCACATGGTAGGATCCGTTCTAGAACATTCTCTTTCACCTTGTCCACATAAAGAACTTCATTAACAAGGAACTGTTGCTAAATATAGAGTTCCGAGAATGCCTTGAAAAGCATCAATATGTCAAATCTGGCCTCTTGTTGAATCTCTTTATACTTATCTGGGGGAAAAAATCTTAAAAAATCAACATTGAACTAAATTAAGCCAGAGTCAAAGGATATGCTGCCTTAAAAAGAAAAAAAAAAGAAACCCCCCACATCTAGAGGCGAGGACAAGAATATTGCTGGCATATTTAGAACCAATTGGGAAATGTATTAAAATTAAGACCAGACAAAAGGAGCAGGGCCTAATTTAATTTCACTGTGTTCTATTTTTATCTTGGATCAAGTGATGGAAAAACGCAGATTATTTGTTTTCTTTGCCTCAAACAACCTGTATTTTTTGGTTAAAACTTGTGTGTTGTTATAGTCTGGACTTTTTAGTCAGTCCAAACAGAAATGCGGTGTTTGATATTTTTAGATAAATTATGTGAGAGTTCATAAATTGCTAGCTATTCATAGCTATTACAATGTACTTACTTTTATGGACAAGTTTGCACCAAGACTGAGGCCTTATGCATGCCTTTAAGATGATTATTTTAAAGATGACCTTCCTTTGAGAATGGTATTTACACTGACTATATAATTAGTCTTCATGGCCATTTTTGATATATGTGTGTCTATAAATAGCAGATCAGATATTTAAGTTTCAATAAAAGTTCAGAACCAGTTGCATGATAGCTGTTGTTTTAATCACTTAGCTGTTAAATGAAATGTTTGAAAGAAAGAACTGTTTTTATAAGACTCGAATTTTAATGGATCATCTTGGAGTATGTTTAGCTGCCTTTAATGGATCAATGATTTGTGTGAAAGAAACTATGATAAAATATATATTTTAAGACTTGTTTTTATCTGTGGCCATGGTCAGTGGTGTCATCCTACCGGTATGCTGGGCGGAACATCTGGGTGATCGGCAGCCCGCCCATCACATACCGCAGCGTTACGCCGTTTGCGTAACGTACGCAAGCGGTGTAACTGGTTACGCAAACGGCATAATGCTGCAGTACGCAACGGGTGGGCTGCCGATCACGCGGATGTCCCGCCCAGCATACCGGTAGGATGACACCACTGGCCATGGTCCATAGCTACACAGGGCGCCAGTGTACACTTTAAAGCAGTTGAGCCCTCTTTATCAGTGGGAATGCTCTCTGCATATAGCATATTTCCTAAAAATCAAGAAAATCTTGATTTCAGTATTATACAGAGTTGCACTTTCCCATGGCCCCATACTGGTGCCACTCATAACTTTGAGAAAACACATATCAATTCAGTACTTGAATTCTATTCATTATACTTATTGAGATTGCACATTAATGCATGGCTCTCAAGAAAGCCTCTTGGGAACTGTTCAAGGCCAATTTTTTTTTTTTGTTCAAGGAAACTTCCAAAGGATTAGCATTTTTTCAAGCTAATTGAAGACTTCAGGCTTATTGAAGATCGCTGACAATTTGGCAGCATGAGGCAGAAAGGTTAAACCACATCCCCACATGTCTGACATGGTTCTGAGTCCTCCTTGGCTACTTTTTGTTATAAAAAAAAAGAAGGGGGACACCTCTGGTCCATCTCCACTGTAAATTCCATACATTGATTTAAAAGAATGAGTACAGTGGGCCTTCCTCATCTGTTGGTTTGGAACCTACAGCTTTAAACTTACTGTGGGTTCTGAACCTGTCACTGGAGGGCCTCACCGAACTTCCCAGATGTGATTGGAAGTGTCTTCTGGTCGTGCCTAGGAGGTGCTCTGAGGCAGGAGGTCCACACATGGCCTCCATGCACCTCAGAATGTGTCCCAGAAGCTTCTGAGACGCACTTTCCATTTTACAAAAAACTGGAAATGCATTCCAAAAGCCTCTGAGAGGTGTTCTGAGGCCGTGTGCAGTTTTCCCGTGTTTCAGCACATCTCCAAACGTGGCCTGAAGAAACTTCTGGTTGTGTCTAGAGGTCCTCTCAGGGACCCCCTATGGAACGTTATCTTGTATTTGTGGGGGGTCCGGGATCAGAACTCCCCAGATACCAAGGTCCCACCTGTAATTTGTCAGTCGGAACAGAAAGAAAAATGGAGAGCAGATGAGGGAGGAATGATCTCTTTAGATCCCTAACAGCTTACAATCAGTATCGTGCAGAGGGAGTTAGGGTTGAGGAATTCATGAGGCTAAAACACAACCTCAGCTTTCTGTACTATACAAGGATGTTTCTCAAATAAGTCAAGGGGAAAAGAATACTTTTTCTCTTTCCTTCTCTCAGAATCACTGTCCGCCTACTATATAGTAATTTAATGTTCAGGTTAAGGGCTGGTAAACTGCATATATTCTATGCCATTGTCCCGCTCTTCAAAATCTACGAGTCCTATACCTTGAACCAATGCTGACTTCCATCTATAGCTCTTCTGCAGATCCTCTTCCCCTACTCCTGGGTGACAGATCTGCGTCTCTTTCCAACTCGGTAGCAGATTTTCTTGCTGTCTCTAGAAAAAAAAAAAACCCTTCCTGATTTATTTTCCATTCTGTTTT
Source organism: Lerista edwardsae (assembly GCA_029204185.1). NCBI lineage: Eukaryota > Metazoa > Chordata > Lepidosauria > Squamata > Scincidae > Lerista > Lerista edwardsae. The sequence goes on along the minus strand of JAJKFI010000002.1, from coordinate 36,853,585 downwards.
TACTTGCACCCTGGTTGGCTTTGATGTATTTTGCTCCCCCTTGCTGATGGAATGGTATTGTACCGTTACTGTTTATTTTTATTCCAATAAAAGGTTCTTGACTTGAACTGCATATATGATCTTCTTGTTCTATATAGCTCTGCAGGGGAAGTTTCAAAGGAGTGAGAGGGGAAAACATTGCAGTTTCCTTTTTATAACTCCTAAAAAGTTTTTAGACTCCTATGCCTGCTGTAATCTTCAAGAGCCACCCCAGGTTATACTGCAGCTTGAAGTATAGGTGAGCCCCTGTATCTATGGTTTCAATTATCCATAGTTCGGAGGCCCTCCTTACCTTCTTACTTTGGATTGCTAAAGTAAGGTGGGGGCAGGGGAGAACTCTATACATATAATAACATAGATTCCCCCTTATCCACTGTTTCAAATATGCATGGGGAGACCAGGAACCCATCCCCGCGGATACCTGGGCATGCCTGTAGTGTTAATTATATGCAGCTAATTTAGGTGAACTTTTGTACCAGGTGGTTTCTGTTTCCATATTGTTTGTTGAGGCCTGTTAAGGGAAACCAGTTGTCCAATGAAAGCTCATAACCTCTGACGTGACAGAATGTTTGAGGTCAACGTGAAACAAACTGTACATACTGTAAGTATACCTTATCCAGAACATATCTCAACTAAACAGGAAATGCCTACCAGCCTGGTTGTGATGTTGCCAGGGCTGTTGAAGAGATTTTCATCCAGAAATTTTTAATATCACATCATTTATGTCTTTGAAATTTAGAGTGTGAGTGCAATCCTAACCTGGAGTTAGGCCAGCACAGTTAGGCCAGCAAAGTTTGGCCAGCACAAGGGACACCGTAAAGTATGTTTGGACCATTCTCGGAATCAAAGAGGCCACTGCACACATGCACCATCCTCCCTGACTCCAAGAGTGGTCCAGATATGCTTTACAGTGGCCCTTGTGCCTGCCAAACTTTGCAGGCCTAACTGTGCTGGCCTAACTGTGCCGGCCTAACTCTAGGTTAGGATTGCATCTTGTGTCTAATAAGGGGCAAATAAACAAAACGTCTGGGCAAGCGTGGAACTGAGAGCTACAATTGTCATATGCTAAAACCTACATTGACAACAGGACAAATCCATCCAATTCGCACTAAAAGCAACTCCTTGGTTTATTTTTCTTCTCACCAATCCATTATCAATGCCTTCAAGACATAGCTTGGTCTGTTTCTTCCCAAAACAAATCTGGCTTCTTTGAAACATAATGTTAAGAAGTACGACTGAGGATTTGGAATGTTTGCCTTTCATTTTTACATTCAGTGCTTTTTTGTTGTTGTTGTTGCTGACTTTGATAGTTGCTTTATAATATGTGGCAATTATGCATTCATTTGTAGCAATAGGAGAGCAACTATGCGGTTTTTGAATCAATATTTGAAATTTATGTGCATGTCATTACCTTTTGTATTAGCTAAGAAAAGGGGTCAAAAGGACAGTGAAAATGGGTTTTTTACCCCCTTTGGGCTGTGGAAGGAAATAATGCTTAACACTCAGTGGGCCAAACGTTAGCGTCTGTATTCAAGGGCTGTCATCATAATCCTCCAGCTTTATCTAATAGGAAGGTCTCTTTTAAGCTTTGACATTTCCTGAAAGTCTTGAAAAACAGCCAAAACATCTCAGTCAAGGCAGCAGTTCTAACTGAATTAGCAGGAACTAGTGACGCAGGTGACTTAAATGTAGCTTGGGACTGTGTTCTGAAAATCCACTTTATGTTGCATAAAGGAGAAAAAAGTTGGGGGGGGGGAGGGAATGTTGATGTTCAGCAGCTGGCAAGGGGAAACATTTGATTTCTAGTCAGCTTTCATTTTGGGGAGGAAAATATGGCTATCAGCAGTAAATAAGATGGTTTCATAACTACCAACTATTTTGACCTCCCTGGTCAACTAAGCATTGATAATTCTTTTAGGTCAGTCTAAGAACAGTGAAAAGCAGGGTCATTCCAAGGCCTCCCAGTGACTGAAGAAGAATACCAGTCCAACTGGTTCTAACTGGGGGGAGGGGAGGATAGGGCCTGGGTTGGGGGTAGAACTGGTGGAGATCCTATGCCCTGCTTCAGGCTGGGCAGCCCAATATGGGGTTTCTCAAGTCTGTGCCAGCCAAATAGCCAGAGCAGACGAGTAGACTGGGGCTTTTGAAGGGGCCAGGGCTTTACTCGGGGTAAGGTGGCAAATGTCTTCTTCTCCTGAGGGAGATTCCGGCAGCTGCCATGGGCCTATAGGATGCAGTGGTAGTGGTCCTCTGTGCACTGGGTTGCTTAGGATTGGGCTGCCCATTATTTAAAACAGCAACTTACATTTTCCTGGGCTGCTGCAAATATCATGGCTTGCCAATATGAGGGCAGCTGTGGGAATACACACACATGCCCCACCTTGCTTCCATTTTCAGCATGAGCTTTCTTTCCCTTATCAACCCTAACCTTAACCATGGTTTAGCAGTGCGTCTGTGCCATTTGTAGCCATAGTTCATGCCGACCAGATTTTTAACCTGCTTTTGCAAAATGTGATTTCAAATTGTGGTTAATATGGGAATTCAGTTTCACTTTATCCACACTTCCTTTAAGCAGTGGTATGTCTAAGGCCCACAAAGTAGGGGGAATTTGTGGTAGAGTGTGTGTTCCTGAAGCTGACTCTTTATGAAGAGAAACATGGGTAGTAAGAAGCCAGGAACATGGGTAGTAAGAAGCATTTCTCGCAGATCATTTAAGAAGTATGTCTCCTAAATGCTGTATTAAATTTATGAAGGCACTATTTTGTTTGAACTAGAATCAACATGTCATAATCAATATGTCATACAAACTATCCTAATGAATGTAAATTGGTAAAGAACTGACATTTACGCTAGATGTGGTGATTGGAAAATTGTGGCGGATGTCATAATTCTACAGCTAAATTGCCCCATCTTGATCTTTCAGGAAATTTCAGTAAAGGCAGTACATTCAACATATTTTTTCCTTTGGCGTGATTTTGAATTGAAACATCTTTGTCACATTCAGTTTAAAGTAATTATCAGTTTCTGTAAAGGAGAGAGGTTTTTGATTTTGTTAATTTCTTATGCCAATGGGGGGGTGACATGATGGCGAACAAGCACTCTTTGTTAGACACACAAGTGGGCTGGCTACAAAATTGGGAACCCACCACATATGCCAGATACTTACTGATTGGTAGTATTCTCCATAAATTTGCGTTCTCTAGCATACTGGGGTTTTTGGAGCTTATGCTGCAACCTGAAAATGAAGGGAGCATATCCTGGTTCACAGTGTAAAACACAGTTCAAATTCTATCTTGCAGGGTTTTCTCTTTTTCCATGAATAAAATGCACTGAACAGTCCACTGGGATGGATTACTTCTGAATCTGGTGCTGGGGTTTCCTTAGGTGTCTTGAGGTGCCCTGGGGAATCAGGGAGCCCTGCTCAGGGCTCCCAATGTCTCCAAATGGGGGAAAAAAGATTTTTTTTTCAGTGCGATCCTGGGGGTCACATTGCTGCCATAGCCCCAACCCTGTAAGCACTTACAGTGCTCCCAACTCCCTTGTAGGAGCTTGGGAGGCACTGGTCTAACAAAAATGTTATCACTGAAGTTAATATGTAAATTAAACCATTTTAGATATTTGAATTTGGCAAAGATTTCAATCATAAATGCTGCGCTGGATACTTTTTTGCATACTATCAACTCAGATGCAATACCTCTTCCGATTGAACTGTGCCTTAGTACTTAATTTGAGCATATTCAGCACCTGGAAGTGATTTATGATCTGGAAGTTCTTGAAAGCCAATCTCCTTCACTCTGATGTTTAAGGAGTGCAAAATGGGTTCAATGAAGAGTATATGCTGGAAGAGAGAGAGCTTTTAGAGATAATTGTGCTTTTGAAGAAAACCGCACTAGCTTTTAAAGGAAGCTAGATCACAAAGCAAGCCCGCAAGTATTTCAATAATCAATAATAAAAAAGACAATTTTTATTATGCTAAAGCTACTAGTAAATAGCACCAAATACAAGGAGAACAAACAGGAACTGAATAGAGAATTGATTCAATTCTCTTTCAATTAGCCACTTCAGAACATTTTCTTTACCAATACTCTACCATGGCAGTAAGAACATAAGAAGGGCCCTTACCTGGTAGATCAGGCCAAAGGCCCATCCAGTCTGCATCTCACAGTGGCCCATCAGATGCCTCAGGGAGCAACAAGATGCAAGATACAAGGTAAGGAGGTTGCATCACCCATCATGGCCTATAGCCCACAATGGACTTTTCCTCCAGAAATCTGTACAATCCCCTTTTAAAGGCACCCAGTCCAGATGCCATCACCACCTCCTGTGGCAAAGAGTTCTACAGATTAATTACCTGCTGGGTAAAAAAGTATTTCCTTTTATATTATCCATTCAGACTCTCCCAATACTCAATTTTAGTGGATGTCCCCTGGTTCTGGTGTTGTGAGAGAGGGAAAAGAACATCCCTTTATCTACTCTATCCATCCCAGAGGTCCCCAAACGTTTTTGTCCTGTGGACCACTTTCCGAATTATTTTTTTGCCGTAGACCCCCTGCCTGCCTAATATTAAATTTTCCTAAACTTTATGTCGTCAGATATGTTTTTCACAGCTGACACAGTGCTGTTCACTTTGATAGGGCTTTGTAAAAAAAGAAAACGAACTTAAATTTTTTATTCAGACCTTTATTGAAACAATTAAATTAAAAATTTAAAAATCCTATAATTGCCTAATTTAACATGTCCGTGCACCCCCCCACAGTTTTCAATGAACATTGCAACCCTCCAGTTTGCAATAAATATTGCAACCCCCGCACCTGCCGTTTTCAATAAATATTTTAGCCTACCCCCTAGTTTTCAGTAAATATTGCAGCCTCCCAGTTTTTAATAACTATTGCAGCCTCCCCACCCTTTAGTTTTCAATAAATATTGCAGCCCCCCCAGGCCCCTTTATTTCACTAACCTCTAGAAATATCTTCATCCTTGCTCTTCTTGCTTCTCCACGTGCTCTCTGCCTTCTGAATGACGCTGAGGTGACCTTGGGGTCACGCCAGCGTCATTCATATGGGAGGGAGGTGCTGCGGAGGAGACAAGCTCTCCGGCGGTACATTCCCTGTGGATCCCGGCGCTGGGGCGCAATTAGTTTTTTTTTAACATGCGCCTTAGAGCCAGGATCCACAGGGAGTCCATGTAAGTAGGGTGATGGAGCTTCCTCTCCGTTACCCCCTCTGTTCAATTTGCAAGAATTATAATAACAAAGTCCAAAACTTATTGTACCTACTCATATAATTAATTATTTCAAATTTAAAATATCTTCTTAAAAAGTTTACGAAACGCCTGAAATAATTATTTTGATGGGTGGACCCCCATTTACATATCGTGGACCCCCCAATTTTTTTGTCGCTGACATGGACCCCCTGAAAGTCAAAATCGACCCCTGGGGGTCTATATAGACCACTTTGGGAACCATAGATCCATCCCATGCATAATTTCAATTTCCATGTCCAATGGAACACGGTGTTGTAAGTGCTTCTGTGCGATAGCCTAATCCTGAAAAGGATTGTCTTTGCTAGAAGTTAGTCGGCATTCAGCAGGCACTTTCTAATCTAACAGGTGAGTGGGAAGACTATCCAATATCATGTTTATGTGCATCCTTGCAGTAGATTTTTGGGGGGAAAGCATCTGAGCTGATCTTTGATTGACAACTCCACCACAGAGTCACCATGAAAAATTCATGAGTGGCATTTCCCAAGTGACTTGGAGAGAGCTTTCATGAGATTACAGGGTCCCTGTTTAATTTCCTGTGCCACCACCAACTCTTGGAGAAAAACACAGGAATGCATAAATCCCTCGACATTCATGACTGACTATTCATGACTGACTATGACTGATTACCTATTATAGCGTGTATCAAGTTGAGGATTCTGGCAACTGAGAACCTTAAAAAAAAATATTTCCACAACTATTTCATCAGTACAGATTTACCAAGAGGTTTTGTGTCAAAGACACAGACTGTCTTGTTGCTTTGTTGCAAAATAATCACCAATGATCATTAAGTTGTTCTTCCATTGCATTCATGATAAAAGTATCTTACTTGAAGAGAAGCATTTCCAATCTCTGTACATCAGATTCACTTTCAACTAACAGCCCAAGCCTTTTCAGGATTCGGCTATCGCACAGAAGCACTTACGACACCATTCTTCATTGACAACCATTTCCCAAGCATTACTGCAAGAGGTAGCAGTGCTCTAACCCCACCGATGGACCCCACTTCATCCTCCAGATATAGGCTGTGCTGGGGGCAAGGAGTGAGCAGGAAGGGCGAAACTTGGTGGGAATGGGGAGGAATGCAAACTACAAGACGGGGGGGGGGATCTGGCAGCAATGATGTGTGCCAGATCCTGTACATTCTTTTAATAACCACTCCATCCCCTTTGTGTGGATTTGTGCCAGCTAAATTGCTGGCACAGGTCCAAGGAGGCCCATTGGCAATCAGGAGCTTTACGGAGAGGTAAGAGAATGCATATTTTGATCTTCTTCCCCTTCGTATCCTATTTTGTCTGGTGACCTCATCATCTTATATTTAGCAAGGGGAGAGCAACTGCCTTGTTCACCCCCACAGAGCATCTTTCCCAGTGGCCACTTGGTCATGTCCTGGTTGAATCTTTTGTTGATTATGAGCCATTGGTTTAATTTGCTTAGCCATTTAAACTGCTTTGTGAACTTTTTCTGTTGAAAAGTGGAATGTACATATTATCAATGATCAATAATATTTATATGCCGCTTTTCAACACAAAGTTATTATCAATAACTTATCTTTTGGGGTACCCTCCCTAGCTTCTCATGTTGCTTTGGTGAGCAAACCCATCATTTTTCATTTCCTTTTGAGATGAGCCTATAGGAGACTGCCAAGACCAGTTCCTTTAAAGGCCTAATGAGCCTCCCATATCAGTGACTGAGACCATTTAAGACATAGATGTATCTAGAGGGGGAATCACAGCACTACATTTTGCAAGCAGCCACTTGCCCTGCTTCCAGGGAAATGGCTCCTGGGGAGTGGCTGATTCACTTTGCTATTGAAAAATGTCTGAGAAATTATCTAACTTAATGCTGCATTCTCAGGAAAGCAGCAGGCTCTGGCGTCACAGTCACAGCATGTCTGGCCATGACATCACTTCCGGTGTGCCCCAGTGCTGAAAGTTTGAGAATCTAAGGCAGTGGCCTTAGATTATGTGCGACTTGAGTATCTTAGATATTGCAAACAACAAATTTGCATTGGGCGAATCACAGTTTCTTTCTCAGCTAGCAGAAACTTTACTTCATTACCATGCAAATGAATACAGGACTACATACCTTCATGTGGAGAAAAATCCTTGCAGAAGACACACAGACAACGCTGGTCTTTAAAAGCTAACATTGTAGTATAATGCATAAAAGCCAGGCACATTTTGTGACAATGAGGAACAGTTAACAAAATGCTAATCCTCTGAATAGATATTCAGCTCTCCAATCAGAACATGAAGCAATTACAACGTACTTTGGTAGATGTGATAAAAAGCCCATCGTCTTTGCAGAAGCCTTTCACGGCATCTCTATGTTCTGAAATAAAAGTAAATATGCAGTGTTGAGGTGCTTATCAGCAACCTCCATCACTACAGTACTGTTCGAGAAGAGTGCATTGTGAAGATGGCTGCTTTCAAAGTAAATGTTTTTAAAGCAAATAATAAATTACCTAGTCTTTATTTGGATTTAAAATTATTTTTTGAAACATACCAAAAGGCACTCATCTATCACTTTGCTGGCAAGTTCCAAGGCCTGAAATGTGGTCAGAGGAATTACAAGCAATATAGGGCGCAATCCTAACCTAGAGTTAGGCTGGCACAGTTAGTCCAGCAAAGTTTGGCCAGCACAAGGGCCACCATAAAGTGCCTTTGGACCACTTTCAGAGTCAGGGAGCATGGTTCACATCTGTGTGCTGGCCTCTCTGACTCCGAGGGTAGTCCAAATGAGTTTACCATTACTTGGTTATGGTGGCCCTTGTGCCAGCCAAACATTGCTGGCCTAACTTTAGGTTAGGATTTTATCCTAAGGTATATAAGATGGGGTTTGTTACCCAATTATAGTTTGTTGTCCAGTTATTGTTGTAGTTTAGTTGCTAAGTCATGTTTGACTCTTTGTAACCCCATGGACCACAGCACACCAGGCCTTTCTATTCTGTCTTCCACTAGCTTCCGGAGTTCACCCAATATCATGTTCATTGCTTCAGTGACACTATCTAACCATCTCATCCTCTGCCGCCCCCTTCTCCTTTTGCCTTCAATCTTTCCCAGCATGAGGGTCTTTCCTAAGGAGTCCTCTCTTCTCATGAGGTGGCCAAAGTATTGGAGCTTCAGCTTCAGGATTTGTCCTTCCAGGGAGCAATCAGGGTTGACTTCCTGTAGGATTGCCTGATTGGATTTCCTTGCAGTCCAGGGGACTCTCAAGAGTCTTCTCCAACACCATAATTCGAAGGCATCTGTTCTTTGATGTGTGTGTGGGGGTGGTGGTGGTGGTGGTGGTAAATAACCAGGATGCAAAAAGAAACAGGTGTCCAGGGACCCCAATGACTGGAACACATTTGAACAGGTCACAGAACACAAATATCCTCATATCAGTCTACTATAATCATATATTTCTTGAACATGTGTGTTAACAAGAGCTAAGAAGTAGCAAGAGCTAAGGAGTGGTGTTTTGGTGTAATATTGAAATTGAGATTTAGATTAACTTCAACTTCTCTGAGCTGATTCACAAGTTCTGAATTTCCTACACAATTGTCATTCCATGAAGGAAATTGTATGCATCCACACTGACACACTGCATGATGAGCACACCTGTATATTTCATTTCACCATGCAGGCATACTGAGGATTCCTGTGGTGCAGGGCAATAGGTATTTTAATGAATTTGGCACTTATGACATGTCGAACATGAGGGGCGCACAATTTCTGGAATAGAAGGGAGACTCATAGAAAATTTGTGATGTATGAAATAACCTTGTCAAAAAGAATAGTATCGACTACATGGAGATGATTGGAAAACAAAAAAATCAATTTCTTTGCCTCTGGCTTTTAACATAAAATTTGCATGTTTTTCTAAGATTCTCTCTTCTGTTTCCAGGTTTCTCTTCTTGTTTTGTTCTGACATGACTGATTAAAACTGTGTGCCCACAACCAAATGAGAGTTATCTTTGACAGTATAAAATTGTTGCTATTAAGTACTGTCACCTGATCATAGTTATTAGCATTTTATATACTACCAGTAATAGCTACAGTCAGTGTGACAAAATAATACCAGCTGTGGGTTTGTTTACCATTACTTGGTTATGAGTTTAGCTATTAGATCACAAGCAATTCTCATGATGGGACTCCAAGTTATGTGTGTACAGTTCACTTGCTGCAGCTACCCTGAGTTCTTAAACTAGAATGGGATGGAATGGGACAGAAATATAAGTAACTGTTCAGCTCCATCCACCCACCTCCCACCCTGATGCAGCTGGGCCACTGTGGCCCAAACGCCCCACACTGCATCCTATGGGCTTTGTTTTGTAATGCTGACAGCCTCCTTAGGGCAAGGGGACTAATTCCAGCCAGCACAATGGGGCAATCTGGACCTGCGCCAGCTAAATAGCCAGTTCAAGCCCCTACTGCTTCATGTCAGTGGATCAGGCTTGGCGTGGAGGATAGGATACCATGCATGCCAGCACTGCTGATCCTGCCCTGTCATGGGCCCAATCACATCACCACCCTCTCTCGCCCTGTTGCCCCCCTCCCTGCTCTTCCCTGCCCCGCCTCCCGCACTGCTCAAAGAAGTCCTTACCTGTTCCAGCATGTGCTCCTTCTAGATCTGGTGCAGGAGAGATGGCACCGACCTTCCTCCCAGTGCCACTAACATCTGCGCTGTCACAAGGTGTTTTATGGAACATTTGCAATAGTCTGTGCTGGCAGAGCGTGCATTCCACAGGCACAGAAGAGGGTTAGGATTGAGCCAGTAGTTATTAATGGCACTTTGCTTATTTAATCAGACTCTGAAATTATCATTGCATTTGCAATTTACACAGATGTACCCTATCAATACCTGTTCATTATCATGGTTTCCTGCATGTTTGAAATGATTCTCCAACTGGATCAATTGACAAGATCTTTCATCCAATTTTTTAAAGGTTTTTGTACTTGCAGTCATATTAATAACTAGTCTTATTGCAACAAGTGTTTTGGAGGAAAACTAGGGAAACTGTAAAAAAAAAGATATGGTATCTTTTTATTTCCGTTTGGTGTATTCAAAATTTATTTGCAATGATGACATTTTCACGAGAAAATAGAATGAGCCTTATGGGAAAATTACTTGAGATATTTAAAGAGGGCCAGCTCATGAGTCATGGAAGATACCTCTGGCAAGATCATGCATACTGAACATACACATGTCTGCTGGGAACAACAGTGAGGGCGCAATCCAAAACTGAGTTAGGCAGACATAAGCAGTGGTGTCATCAACAAACAAGGAACGGGAACGCTGGGCAGGACTTGGGCGGGACTTCCACATGATTGGCAGCCCGCCCATTTCGTTCCGCGACTGCCCTGGCCTCGGGGGGGGGCTGGTGCCGGTTTGTGCACCCCACCGCTGCTCGCCCAGGCTCTGGCGCCCCCCCACGCGTCTCCCCCGGCAAGCAGGCACCAGCCCCGAGGCCAGGGCAGCCGCGGAATGGGACGGGCGGGCAGCCAATCACGCGGAAGTCCCGCGGAAGTCCTGCCCAGCGTTCCCGTTCCTTATTTGTAGATGACACCACTGGACATAAGATAAGCCAGCAAAGTTGGGCCAGCACAAGGGACACCGTAAAGTATCTTTGGACCACTCTTGGAGTCAGAGAGGCCAGCACTCAGACATGAGCCATCCTCCCTGACTCCGAGAGTGGTCCAAACACGCTTTATGGTGGTCCTTGTACTGGCCAAACTTTGCTGGCTTAGCTTATGCCGGCCTAACTACAGTTTAGGATTGCACTCTAAGTCTTTGTTATTATACAATGAGATGATCTAGTAACAAAAGAATTGTGCACAGTTTGAGTGTTGCACATTGATAGAAACAGGTCAGTTACAGTGGACAGTTGGCTGAGCTGTACAGAATATTGGGCTAAATCAGTGATTCTCAACCTTTTAGCACTGGGACCCATTTTTTGGAATGACAATCTGTCCAGGACGCACTGGAAGTGATGTCATGGCCAGAAGTGCCACCATGGTTATGGCAGAGTCAGCTGCTTTCCTGAGAATGCAGCAATAAGTTGCATTATTTCTTGCATTGCATTCTTATTGCTGAGAATGCAGCAATAAGTTGCGTTTTCCAATAGCAAAGTGAATCAGAAAGAAAAAAGCCTATTTACAGTACAGCCTTGACACAAGTATAACCTGGACACAACCACACAGACCTCCCCTTTTTCAGTGTCCCATCTTTTCAATATGGCTGCTCTCGGTGCTTCATGACCCACCTGAAATGGGCTCGCAACCCACAAGTGGGTCTTGAACCACAGTTTCGGAACCACTGATCTAAGTAATGCAATATCTCACACATTTGGCAGGCAAGCAACTTTGGTTTTCAATTAAGGTGACATGGAAGTAATCCCAATTAAAAAGATTCTTACAAAACTTAATCAGCAATATACAAGGTAAAGAAATATTGCTAACCCCTGATAACTGGGCAAGAGGCACTTTTCCAAGTGGTGTCCTCTTATATTTAGCAAGGGGGGAGTAATTGTCCCTCTTCACCCCGCTCAGTGTTTTTTCTAGTGGCTATTGCTGGTGGTCTGCATTTTTTAGACTGTGAGCCCTTTTGGGACAGGGAGTCATTTAACTTTATTATTATTTGCCTGTAAACTGCTTTGGGAACTTCATGTGTAAAAGTGTTATATAAATACTTTTTGATTGATTGATTGAAATACTTAAACATACTTTAAGTGCATTTATATATTACAGCAAACACTTCAAGAAACACTTCAGCAAAAATTTAAAAACTATTTTTAAATAGTTCTGTGTTGTGAGTGTTGTCATGTGGTGAAGTGTTCATGTGGAGCTACTCACATGTGGACCCAGTGATTTTCAGCACATCATCACAAATGATCGTCTAGTCATAAAGGAAACATTTTGAGGTAGTGAGGAAATGTGTTGTGATAAAAAATAACCCAATACACCCAATACAGATGGGTGATAGGGATAACTGGGTGGCTATCCAATATAGATATTGGTGACATTGATAGCTGACCACATATCATTTGAGAGTCATAATGTATAAACCAATCCTAAGATTCTCTCTTTTAGAAGTTTTGTAACCAGCAGGGTGAACAATTCTGCCTGTTCAGTTTTCATAAGTGATTTGGTAATAGAATCAGTTGATTTTCTTCTAGATCTTTCGTTTAGATTTTAGATGCATTTCCCTACATTTGCCATTTGTTTTTTTACTTTGAGCCTTATGAATCATTTTATTTTCAGTAAGTTCCTGCTATTTTTTGGGAAGGGTGACAAATTCATTTTGGCTGATTTTTCTGCCCAGCTGGGATGACCAAGGGCCATGGCATTTCTAATTTGAATTATTTAAAATATTATTGATTTTCATTCATGTCAAGATGTCCTGAGCCGACTCGAACAGTCATAGTTTCAGACTCATCTGGATTCTGCAATAGTTCTAGCAATAGTTAGAACATTACGTTTTAATTGACTGGCTTCTAATGTTAAGAATGAAACCTTCAAAGTTCAGTCCCGTGCAAATACTTGTGTCTTTCTTTGGCATCGCTGAATATAAAAATGATCCAAGTAGTGTTGTTTCGCTGTTTTATGAATGTATTTTGAAGGATTTCAAAAACATTGCACATATCTTTCTGCAAATGTACACTTTGGTAATGGACAATTTTGAAAATTGTATAATGAAGTCTTTGTTTGCTAAAAGCCAAATTCTCTTTCATAGCTTTATAGACCTCTTCCCATTAAGGAGACAAGCTCTTGATCGCTAGATTACCGGCTACGCTCAATGATAGTAGAAACAGAGTGTTTCAATCTGTCTAACACAACTCTTTATAAATCACTGTGACACTGAAAATGGTCTCCCATATATTCTAGGAGACAAGTCCAGTTGCATTGTACGTCATTTCTACTCGTATTGCCAACAACAAACTAAGGCTTTTCTGAGTCTGCGCTCACAAACCACAAGGTTCTGAGGGCATCTGAAATGATCCTTTCAGGAAGAATAATCAGGTGAAAGATGTAACCAAGGGTGCAATCCTATACTGAGTTAGGCTGGCATAAGCTAAACCAGCAAAGTTGGGCCAGCACAAGGGACACTGTAAAGTATGTTTGGACCACTCTTGGAGTCAGAGAGGCCAGCACACAGACATGCGCTAGCCTCCCTGACTCTGAGAGTAGTCCAAAAATGCTTTATGGTGGCTCTTGTGCTGGCCCAACTTTGCTGGTTTAGCTTATGCCGGCCTAACATCAGTTTAGGATTGTGCTCCAAGTCCCCACATGGGCCTTTTGTAACTTTACTCACTCAGCCCTGGTGTGAGGCTAGCTAACCAAGTGATGGATTGGCAATGAGTTAGGATGTGAATCAGGATATAAGCAAGGGTATATTTGATTCTTTATTGTTTTCTTCTGTTTGCAAATTTCAATAAAGTGTGCCTTAAGGTACTGCCTGATTAAAGTCTTGTTTAGTAACCATAGCAAGAAACTCTTCTTTGACGTAGTGCAGTGGTCTTCAACCTTTTCCGTGCCACAACCTCATTATATAAATAAAGTATGATGCTGGGGACCCCTCTGTCAATTCTGTCAGGACTGGTCAAGGTCTGACCCAGGCCTAAAGTCTCTGTTCCCTCGTGGAGAGCTGATGGCAACAGGCCAGGCACCTGTCTTGATATTAAGTCCTGATAGAAGACACCTGTGGTAAGGTGGGGACGTGCAAGGCTGCACGTCTCCCATGGAGCTGGTATCAGAAGCACAGCCGTCGTCACTGCTGGGAGCTGCTTCTGCTACTTTTGGTTATAGTCGCCAGACACGGGCTTCTTGCGTTGCCAGGCAGAGCCTGTAAGTCTGGAAGTACACTAACCAAATCTCAACAAATTCTGCCCCCTCCCAGGACCCAATCCAACCATCCCAACCACGTCCGTGGCCTTTTCAGCCCTCAGAATACTTCCAGGGGTGGCTGAAGGCACAGGGGGCAACTCTCCAGGTGGGGGTGGCACTCTTGGATGTGAGCCCCCAGGCACCAACCCCCCCCCCCCAGGAATCCCACTGGTCCTTCCATTTGTGAATGGATCAGAATTGTGCAGAGGTTTTAGAGTGCAGCTTTTATGTGCTATTAAGACTCTATTTTTCACCTTCTCTATATACAGTTTCTGTCTTTGAGGAATATCAGAACAGGAGCGAGTGAAAGAATCAAATTTACATAGTACTTTTCCTGGACAGGTATTCAGCATGAATCTTGTCCTTCCTGCCTTGCCTGCAATTGGAAGAGGAATGGAGCTAGTGAGTGCAAACAAGGAGTGCAAAGCATTTAGGCATTATCATTGACCTAGCCGTACACTTAGGCATCCAATATGATTTGAAGATGCTTTCTTCTGCTGCTAAATCTGCCAGTATGTGACCTTGCCACTATGATCCAGTCCTAAAAGCCACAAGATCTGATATGTAACCAGCTGTATTATTTTGTATAATAATCCAGCTGTATTATTTTGTCATTTTTATCATAATGGTCTTCTAAGGCATATCAAGAAGAAGCAGATGTGGCACTTCCCATGCCATGTATCAACTCCCCCAGTTTCTAAGGAGCCTTACAGGTGGCAGTGAAGATGTAAGAAAGGATTAGTGGGAAAACGAAGGGAGAGGCACAGTGGATATATATCCCAACAACTGGTCCAAATTGTTGGGGGTCTTAGTATTAGGCCCTGCACTGTTTCCCCCATGGTGACTCCATGGCTTCTGCTGATGAAGCATTGGACATTGCCTCTGCAATGGACAGTGAAGATTCAGGGGTCAGCCCAACTGTGATGGGTATGATCCTTTACCCACTGCCATACTTGACTAAGACTTTATTCCATCCTTACGTTCTGTCTCACTGATTCAAAATTTTCAAAGTTTGGTTGCCATGATATGATCATTCTTCATTCTTTAATCCTTGAGTAATTATTTCCTAGTGATTTCCTGAGCTACCTCCTGAGGAATTAAAAGATTCACCAGTTCGTTAATTTGTTCTGTCACTAAGAAGGCTGATTTTTCTTCTAATGGAAGCATCTAATTGAATGTATAAAATGCTACCAAACAGAAGTTAGTCAGGCAGAAGAATTGGGTTGGCATTTAGATACATAGAATATGAGGAAGTGCACTTATTTTCTCTTCATCACCTCCCTTAACAGTGGAAATCTTTCATCCTTAGGAATAACAAATTATCAGGAGAATAAACTGGAAGAGCAAACAGATTTTAAAACCAGGAAGCCTGTTTGACAGGTTATTTGCAGGTGCTGAGAAAGAGACAGAAACTCTGGTGCTAAAATTACAACCATATTTAATTAGTTGGGCGGCATCACTGCTTCAAGCAGAGTGTTGTAATTGTAACCAACTGCATGGGGTCGGCATGAGTCACTTTCTGTTCAAAGGAACAATTTCATTTTTTCAAAGGATCGATTTCCCCATATTTACATAACCAGAAGTAAACATAATGACGAAATTCTAGGAGTTCTGTGGGGACCTGCACTTCTCTTGCATAGGCTGCTTGAGATGCCCAGGTAATGAGGAGAGGTGTACGTGTGTTTGTGTGTGTGCGTGAGAACAATCCAGGATGGCACTATATAGTGGTTTGGGAGTTGGACCTGGAAGATTGCGGTTCAAATCCTTACTCAGCCATGAAGCTTCCGTGTTGACCTTGGGCCAGTCACTCTCTCTAAGCTTCACCTATTTTTTTTTCACATGTTTATACTGCCCTTGTCCTCACAACCACTTTGTGAGGACAAGGGCAGTATAAACGTGAAAAATAAACAAGCAAAGCAAAGGGATGCTGAAAAAATGGGAGGCTGAGGTATCGCTTTTGGCACCAACTTGCGCTGGACTTGCTTAGAGTGACTTTTCCATGCTATATTTATCTGTGGCAATACTTTCTGCTTGATACTGACACAAACTGCCTTGAAAGTAGAGTTTAGATTTTTTCTTTAAACTCTAGTATATGGGACAGAGGAATTGGAAATGTGTGAATGTGGTGTTTCTAAGACAGTGGATTAGCTACATGAAGACACACAAAGCACACAAGTGTGACATTATGGTCCAGTTGCAAGCGATACGAAATTTTTTAAACGCTCTACTGTGAATGCTGTCGGTAAACCGGGTTCAACAAACAATAGTATCCAGCTTGTTCGTTTGTTCAAGAGAAAAGACACTTGCCCAGTTTGTAATTGTCTTTCTAATGGTACTAATAACACATGCCTTTTATCCCATTTAAAATCTTTAGGTTTCCTCCCAAAGCAGCTGGGGCCAAAAGTCCCATCTGTCTGACAAGAGGAAAAAAGAATGCATTTAGAATCAAGATGAGTTTGTGCATGATGGTTAGCACATTCCCATTTGTCTGCATCTAGGTAATAAAGTTTAACAGTAAATTGGAATTTTGTTGAAATAAAGCAATTTTGCAATTATAGAAGTTTGCAATTGCATATTATAATTATAGCTGCACTTTTCCCAGTTTCATAACAAAAAAAACTCTTAACAAAATTCTATTTTGGTTGAACGTTCTTTGCATATAGATCCCATCTATGTGTATGAATGCCTGTTCAGTTCAATATGTTTTATTCCTATGCAGTCATAGTACATCACTGAGAAAGTATGTGGTATAGGATTTCCCAATAGTGTCTGGGGCTGCAATCCTATGCACACTTTCCTGGGAGTAAGATTCACTGAACAGAATGAGGCTTACGTCTAAGTAGATATGCATAGGATTGCACTGTGGGTGTGTGGAAGGAGTGACTTGTTGGGTGGGGAGGGGAGGTAGGGCAGTAGGGAAGAGGTTGGCAGCTAAGAATGCAAATAAGCATTCTGTTCAACCTTTTAATATGTTCCTCTGCCAGGTTGGACCTACTTGGGGCTTATATATGACATGCTATGCGTCAGCTGCACTTGTCATATTCTGAGCACTCGTGTGATTATGTTTTCCCATGCAGAGAGTTAGATGAAGATTAGTGAGAACATCAAAGCTACAGTTAAACTGAAGGGAGATGAATTATAGCCAAGTCATTAGAGCAGTCTTTGAAGTGATTACAGATTAAGCACTATCTCTTTTAAGTGGGATACTCATCTGCCTTTCAATATTTGAATAATAAAATGTGACAGGCAATACTTTTCTGGGGCTTATTGTATGCGTCCTGTATGTTGAAGCCAGGAGGCTGAAGGCCATGCTGTCTTCCAGCCGCTGAATAAGAAAGCAATCACTGAAATGCTGTGATTGCTTTCGTATTCATGTGGTAGGCTGTGAAATGCAAAACTGCTCGTCCTACCTTGCTGTTTATTATAGTTGGGATATTTGGTAAGTGGGAGAGCTGTACTGGTGTGTATTTGACCTTGTAGCTAGTCAAGTGACCCCACAGCCAGCCAATTGCAAATACTGTTTAGTTAGAAATGGCAACGAATATTAGTGGTGTGATGGTGTATGCATTTAAACATGCGTTGATTGTGGGAAACTATTTCCTGTGCAGGGATCCTGTGTTGTGGTCAATGGCACAGTTCAATGGTTTATTGGGAAATGACGAGGGAGACAAGTTTGTGTAGCACAACAAATGTCATTGAGAGATGATGATGATGATGATGATGATGATGATGATGATGATGATGATGATGAT
>JAJKFI010000002.1:36798922-36820826 GCA_029204185.1 Lerista edwardsae | reverse complement strand
TAATAATAATAATAATAATAATAATAATAATAATAATAATAATAATACTTGGATTTATATACCGCCTTTCTTAGGTCACCAGATTTCTCTAATGACTATAACTCAAGGCGGTTTACATGGGCAGACTTAAATAATTAACCATTCAGCAATATCCAATGTATACAAAGAGTAATATCCAATTAAGTAATATCCATTACAAAATGTGATGTAACATTCAAAATGTGTCTGTTCTTTTCTGTAGCAAAAGTCTAGTTGGGTTATATTTCAGAGAAAAAAAGGAAATCCTCAATGGAAATTGCAAATTGAGATTTTCTCCCTTTTTTCCTCCTAGTTTCCTTTGTTCAGGTGCATGAGTGTGCGCATGCACGCGCGCGCGCGCACACGCGCGCACACACACACACATGAGATACACACATGAGAAAGAGTCAGGATAGTGTAGTGGTTTGGGAATTGGACTTAGGCTGGAAGATCCAAATTCAAATCCTTGCTCAGCCATGAATCTTCCAGTCACTATCTGTCAGCCTCATCCTACCTCACAGGGTTGTTGTGAGGACAAAAGGAGAGACGGAGCTATGTGCAGTGCCCTGAGCTCCTTGGAGGAAGGGTGGTATAGCAATGTGAATGAATGAATGAATGAATGAATGAATACATCTACTTATGGGTGACCAGGCCCACAGGACTTTTACAGGACAGGACCTTTACCCACAAATGGATTTATTCACACCTAAACATTCCAGCCTGCCTGTACAAGGAGCAAGGCTGAAAATGACAGTTTTCAACCTTGCTTACAATGGGTGTAAATGCCAGTCCAGATGCTTAAATAAATCCTGATTTTTGTAGGACAAAATCTAGAAGTGGCAAGCTACTCAGCACATTGTTTGGGATAAGGTGCAGATTGGACCAACTGTTCTTGGTGTGATTTGGGATATACCCTGGAGGGGGAACCAGCTGGTGCAAACACACTCCTAAGATTTGGCCACAACATATTGGCTGCAAAGATACAATTGTTTTCACTAATCCCTTGTGGTTGCAGGCTGAGGAATGAACAGGAAAGAGCAACTCACTGTCCTCATAGACACTGTCCTCTCTGTTCTCTCTTCCTTTTGCTTCTACTTGAAAAGACAAAATAAGGCAGGAGGTCAATTAAAATAAAGAGAGCATAATTTCAAATGCAGCCAATATGAATGCACAACAAAAACGATGAACAGGGTTTTTTTGCACATCTACCAGGAAGCAGCTGTCTGATCTCAAGCTCTCAACTTTTCTAGCAATCAAGAAAGCAAAGTGATTGCGTTATTTTTCTAGTCTATCTATAGAAATTCAGTTTTTCAGCTCCTCAAAAGATGTCGACTGTATCGTCCATTTTCAGCATGGCACTTGAGTATTCTGCCATTTAACCCAGCATGAAATCCCCCTTCAACAAAAAGAGCTTTTAGCACAATTATAAAATGAGCCAGATCCAAACTAAATACCAAAGTGTTGTGAAATTTTTCTACTTATTTTCCTAACAGCTGAGCGTAGAATAATTTTTCTTTTTTAAAGTCACTCATTCCCTTGGAGGAAGTGTTTATAATACATGCCGGTTTAATTCAGAAGGTGATCTTGATCCTGCTGAAGTCAACTTCTCATATCATTTAGTCTTACACTCTAAAACTGTTGGTGGGAGCCTCTAGGTCAGAACATGTAACTCAGATGCTGTACGAATGAAGCTTTCCATATATATATACAGGTGCGATTCAAGGAGCTAGTTCTTACCTTGACAGCCCCTATACAACAGTGTTTCTCAAACTGTGAGTTGGAACCCACTTGGTGGGTCACAACCTGACGTCAGGTGGGTGGTGGAAAGCTGGGAACAACCATTTTGTAATCTGCAGACCTTACCTTTGCTGTTGTTTTTTAATTTTGTGTTTAGGGCTTTTACATAATATTTTGTCCTAATCTTGCTTTCTGTCAGGGATGTTTCATGTACCCCTGCTAACTGGGCAGTACCCCTGCTAACTGGGCAAGAGGCACTTTTCACGTGGTGTTCCTCTTATATTTAGCAGGGGGAGAGTAATTGTCCCTCTTCACCCCTGCGCAGTGTCTTTTCTAGTGACTGTTGCTGGTGGTGTTTTGCATATTTTTAGATTGTGAGCCCTTTGGGACAGGGAGCCATTTAACTTTATTATTACTATTTGCCTGTAAACCGCTTCGTGAACTTTGTGTTGAAAAGCGGTATATAAATACTATATGAATGAATGAATGAATGAATGAATGAATGAATGGTTGTGCAATTGCTGCAGTTTCAAGAATGCCAGTTTGCATTCGAGGAGTGTCATTTCATTTCATCACAATTACAGCACTTCCTGCTTGATGATATCACTTCTGGCTATGACATCACTTCCAGGTTAATGACACCACTTCCGGTGGGTCCTGACACAAATGTCATTGTAAAAAGTAGGTTCCAGTCTAAAAATGTTTGAAAACCACTGCCCTATACAATATAGGCCCTGGCAGAGGCATCATTAGGGTTTGTGTCATCCGGTGCAAGAGCTCATTGCATCATTCCCTCCTGTACTAGACCATACAGAATAAATTACAAAATCATATGCACAACCTAAATGCAGTGGCATTTAGGATTGGTGTAATCCCTATTAACTACTTATTATAATATTCAGCAGTACAGGTCACCCAACAAATCAGTAACCAATATAAAGCCAGTGGCAAACATTCACATGACTCATACTAACATTTTATTGGTTCCCTGCTGTTTCATAACAACATTGTAATATGGTTTATTTCATTGCATTCTGCTATAAATTACGCACTGAATATTACACGATAGTATTATTTTAAAATTCCAATATTTTCACTGTTTTGGCCCCTGAGTGCATCACCTAGTGTGGTCTGAATTCAGAATTCACTTCAGTAGTCAATCAATCAATCAATCAATCAATCAATCAATCAATCAATCAACAGTATTTATACACCGCTTTTCAACACAAAGTTCACAAAGCAGTTTACAGACAAATAGTAATAATAATAAAGTTAAATGGCTTCCTGTCCTAAAAGGGCTGACAATCTGAAACAATGCAGAACCCCACCAGCAACAGCCACTAGAAAAGACACTGTGCAGGGGTGAATAGGGACAGTTACTCTCTCCCTGTGAAACACAAGAGGAACCCCACTTAGAAAAGTGCCTCTTGCCCAGTTAGCACGGGTGGAGTAGTGAACCCTTCAAACATTCCATTGTGTTGGGTTGTAGTACACTAGCTCAATAGTCTCCAAACTAGAGACCACTGCTATGGGGGAAATCTTCCCTGGCATGAACGACATTTCGTGTTCTGACTGGGAAGCCATGAAAGACTTCTACTACAGCTCCCAGGGATCTTCAGTGCCCATGTGCAGAACGCCAGGTGTGCTGCTTGTTGGGGCAGTAGATCCCAGAAGTGATTGGCCGTGAAGACCCCTGGGAGCTGTAGTGGGGGTCTTTTGCAGCTTCTCTGGCAGAACATGAAGTGCTGCCCACGCTGGGGTAGGATTGGGGAGGCGCTGGATCCAGGCCGCGGACCAAAGTTTGGAGCCCCCTGCTCTAGCTGAGAAAAATGTAGAAAAATTTATCCACGTATTATGGTAACTCAACAGCACAAGCCTGTGTGTAGTTACTCTTTATCTGGTTGAATTAACTTGGTCCTGAGGTCATTCACCACCTATCTTCACAGGTTGTTGACTCTATTTTTAAAAGGCTTTCTGAAGCTCAATCCAGACTGAGCTTTTACATGAAAGTCCTCCCTCTTGAAATGAAGTCACAACCCATAAATTGCAGTGACACATATAGCTGTTCTGTTGAGGATTCATAGCTGGACTTCATGCGGTGGAGAGAACTTTCATGAGGAACCAATTTGAAACTGCGACCTCATAAGAGCTGATGTGCTGAACATCTATTTAAGGATCCTTTACAGGCATCATCAGATATACATCATCATGTATAAACTCTTTGAAAGCATTCTACATTTTGCATCTTCATGTTCAAAGAATCCCCGCCATACTTATTTATTTAGAACATTTTAATAATAATAATAATAATAATAATAATAATAATAATAATAATAATAATAATACTTGGATTTATATACCGCCTTTCTTAGGTCACCAGATTTCTCTAATGACTATAACTCAAGGCGGTTTACATGGGCAGACTTTATTCAGAAACCCGAAAGTTTTGACAATTTATACAGAAATGTTCTATCTTTCAAGAACTACACACATACAGATGGATCTTTCTGGATTTAGTCCTTCTTTCTGGCCACCCGTTTGTCTTCTTGCTGGCTGATAAATGGCTTCCCTGCTCCCACCAGAGAAGCAGCTGAACTTCGGCACAACTCCCCCTCGCACAAGGCAGCCGAAGCTCAGCTGTTAATCAGTTGCAATTAACGAGGTCTGCCACTCACAGAGACTTTCGGCTGTCCCGAACTGGCGACCTTCAGATCTTCAGCTCTTATCTTCAGACAAACGGAGGCATTAACCCTCTCGACTAAATCTTCTGATTAGATCTCGACTAAATCTAATTTGTAATTCTATTGCAAAAATTGCCCACCTCTATTGCCCAAGGTGGTGAAAAAATGTTATAAAGGACCCAATCCTGTCCAACTTGCCAGTGCTGTGCCAGAGGGCACGGCTGCATCCTGCGATGGGGAGGCAATCATGGAGGCTTCCTCAGGGTAAGGGAACTGTTTGTTCCCTTACCTCAGAGCTGCATTGCGGCTGCACTGGCACTGGAACATTGGATAGGATTGGGCCCAAAGTGTATGAAAGTATCATACAATTAAAAAATCAGTAAATAATAATAAGCCAGTAAATGTCAGCAATAGAACAGCAAAAAATAACAGCAACAAAAAAGCACCGCCACCAAACTGCTTCCTAAGGCAACTGCTCCAGTTGGCCTCGTAGATGGGCCGGACTTGCCTTAGTGCCACAATAGCAAAGGGCTAGTCCTATATCCATAACAGCTATACTTGGAGGCAGGATGTATACCAGGAGAGGTGAAAGGGATGGCGGCCACGAATAGGGCCTTCTCGGTGGTGGCCCCCCAACTTTGGAATACCCTCCCCTTAGAACTAAGAACTGCTCCCTCTTTGGCAATATTCCAGTGGGGGCTGAAGACCTTTTTATTCCAAAAAGCTTTTAATTGTTGACAGGCTGGCTGGTTTTTATATTCTTTTTTAGGATCCACGGGCTGGTTGTTTAAATTTTTATTATTTTAATTACTGATTTTAACTACTGTTTTTAACTGTTAAATAGTGTTTTTATTGTATTTTTAAATGTTATAAGCCACCTTGGGTGCCTTTGGGCAGAAAGGCGGGGTATAAATTAAATAAATAATCATCAATAATAATAATGTAAAGTGTGGCAACCATTGGTGGCAACCATTGGTCAGACAGGAAGGTTCATGTGGAAGGAAATATTTTAATTATCCTGGTCCCAGACCATTAGGGCTTTGATAGCGCAATCCTAACCTGGAGCTAGGCGGGCACAGTTAGGCCAGCAATGTTTGGCCGGTAGAAGGACTAGGGTAAAGCACATTTGGACCACTCTCAGAGTCAGGGAGGATGGCGCAAGTATAAATCATACTGTACTGGGGTCCTTGTGGCTGGCCTAACTGTGGCAGGAGGTGTGGACTGATGGTTGAGCTGCTGGCACTGCCTGAAGCTAAGCAGGAAAATCTGTGGTTTCCTTTTGGATGGGAGACGAATGCCAGGCTGTGACAAGCTACAGTACCTGTGGTGGCAGAACGGAGTCGCTGTGGAGCTGATTAGCTCACCACAAGTGAGAGCTGTGAGGAGGCCAGCCGGCAAAGAAGGGAATACCACCTTGAGGTCTGTCCAGGCTTGACTTGCGATTGCCTGTGGAGGCTGGATGGCAGGCAGCCAAAGAAGAGAACCACACTGTGAAGGCAACATCTGGGCCTGAGGATTGGCGGATCACAAGAATACTGTAGATTTGTAAAAACCCCATTGAAAAAAAATGGTGGTTTAGACTAGCCTGCCCATGTAAGCTGCCTTGGGCACTTGCTTTGGCATTGGAAAGGCGGGGTATAAATTCTTCAAATAAATAAATAAATAAATAAATTTAAGAAAGAAAGAGGATCACTGTAGACTAGATGGACCTTTTGGTCTGATGCAACACAGCTCTTCCTATGATCTCATGCCCTCTCTGTAGGTCTAACCATATACATTCATCTAATTCTTGCATTATTGTTATTCAGAGCTCAGTCTCTGCATGGGAGTCCTGCCCTCTTCATTCTCCTTGCCCTTCTGTGAGCAGCTGCCTCTTCCAAGTGACCTGCTTCCCATTTGGGAAGGCAGATGGGCTAATCCATGTATATTCATTCATACGCTTCCTTCTGCAGTGAATGGAAGAAACCGATGGACAATTCCTACTTCCCAACAGTTTTGAACATATCTATGAGTGAAGATACACATAATAGTTTAAAATTCTGATGATATTCAAGAAATGTTCAGTATAAATGTAACTGCTAACTGGGCAAGAGGCACTTTTTCAAGTGGTGTCCCTCTTATATTTAGCAGGAGGAGAGTAATTCTTCCTCTTCAGCCCAGCACAGTGTCTTTTCTAGTGGCTGTTGCTATTAGTGTTCTGTATTTTTTAGATTGTGAGCCCTTTTGGGACAGGGAGCCATTTAACTTTATTATTATTTATGTGTAAACCGCTTTGGGAACTTTGTGTTGAAAAGCGGTATATAAATATTGATTGATTGATATAAATGTAGCTACTCCACTCCAAAAACCCAATCTGGGGAGGAGGGGGGGAACAATCACACTGCTCCAAGATTCAAGCTGAAGTCAGCTGCAATAATAATGGTTTACCGGGTGACCATACCATGTCACCAAAAAATCTTCTTCTGATTGCCAGAACATTTTTTGGATTTAACAAAAAAAAAAAAAAATTACACAAGATTTTTAAAAACCAAACTATATGACAATAATGGCAAAAGAACAGGAAATGGGGGGGGGCACTTGTTCATTGAATGAGGATTATGCCTTATAACTAGAGGTGGGAGATAATGAAATAAAACACCTAACACCACTTTCTGCATTTCTCATTTTTGTAAAAAATAAAATAAAAAGCACCCCAAAATCTGCAAAAACACAAACTTTTTTATTTTGTTTTTATTTATTATTGACTGTGGCTGGATCTGCTGACACTACCACCTATATCAACTACTTTGTAAACTTTTAAAGTGATTATTTTGAATGGAATTTTGAATGAAAATAACACTTTTTGCACATCTACCTTTAGAAAACACTGAAATGGCAAAAAAAAAAAAAAAGTAAAACCATTTTCTACCACTCTGTTTATAAGCCATTTTTTGCTGCTGTCTCAGATAACTTCAGTACAGTTAATGTTAATTGTTTTACATGTCCAATAAGGTTTTATATCATCTCATATAATAAAGAGACACATGATCTTGGATGCAGTACTTTAAATTTTTTTAAAAATTTGTCATAAAGCATGAAGGAGAGGCAGGACTGATAGGTGAACCAGCATTCAATTCAGTGGTGTGAACACGTGACATTTTTTGTTGCAATGCCAGGAAGTCAGCCTCTCACTAAAGCTTGAGAATTCACTGTGAAATTTTATTTTTAATGTTGCACCTGTCTTCAATATGCATCTTCAAAAGTTCCAAAATACCATTGGACATTTGGCACACATTATGAAATTGAGAAGGACCACATTTTCTTTTATCCATCCATTCCCTATATTCATAGTAATGAAAAAGAATAAAGAGTATTCCTGATTTTATTGTTTCAGGTAAACATCGTCGATAGCACGTATCTTCCCCTAATCCAGTGGTTCTCAAACATTTTAGCACTGGTACACACTTTTATACTGACAATCTGTCCAGGACTCACCGAAAGTGATGTCAAGGCCAGAGGGATGTCCTTGTGACGCCAAAGCCTGCCGCTTTCCTGAGAATGCAGCAATCAGTTGGGTTTTGTCAGCCATTTTCCAATAGCAAAGTGATTTACAACCTTGACACAAACAAAATAACCACAGAGCCCTCCACCTTTGCAGTGTCCCATCTTTCCATATTTTCAATATGGCGCTAGGTGCTACGCAATGCACTTGAAGTGGGCTCATGACCTACCTAATGGGTCTTGATTCACAGTTTGAGAAACAGTGCCCTAATCAGATTTTTTGCTTGGTGAGTAGTCATCTTTTTCTGATGCCCTACAGTGAACATATTTGTTGGCATACTGAAACAGATTATCCCTCAGCAATGCCATTTGGCTCAGCTAGCTGTGAGGTCGCCTGCCTAACAGCTGGAAGCATAAAACACAGGTTTCACTGTGCTCCAACTTTGAATATTAGAACAAAGCAAAATGATTTTTTCCTTACCTTCTTTCTTTTCTAGTCCTTTAACAAATCCAAAGCATAAAGGTAAAGGTTTCCCCACAACCAAATGGTCTAGTCGTGACCAACTGTAGGCGGTGCTCATCTCCATTTCTAGAGCCAGCGTTCGTCCGAAGAGCCAGCGTTCGTCCGAGGACAAGTTACGTGGTCATGTGGTCGGCATGACTATATGCCGAGGTGTACGGAACACCGTTATCTTCCCACCAAAGTGGTACCTATTTATCTGCTCACAATTTTGACATGCTTTTGAACTGCTAGGTTGGCAGGAGCTGGGATAAGCAACGGGAGCTCACTCCGTTGCATGGTCTTGAACTGTCAACCTTCCGGTCAGCAGCTCAGCCATTTAACCCGCAGCGCCACCATGTCCCATAATCCAAAGTATACATATACCTTAAATATCTTAAAATGAGGTAGGCTGAGCTGAAAAACCAGCCTAACACAGTTCCCATCTGTGAAATGGGAATATGAATGACTCACCTGGGAAGTTTGTTATGAAGGTGAATGATTTTGTGATAACAAAATATTTTGGAAAATCGTTTTAAATGGTCCAGCCATTCTGTTTTACTGTCATGCATACTTATTTTCCAGAATCACTTGGCATTACCAGATAGTGTATGTACATTTCAGTGATAAGATAGCATGGACAAAACGTACACAAAAACAGATCCCAATAACACCATTGTAAGTTCAATACACCCACATTTTATTAATCTGATTGTTTTCAAAATAGCTTCAGCTTTCAGAATGCAAACTCTGAAAGTCTGCAAAGATCCGGAATTTAGAAATAAAGACAATGAGAATTACAGAAAAAGAAAAAAAATTGTTTCTTGGTCAGCGTTTTATTGTGCCAATAAGAAATCCTGGTTATTTGACTTTTGCTTTTCATGTCTTGAGTTTCTGCATAGGTCACTCATTTTAAAGATACACAAATACTCATTGGATTTACTACTGCACCAGTTCCTCTTCAGTGATAATTGCTCTGCTCCTGTAAACAAACTCACTAGCAAACAATAAAACGTGCTGGAATCCTTAAATGTTCTGTCCTGATATCAAGTCTGTATGAGAGCAAGTAGCTATCATGAAAGTAATTGCAGTTTAGGACCATTCTGAACCCCTAAAAGCTCTATTTGACACCTGAATATGTTGTCAGAGCTTCAGGAACAAATTTTTATTCAAGAAAAGAATCACTTGCTCAGTTGGCCCATGCGCATTGTTTGCTTTTCACCTTTGTTCACCATCTGTCTTAGCGAAAACGGATGGCTGCCATCTGAGTGCTTCCCTGATGCTCGGCTCTTTGATTAGATGGTCCTGCATTATATTTTAGCAGGGAGGGAATGCCACACACAACAAAAGACAATGGGGAGTCTTTGTCTTGTGCACACTTCCATATCCCCAAGGCGCCTTTGAATTTGCACCCGTACTAGCAACCTTTTGTGTTTCCAGCCCCCAGATGGTTGCCTGCAACCACACAGCCTTTTGTATATTCAAATTGTGTCATAGATAATGCACTGTTTTCTGGGCTTTTAAACTAAATGAACACTTCCAAGCGTTCGAAGCAAATGGGCCCACTGTCCAAAATGTTCATACCGGTGCAAATCTTGGTAAAGCAATATTTTTGAAAAATACATTGAATGCCAGGGATTCAAAAAATGAAACAATTGAAGGACTTTTGCTAAAACACACCAAGGGTTTACAATATAGTTCAGGAAATGTAACTCAGAAGGAAAGTCGTTTAAATACAATAACTCTGTAGACCTTGTTTATAATTCCAAAAATCCGTATACTTTGACATGTTTGTTTCCTAGAAGTACATTTGCAAGAAGTAGACTTCAACGGTGTTCATGGGCACGAATGTATTAAAAGCTGTTTTAAATTAGCAATCAGGGCTGCTCAAACCCATTGTGACCTCATTTGGTTTAGGGAAGCAAAAACAGGGCCAGAGAAGATTGATTTGTTCAGAATAAAACTTTGTTCTCTCAATAGACATATAGACATTCATCTATATATATATTATATATATAGACATCTATATATATAAAAATGAACGTATGTGGGTATGTGTGTGGGTGTGTTCGTATGTTCTCTATAGGCTCGCGCACGCCTTGGCCGATCCGTACGAAACTCGGCACACACGTGCCTTGCGGCCTGGCGACCATCACTGCAGGGGTCTGGCCCCCCTAGCGCCCCCGGGGGTGGGGGTACGGGGGGGTCCCGACGTCAACATTGTCGGAAACGTCCGAAATCGGCGTCAAATCTGCAGTTTTCGGGGTCGCCGGGATGAGTGGCGACCCTCCCGATGCCGTTGGGGTCCGGGCTCAGCCCCCCCACGTGGGGGGGCAAAAAGGGGTGCGAAGCACGGCGTCCGCCATGCCCTGCTGGAACGCCTGCACCAATTGGCACCAAACTCGGCAGGCGGAAGCCTACCAGCCTGGCCGCAAATACTGCGGGGGTCGGGGCCCCCTACCGCCCCCAGGGTACGGGGGGGTCCCGACGTGAGAACGGTCCAAAACGGCCAAACTTCGAGTCAAATCCTCAGTTTTCGGAGTCGCCGAGATGAGTGGCGACGCTCCCGACGCAGTAGAAGTCTGGGTGTGCCCCCCCCACATGGGGGGCAAGAAGGGGTGCGAAGCACTGTGTCCGCCATGCCCTGCTGGAACGCCTGGACCGAGTGGCACCAAACACGGCATGCAGAGGCCTACCAGCCTGGCCACAAAGACTGCGGGGGTCGAGGCCCCCTACCGCCCCCGGGAGTGGGGGTACGTGGCGGTTCCCGTGTGAAAATGGTCGAAAATGGCCAATCTCAGTGTCAAATCCATAGTTTCCGGGGTCGCCGGGACGACTGGCGACGCTCCCGACGCTGTGCGAGTTCAGGTTCACCCCCCCTCGGCGTGGGGGGCAGGAAGGGGTGTGAGACACAACATCCGCCATGCCCTGCTGGAACGCCTGGACCTACCGACACGAAACTCGGCACGCATACACCTTGTGGCCTGACAACAAACACTGCGGGGGTTAGACCCCCGTAGCGCCCCCGGGAGTGGGGGTACGCGGGGGGCCCAAGTGAAAATGGTCGAAAACGGCCAAAATCGGCGTTGAAGCCATAGTTTCTGGGGTTGCTGGAGCGAGCGGCGATGCTCCTGACACCGTTGGAGTCCGGGTTCGCCCCCCCTCGGCATGGGGTGCGGGAAGGGGTGCAAGACACAATATCTGCCATGCCCTCCTGGAACGCCTGGAGCGATGTGCACCAAACACGCCATGCACATGCCTTCCAGCCTGGCAACAGACACTCTGGGGGTCAGGCCTCCCTACCGCCCCCGGGGGTGGGGGTGCACAGGGGGCCCCAGGTGAAAATGGTTGAAAACGGCCAAAATTGGGAGATGGGTCAGGGATGGGTCAGGGATGGGAGATATAAACACCCGGGCAACGCCGGGTAACTAAAAGCTAGTTAAAAATAAAAGTCAAACCTCAGCGGAGCAGTAGGGGAGAGGAATGGGGTGGTGACGAGGGTGGGTGGATAGATTGGGCCCTGGACAGGTTAGGATCGCCAGCACCGTCGCGCGCCCTGGCCAAACCCCCTTTCCACGGTCTGATCGGCCTGCATGGCTCAATGAGGATTTGCGCCAGGGCTATCACTGGTACGAGTTCAAGTTGATCTGTTGCAGCTGCTGGGCTTACCTAGGGGCCAGATGACAAATGTCTACTTTCCCCAAGAAGTCCTCCATTAGCCGAATATTCTCTGGGGGAAGCAGCATAGCCTGTTCCAGCAGTGCTGCATTGCCGCAGAAGGACGTACGTTGGATTGAGCTGTTTGTTGCTCCAATGAAGTGTGGTTTTTCTTTACAGGTTCAGTTTGTTTCTGTAAGCAAGGGGTGGCCAAACATGGAATTTTCCAAAAGACGTGAAAGGCGAGGCTCCTCTTGAGTCAGCCAACTAAAGTGGGGGGGGGGCGATTGCTCTAACGGCCCAGAGTTTGGCCTTCCTGAGACCTGTGGAACCTGAGGCTTCTTGCATTCACAGAACTGACCTGAATCATAGGCTGCTGTCATGCACCATGTACACGTACAAACTAACATGTCAAATAATTGTATGTCATTTGACAGTTGTACCTGGCTGTAGTAATGTGTCTGTTTGTGAATGGGAACCTAAAAGCTTCACATCCTTCAGAGGGGATGTCATGAAAGAAAATTAGCACGCAACTTTTTCAGGAAAAATCTAATCTGGAGCTAGATTTTGTGCAGATTTTTCATCTTACAAAAATAAGGTCCAGAGAAGAAATCATAGCCTTGACTCTATATCACATTTGCTTGACATTTGCATTGTGAAACCTAATGGAGGCTCATTTCTAGGCCGAAATAGAAAGCATTTGGTGAAAAAGAAGCACTACAAAGTCCTGCTAGAGTATGCTGGTTCAGATATTTAGATTTTAAGAGTGAAATAATGGGTGTAATCAGTGGTGAAATTCAGCCAGTTCTCACCTATTCTGCAGAACCGGTTGCTAATTTTAGGTTGGGAGAGGGAAGAAAGGCAGCGGATGGCCCTGAAGGCTGCTCTGAAGGACACAGAACCGGTTGTTAATTTATTTGAATCCCACCACTGGGTGTAATCCAGTTAGACATGTTCAGGTCCACTGAAATGAGTGATGCTAAACTGCATGAATAAATGTTTACATCACAGTGGAAGTCATCATGACTAAGCAACTTCTAAATCATTAAGGGTGCAATCTTAACCAACTTTCCAGCACTGACATAGCTGTGCCAATGAGGCATGTGCTGCAGTGGAGTAGTAGTCACAGAGGCCTCTTTCAAGGTAAGGGAGTGTTTGTTCCCTTACCTGAGAACTGCACTGCCGCCACCTTGGTGCTGGAAAGTTGGTTAGGATGGCGCCCTGTGATACATCAGGTGTGACTAGCAAATTCCATTAATTTCACTACTGAACTTTATACAAGTCATTATACAAATCATTGGTTTCATGAGGACATCAATGTGCCTAACTTTCACTTACCTTCATTCAGTGTTTTTAGATGAGTGTGGTGTATTCTGCTTGGTAGCTGTTCAGCAGCCCAATCCTAACCTGTGCTGGTGCAGTGGGGGTTGCATGGCTTGCACTACATCCAATGCCAGTTAGGAGATCGCTGCATGGTATTTTGTTTTCACAACATAACCAAGGTGTTGCTGCCTGCCTTATTCATGTCAGGATTCTTCAGAGGGTTCCAGATGGGAGGAATTCTTTACCTCTGGGAGCAGTCTATAATTGGAGCCCACCCAGTCTTTGGAATACAAATGTTAGTGCAAGAGTGATTGCTCTTTGAATCAGCATCAAAGGCCATTTTTCTCTGATGACTTTGTTTACCCTGTCCCAGTGCTGTTAACATTTCCATATGCTAAATGGAAACTAACTAGACCAAACTAGACATCATGTTAATTATGTCACTTGATCTTGTGTGGGTGTGTTTGTTATAATTATAATTAATGTCATTTGGGAAGCACAGGGTCCCAAATCTGGAATGGGGCCTTGGCACGGATGCAGGAGAATTTCACCCTTTGCCCTCAGCACAGTTCCAGTTCGGGCTGGGAACCCAGTGGCTGCTATTTTCTCCAGGAAGGAAGCTCTTATAGGTTCCAGTGGGAGTCTCCGTCCCAGGACAAATAGCAGCTGCAGGCTCTCATGTATGTAGCAGATTCCCTTGTACATCCTGTGTATATGAAAAAAAGCAAACACAGAGGACAAAATGGCATGATTAATGCTGTGTGTCGTTTGGTCCTTCAGTTTCTTCTTCTTCTTCTTCTTCTTCTTCTTCTTCTTCTTCTTCTTCATGTTGAAAACGGGTGAAATGAGGATCAAAAGAATATGGATGCTGCTTTCTCCACCTTTTTTAAATGAAGAAATGTTTGGATACAAGGATCTTAAATCCAGACTAATCTGTTGACAGCAGAACCTGTGACCTTTGATGAAGATGAAATCAACAAAAAAGAACATGGAAGGCCAGATATTTCATACAAATAGTCTGGAAGCAAAAAAAAAAAAATTGGGTTCACTTCCATGGAGCACAGCAAACTTTGTCACCAAGATTCAATTATGTCCAGATTTTCAAGTCTGCCAATAACTGTCTGACACTTTAAAAGTGCCTGATTTCCCAGACAATGACAAGTGCTGTTTATAAGACAGTTGATTGTCTCGAACAGACCACTAAAAACATTAATTATAATCACTACTCATCTTTTGAAAGATTACACATTTCAAACTTGGCTCCACGCCTGAAGCAGTAAAACTCTTCCTAGAACCATCCAGAATGACTGTGGTCATCATCCATTAACTCTTTGTGATCTTGTCTCTACTGGTTTGATGCATCTTTGCAACAGATGTGGAGTCAAGGTGATTCATTAAAGCAGGAAATTACTTGTCCTTTCTCAGGTGCATGGAAAGATTGAGGCAAAAGACTGAAGCTCTCTTCACTTGGCTAGTTAATGGTGCATGGGATGGAAAAACTGTGTCAGGAAGCTTTGCAGTGAAGTGGTTTAGCCTGAATGTGTATGTACCATTTTTCCCATGCCATGTGTGCTTGAGGTACCGGCATGAATTAGGTGCTTCTGCTTGGATATAGGGTGTTTCTGTACTCATGTTTCAGTGTCTCTGTGTCCCATTTATTGAAAGGATCCCACCTTTCCCATCTAGTAAGGAAAGCACGCAAGGTGGTTCACAATATTCAAAAGCACCAAAAAGTACAATAAAAAAATGACACTGATGATTCTGAAAACAAAAGGAAAAATACACTAAACCTAACCTTTTTCCTAAACTTTTTAACACTGGAGCCCACTATTTAAAGTGTTACTCTGTTGGGACCCACCTATCTTTAGGAGACTAAAAAAAAAAAGTTCCACCTTACCTGCTGCTCAAGCCTGTTTTAATCCCTTTTACTGTGGTGGGGGAGGTCTGTGTTTTGAAGCATTTGTTGAGCTCCACATTCATCAGATTGGGACCATTCTGGTGTCCTTGCATTCCCGCAGTGGCATGCACTGGGAGGCAAAATGCTAAGTTTTCTAGGAGCCTGAGCTCCTGTGTAACGCAGCCCTTCCCTCTCACCTTCAGGGCACAATCCAACTCAGCGCCGGAATGGCAAGGCTGGCCGTCCAGCACCATATCTGACGCTGGGTTGGGGGAGGCTGGATCCTCCCGCGGCAAGGGAGCGTGCGCTCCCTTTCCATAGGGGAGGCTCCATCCTCACCTATGTGCAATTCGGATCTGTGTCCACTAAAGAGCCACCTCCCAAGCCCACCCAGGTCCTGCCCAAGTCCTGCCTCCCTACTCTCACTAATCCCGATACGGGACAGAGAATCCCTCACGCTGGCCGGCTTCGGCCGATGCGAGGGAAGTTCTGCGCGGGCGCAACAGAACCTGCGCTGTCAGCAGCACCGGTCCTGTTGCTTTAGCGCAGACACAGGGGTGCTGCTAGGCGCTTCCATGTCAGTGCTAATGGTGGAACGCCGGCGCAACCTTCTAGGATTGTGCTGTCAGAGCCATTTGGGGCTCAGAGAGGTGGCTCGCAGGCTCGTGTCTCTTATGCTTAGAATTATCTCCTGGAACATCTGTGGAATATATTCTTGCTCATTTCTTCAAATGGCTTCTTAAAACCTATCTTTTCTGTGAAGATTTTGGCACCATCCCTTAGTCCGTGTTTCCTACTGTGTTTAATTGCCCAGTTCTATCCAGGGCCAGCAACTACACCACCATTGCACCGTTTGCCCTGCATGCTATGAGTCGGCGGGAACCAAGCAGTCCAGGGGAAGTAAAGAAAGACATTTTTTACTTACCTCTGAAACTTACCTTACCATTTTATTCTGGGCCACAGTGGGTCTTCTCAGATCTATGCCAGCTCTTTGGCTGGCATAAGTCTGAAGATCCTCTAGGGGCGGGTCCAGGATCCAATCAATCAATCAATCAATCAATCAATCAATCAACAGTATTTATATACCACTTTTAAACACAAAGTTCACAAAGCGGTCTACAGGCAAATAATAACAATAACAACAACAACAACAACAAAAATAACAATAAAGTTAAATGGCCCCTGTCCCAAAAGGGCTCACAATCTAACAAAATGCAGAACACCACCAGCAACAGTCACTAGAAAAAACACTGCACAGGGGGTGGAGAACCACGCCTCTCTAGCCCTGGCCTGGCCTATTGGATCTTATAGGAAGTATCTGTTTCTATATAATTGATTATAAATAGTGCTCTTTGGCTTATATGTTCAATATTACATGATGATGATGATGATGATGTTCAGGCAGGGCCAGCCCAAAACCTCCTGCAGCCTGAGGGGGCATCTCAAATGCTGCCCCTGTTATCTGATCATGCGCCAGCCTCTGCTTCTCCCACTCTTCAGGGTTCTCCATACCCTCCGTATTTCATCTCTGCCCTCCTTTTCCTTTTCATTCTGGGTGGGAGGAAGAGGAGGCATATCAGTGGAGGCAAGCAGGAGGACAGAGGTGGGGTGACCCCTACCAATCTGCTGCCTGAGGCAACTGAATTGGCTGGTCCTTTGTTCAGGCCCTTGTAGCTTTGGGCAATGGCAGTACTACAGAAGAACATAAGAAGAGCCCTGCTGGATCAGGCCAAGGCCCATCTAGTCCAGCTTCCTGTATCTCACAGCGGCCCACCAGGTGCCCCAGGGAGGCATGAGTCAACAAGGTGCTTGGATCCTGTTGCCACTCCCTTGCACCCAGTACTCTGAAGTAGCCTACTACTAATGTAAGGAGGTTGCACAATCCATCATGGCCTATAGCCCACGATGGACCTTTCTTCCAGAAAAGTCAACTACGTTGATTGCTTGTCCTGTTGGTATACCTGAGTTGGTTTATTTTGCACATGGACATGTTCCATGTCTTGTCTGCAGGGCTGTATTCCAGGTGTTTCAGGCTCCCTCCAGCACTAACCTGGCCTTGGATTAATGTGGCCCTTGGCTGCATCCCAAAAGAAAAGGGAGGGCCCTACTGTAGCACTTGTACTTTCCCACTCCTCTCCTTGCATGACTCTCTCTGCTCCTCCCCCTTGGTGCTGTGGGCCAGGCCAGGTCTTTGTGGGAGCTCCGCGTCACTGCAGCTTGGCTCCCTGCAGCCAGGGCGGACCGGACCAGCTCCCTGCAGCCCGCCGCAAGTGACAGAGCCTGGCTCAGGCCTTGTGGTGGTTGCGCAGCCTGCCTTGGCATTCGGGAGCTGCACAGGCACTGCTAAGCCCTGGCTTGCCGACTGTCCCAGGTGCTGCAGGCCAGGCCGGGTCCTTGCGGGGGCTCTGTTCTCTGCAGCCGGGGGCGCACTGCTCATGGCCTTCTGCCGCAAGTAACAGGGCCCCACTCAGGCCTTTGCCCCAACATTGGGGCAGGTTAGCAAGCACTATTCCTGCAGGGCCCTTAGGCTTAAGCATCCTCAGCCTTATGGATAATATGGCCCTACTTGTCTGTAGGGCAACGGTTACTGTTCCCAACTGGCATCTGGACCGAGTTTCTTATGGGATTATTGATAGTTTTCTGCATCTAGTCCATGAGCATATTGTAGGTGTTAGGAGTAAATTTCTGGCTCTCAATTTATGGTTCAAAAGAAAGGTTTATTGTCATATTTGCAAATATGGGTGGCAAACAAATGCCAAAACAGAACAAGCTGCGTACCACACCTTACACAAAATGGGTGCAACAATTTATACTACTGAGGCGGAGTTCCTTACTGTATTTTCATTGGTTATTGTTCAGCCACCTGGTAGCACTCATGCAGAATAATTTACTTCCCCCCTCCCTTGCACATGCTCTTACCCAGGATGCGTAAGGATGGCTATTATGCTGACTCAATGCAAGTCTCACCCAAGGTTACAGCTGTGTCTCGATTATAGGAACTTTCTTCCATGTATCAGTTTAGGAATACGCACAGCCCTTTTCCCAGTCAGGCCTTGCCTTGGCCTGAAACACCATTGAAACACCATTAACCACTTCTTTGCTCTAGAGAGAGAGAACAGTAGGCCGTATACTTTAGTGTTGGGGTTCAAAATCACCGTGGGTTTATATTACTATTAATTTCATATCCTACATAGGGATCCAAAGAGCAGATAGTTCAGTGGCTGCCAACAAAATTCATTCATACTTTCTTACTCATCTTTCTCTTTCCCTGCAATGCCCCAAACACGTTCCCCCACAAGCTCAAACACAGATCTTTTTAGTTCACACACACACAAACACCAATCCTTTCCTTAACCTTTCACGTATACGCACACTCTCTTGCTCCTCTCTTTCAAAATCAAGCACTTGGGAGGCCTTGTTTTATTTGAGAAAGGTCAAGGTCTGGATAAGTTGAAAACAGAAAATGCTACTGAGGGTACCATCAGTAACTCTTTAAGAAGAGTTATGTAAGTTGTCAGTGGCTGTTTTAGGATATTATGTACGCTGTCATAACAGCTTTTGACTTTAAGTGAGGCACAGACCATCTTCCATAATGAAATAATGCTTACAGCACAGACAGTAGTTATTTTTAACATGTTGTGCATAAACCTCAATGAACGTGTTTGCAGTTTTCCGGGGATGATGATGTGCTATTTTAAGACCTGGATGAAAGCTTCCTATTTACAGCTTTACGTCAGAGGCACTTTAATGCAGAAGTTAAACAACATTTCATATTAAGGGCTTTTTAAAAAAACAAAATCTTGCCACATTTATAAGAGGTGTACTTGTTTTATTTTCGACACATCAATATATAGTGAGTGGGAAAATATGGATTTCAATGCAGAACAGGCAGTGGCGTCACTAGAGTTTGCGTCACCCAGGGGGGAGGTCAGTGCATCACCCCCCATGATCACCCCTCCTCCCAAACTGTACAGAATAAATTTCAATACCATATGCACAACCTAAATGCAGTGTTATTACTAGGGTTGGTGTTACCCCCCATCAACGTTATTTGTTTATTTATTTAACTATAGTACAGGTCACCCAACAAATTTGTAACCAACAAAAAACTCGTGGCCAATTTGATGAAACTCACACAATTAAATAAAAGTTCTAATATTAGCTCTGATACATGGAAATGAGAACTAACTCATAATAGTGATTTTTTTAAAAAATCGTGATTTTTACATAAAAAGTTGTATTTTCAGTTTTTAATTTTTTGGCCATAACTTTTGATGGAATGAAGATTTTTTCCCATTGAATTCTGGGTGAAATTCCACATTCCACTGCCAGTGCTGCTTGAGGTACACTTCAAGGCATATGCGTGACGCCCTGGCCCCGCAGAGCGGATGCTGCACTCTCAGTTGCCTTTCTACCTTATGGAAGCATAGGAGGTGGCAAAATAGCAGATACGTCAACAATACGTAAGCGATCCGTTCCCAAAGTTTCAAAACACTGTTGTGATAAACCAAGTAGAATTCGGATGAAGGCTGAATAGGGAGTGCCTTAGGGTGCAATCCTAACCTGGAGTTAGACTGGCAGTTAGTCCAGCAAAGTTTGGCTGGCACACAGGCCACCATAAAGTATGTTTGGACCACCCTTGGAGTCAGAGAGGCCAGCATACAGACATGGGCCATTCTCCCTGACTCCGAGAATGGTCCAAACATGCTTTACGGTGGCCCTTGTGCTGGCCAAACGTTGCTGGCCTAACTGTGCGGCCTGACTTCAGGTTAGGATTGTGCTCTTAGTTCTTAATAGTTCCCACTGAGTTTCGTGGTACAAATTAAATGCATTACGATACAGTCACAAGAAAGCAAAAAAAAACCTTGCTTCCTGCTGGAGATTTGTGGGTTGTTCAGAACAGAAGCCATGCTTGGACTGACCCAGTGGTATTTTCAAGTGCACTCCCTTACTTCATCTGATAAAGGGGAATGATTATTTATATGCCTTCCGTGTTCTTGGCCTTTTTAACAAGGACATGCGGATTTTACAGGTTCTGCCCTTTCTTATAATGTCTGCTGTTGCTCTTGTGTTTTGTTGTAATTATTTTGGAGTTCTTTTAAATATTTTATGAGTTTTTAGGGTATATGTAATTGTTTTAATTTTATGATTTTTTTGTATCTTCTGTATTTGATTATTTTCTGTAAGCTGCTTTGAGTCCCTATATGAGGAGAAAGCAGGGTGTGTGTGTCAATAAATAAATATGTGGATTGTTCACTGTGCTTGGCCTAGATCAATGGTACCTGTGCGTGCATGTATTTGTATGCACTCACAGTGGACTCAGTCACATTTCTCTCTTCATTATGAATATTTGCGAGCCTTCCTGCCACATTTCTGACATATTTTGTGTGTGTGTGTGTGTCTGCACGCATAAAACTTTTTACTATCTCTTTTTCTCCAAGTTGCTCAGTGTGGTATACATACTTCTTCCCCTCCTTTTGTCCTGACAACAACCCTGTGAGATAGGTGAGGCTAAGAGATACTGACTAACCCGAGGTCACCCAGGAAGCTTTGTGGTTGAGCAGAGATTTGAACCTGGATTACCTATATCTAAATCCAACACCCTAACTATCAGTGCCATACTTAGAGGGAGGGCAAAACAATAGGTTTTTCAGGAGCCTGAGCTTTTGTGTAAAGCAGCCCCTCCCCCTCCCCTTCAGAGCCAATCACAGCTGGGAGAGCAAAGCCTCTAAGCCGGCTCTCCAAGTCAAAAATGGTTCTGAAGGTGAAGGATAGGGCTGCTTTACACATTTACAAATTTATTTTGCCCTTCGTCTAGAACCAGCACTGTACACTATCCTGGCTCATACTAGCATATTCATCATAACTCTAATATAGTGTGTGCATGAACTTCAGTGGCATCTGCTATAGATGCCTTAGCTTCCACTTCTACTTTGGAGAGCTGTAGCAAGTTTCCGGTTTGCAGTGTGAACCATATTACCTGAGCTGCTAAAGCTAATTTTAAAGCTATCTGGCAGAAATATTGCCACTGAAGGCTCTTACAGAAGTGAGAGCTCCCTCCAAATCTATTTATATTGATTGAAAAAAAAAACCTCAACTGGATAGCTGAAAGTTACTGTGGAAACACAAGAGCAGTTCTCTTTTCACAATATGCCGTTTCAAATTGAGTAACCATCAGATACTATAGATTTAAGGTTTCCACTAGACAGGACAGCTCTCCCAAAGCGGCTTTATGGGAGGAAGCATGTTTCCCTAGAAAACAGAAAGAAAATAAGAAGCTCACAATTTTCAGGATGATCTCTCTTATCCATCTGTATATCATGATAGCATTTCCTTTCAGCTGAGTGGATTGATCATTAGAGAATCCATCATACTGTTTAATGGTTCAGAACCACATTGATGTCCTAACATTCAGAAGGAACAGACTTAGCTTTAAAAAATAACCCTGTACCAATAAGAAATTAATATAATTTTGCTATTACAATGCTGAAGAAAGTGAGATATCCCTTGCAACAGAATTAAGCAACAGTATCTATATACCCCCCTTTCATGGATCACTGCCTTATCGTGGCGAAGGGGCTTGAGTAGCTCAATGAAGCTGTGAGCTATGCC
>JAJKFI010000002.1:36773986-36786110 GCA_029204185.1 Lerista edwardsae | reverse complement strand
TCTCTCTCTCTCTCTCTCTCTCTCTCTCTCTCTCTCTCTCTCTCTCTGTGTGTGTGTGTGTGTGTGTGTGTGTGTGTGCGCGTGCGTGCGTGCGTGCGTGCGTGCGTGCGTGCAAGTTTTTCTTTTCAGAGGAAATAGACAAAGACAGAAAGCACAGCCACAGAAGAATGCAAGGACACTGCTGTCCTGAAGGAATAGCTTTAGTGGCAGATCTCCAGGATTAATTAATAATTCTTGCCTTCCTCCATTGTGTTTATTGATCAGCCAGAAGTTTTAGCATGGAAACTGAGTAATTACACACATTACCAGATGTGCTTTACAATGACGGCATGCAGGTTTGGGATGCATGTCTTCCTCTGTATACTTCCTTAGTATTCTAAACATCCAGCCATTGACCATGTAGTAGCAAAACATGGTAACTGTGCATGCATGGGCAGACACTATAGTTTCTCAGCTTCCCACATGGTAGCATATCATTGTTAGTTGTCACATGGCAGATGGATAGCTGTGTATTGTCACAGTTCCATAGCTGTGTGCCGACCACCCCCATATGCTCTGCTTACCACTTTAGGCTTGCATGTGTGCTTCTACTGAATGCAGTTCAATTAATTTCTGCTAAGTGTAGGACCCTCTTAGTGGTGCACCTGCTATAGGGCATGTCTACCCCAGGGAGGCCCACCAGGCACCCACACTGAGTAATGCAAATATTGGACTTGTATTTATGCAAGAATGCAAACTTCTTGTATTTATATGTTAGCACAATCCTAACCTGGAGTTAGGCTGGCACAGTTAGACCAGCAAAGTTTTGCCAGCACACAGGCCACAGAAATGCACATTTGGACCTGACTCTCAGAGTCAGAAGGACGGTGCATCTCTGTGTGCTGGCCTCTCTGACTCCAAGAGTGGTCCAAACATACTTTACAGTGTCCCTTGTGCCGGCCAAACTTTGCTGGCCTAACTGTGCCAGCCTAACTCCAGGTTAGGATTGCACCCTGTATTACCGTGCCTGAAATGTTTTCCAGTTTTGGTTTGTGCTTCTGTGGTATATGTGTGTGTGCTGTGTATTTTGATGTTTTGCTGTGTCAACACAACAGGCCACAGCCACCGCCCCCTGCCCAAATAAGTATAAATGTTTTTAACAGACGTTTAAATCAACCATTCTCAGTGGGAACATCTGAGGAGTGCCACACTCTGAAATCCAAAAATAATAAATGATTTTATACTTACGTATGTTGCATCCTTGTTTGGCAGGGGGTCCTGGAACCTTAGAAGATCTCCTAAGGGAGCAAAAGGAAAAAAAAAAGATTGAGAATGGCTGATTTAAATTTTTCAAATCTGAAATATGTAGTTCGGTTATATTCACGGCAAGTACATTTTCACATCCTCGTCTTGTAAAAAGTACAATGCAACTAAACAAAACTGTATAGCATTTAACGGCTTGGAGTCAGAGGTGCTGGGAGGGGAGGCGGGCGCCGGGCAGTGGAGCGCGGGGAAAAAGGTGGTGCACTTTTCGGCCCGCCTGCCCTTGCTTGTGTCTGGAACACTCCTAAATGAAGCTGTTCCGGGTGTTGGGGTGTGTGGCTGGTGGCGCAGGGGTCAGTGTGTCGCCCAGCCCAGAGGCGGATCTACAGGGAGGGCAAAGCTCTAAGTGTTGCAAGAAGCCTTACCCTGCCATGTAAATCCCTCCTCCCCCTTGCTGCTGTAGCCAGTAAGCAACGCCAAGATGTTGCTGTTCCCTGTGAGGATTGGCTAAAACGGTGCAGGAGAGGAGTGGTTTCCACTGTAAGGGAAGGCTTCTTGCCAAACTTAGAGCTTTGCCCTCCCTTAGATCTGCCTCTGGCCCAGTCCAAGGCATGCTTTGAGCCAGTTTTGGCTCTGCTTGGAGTGTAATGCTCAACAAAAGCAAAACAGATTCTCCGTGTCTGGAATTTCCACATCTCTCCATTTTTCAAACTTACTGACATTCAGGAGGCAAACTTGTCCTGTGGGAACAACGTGAAATAACACCTTCTTACTCTTTTACGTTTCTAGTCCCAGAGTTTATCCATTCCCCACTAAACCCTGTTCCATCTCAGTGAAGTTTCTCTGGGAAACCCTTGTGCTCATCCTCAGTTCTTTTCATCAAGTTGACATGTTTGTAAAATGCCCTTTCTGATGTAATATTTGCACCCCCCGATTTAAAAAGATACAGAACCATCAGAAAGGAATTAGGGCTACTGCCACAGAACAGCCTCCTCCATTCCAGCGGTTCCTCTTCCATTTCAATGGTTCTCTTCCATTCCAGGAGTTTGAGTAAGGCGGTAGCTGGTGCAGGAACGGACCCACTGAGTTGCATCGCCAGAGGAGGAACAGCACAGTAAGTACTGCAGGCACCACAATGCGCCATGTAAGTGGCCTCTCCCACTTCCATCAAAGCCATTCCAGGAAGTGACGGCAACACACAGGTATTCGAGCACCTGTGGGAAGGCAAGTGGGAAGGACCACTCACATGGTGCATTGCAGTGCCTGCAGTAATTACTGCGTTACGTCTCCCTCTGGCCAGTGGCGTTTCTACAGGGAGGGCAAAGCTCTAAGTTTTGCAAGAAGCCTTACCTTGCAGCGGAAATCACTCCTCTCCTGCACCGTTTTAGCCAATCCTCACAGGGAAAAGCAACATCTTGGCGTTGCTTACTGGCTACAGCAGCAAGGGAGGGGAGGGATTTACAGGATAGGGTAAGGCTCCTTGCAAAACTTAGAGCTTTGCCATCCCTGTAGAAACGCCTCTGCCTCTGGCTACGTTATTGAGCCCACCGATAGTGATGATTCCAGCCTAGGCAGATCAGTGGCATTCCTACGGGGCGGGATGGGGGGGCTCTAAGTGTTGCAGGAGCCTTAGTTCCTGTGTAATGTTGCCCCTCCCCCTTGCCTCCAGAGCCATTTGCTGCTCTGCAAATGGCTCCAGAGGCGAAGGGAAGGGGCCACATTACACAGGAGCTCAGGGTTCCTATAACAGTGTTTTGTGCCCCCCTGTAGGAATGCCAATGAAGATTACCTTTTTCTTTCCTCGTCAGGGCAGGAAACAGCTAATCAGAAGATTTGTTATTTTAAGAAATCTTCCATCACTTTCGTTGTTAAGATCGGTGTGAAGCTGGCTACCCCAGTATTGTAGAAGCTTGCTTCAGATGGTGTCTTCTGAAATAGGGATTGTCTGCCAGCCAAACGGTGCTTGGAACATTGCCTGGCAAGGAATGACACTGCATTTGCAGAAATCCTCCTCATTTGTAAGCAGTTCAAATGGGGGCTTTATTTGTTCAGAACTGGCACTGCACTGAGCTTGGGTTATATTGGGAAAAGGGGAGGCTGGACAATGGAGTGCGTGGTAGGTCGCAGTTGACGGCAGTGGAATTTGGAAAACATAACTTCTTGGCTGCCTGTTTGCTGTATTTTCTCAGTGTGACCTTCACACAGAGTGACGGAATGCAGACAGAAAGGCCCATCTGGCC
Organism: Lerista edwardsae; assembly: GCA_029204185.1. Taxonomy (NCBI): domain Eukaryota; kingdom Metazoa; phylum Chordata; class Lepidosauria; order Squamata; family Scincidae; genus Lerista; species Lerista edwardsae. The sequence goes on along the minus strand of JAJKFI010000002.1, from coordinate 36,782,628 downwards.
AAAGGAGAGGTTCTTTTCAAAACTCCTCTATGTCACTATAAGTTGGCTTCAAGATTTTGGAATTTTCCCCCTGCTGCTTCACTGAGGCTGCAATCCTATCCACACTTACTTAGGAGTAGACATGCATAGGATTGGGCCCTGAGAAAGTTTGATATCTGTGGAATGTGCTTTATCAAGCATTGCAAATATGGTTTCTAAAACTTTCTGCAGTTGGGACTTCTTAACCACTGTGTCCCTTGTGCTACAATCCTATGCGCACTTTCCTGGGAGTAAGCCCAACTTCACAATGGGGCTTACTTCTGAGTAGACCTGTCTAGGATTCTGCTGTCAGGGTCATGTGACATATCTGAACTGTAGGTTGCAATGCGACGCACGCTTAGTGAAGACGGAGCCGTTTTGAACCCGGTGGGACTTCCTTCCAAGTAAACGTCCCTACAGTTGTGCAGTTAGTCTTGATAAGTGCATGCGTTTGTAATCATCGGCTAGATTTTCAACCTTTTTCATCTCACCGCATATTGACAAGGCACTAAAATTTTCAAGGCACACAGTCTGTTTTTTTGACAATTGACAAGGCAAACAGCAATGCCAGTGGGAGGGGCTCATATCCACTGATGTCATTCAAATGATTTAGGAACAGGAACTCACTTTTGATTGGCACTTGTCGGGAACCCAGAACCAGCCACGGAGCCCGTTAGGATCCGGAACGCCCGTTCTGGTCCGTTCCCCCTGAATGACATCACTGCTCATATCCCCCAAAAGTCCTATTAATAAATGACGCTCCCTCAAACTCCTGCAATACATCTGTGGATCATTCATGGCACACCAGTGTGGCACGAGGAGACCTGGCTGCCTCTCTGCCTGCATGGGATACAGTGGTGGACATTTTGGCTCTGCTGTATCGCAGGGCAGGCAGCCCGCTTAGAATTGGGCTGTTAATTGTATTTGATCTGGAGTGTCTAATATATAAATAGGAGGGCAACTACAGTAAGTTACCTTGCCCTGATATAAGGGTGATAGTCTTTGCCTTGAAGTGGTAAAGGGACAGCACTATCACCTGCATTGCTGCAAGGTTTTTGGGTGCTGCAACTGAACTGCCCAGATGTATAGAGATGAGGCGTGAAGTAGGAGAATATAGAAAGAATGGTACTGGTCAACATCCTGTCTACAGTGGGTGCCACCTGCAAATGGCAGGTGTCACCCATTGAGTCAAATCTTAACTCTGAGCACAAGACAGACATCGGGGGAGACCCAAATATGACAAACCATGCATAGGAACATAAGAAGAGCCCTGCTGGATCAGGCCAAGGGCTCACCTAGTCCAGCTTTCTGTATTTTACAGTGGCCCACCAGATGCCTATGGGAGCACTCAAGACATGCAGCTCCCTTGCATCTGGCATTCAGAAAGAGGATACTTCTAAAACTTGGAGATTGCATACAGTCCTCATGGCTTGTGACCTGTGACAGACTTCTGTTTGTTTAAAAATTTAACATCCCACCTTTCCTTTGCCGAAAGCAAATGCTCAAGGCAGCTTATAAGTTGTGCAAAAAAGAGGCTTATAATAGAAGCACAACAGTAGAAAAACAATACCCCCCCCCCCGAAAAAAAAACCAATTGGGGTGGTATAAAAAGGAGAAAAGAGGTGGATTCGCAGCAAGCATCATACAGAGACAAACCACTAGCATGGCTCCTCTAAATACCAGATCTGCAAACAAAAAGGGATCTTACTGGGAGGCAGAGAGGAGATACAAGCCTGGCATAGAGGGGCTATGCCCAGAGAGAAGGGTAGGACAGTAGCCAGGAAGTTGGAGTTCAGCATCATTGAAATTTTGCTTAGGTGCAGCTCCTGTGGTCATTTTAATTCAGTAATGGAATACAGTTGTCCATTACATTTCTTCCGTCCAACCCCAATTAGCTTCAAGTTCTTGAAGTTGAACTTCTGAAGGATGTGATTGATTTGAGTGGGAGTGGGGCAAGGCATTTTTGAGTTCGGTTTCCTAAAAGAGTTGGTTAAATTTCATTGCATTATGAACACGCCAGATGCTGCGAGGAGATGCATCACTGACTTGGAGGTATTTCACAGGATTGGCTCATTCATACGATAAGCTCAGAGAAATATTACACCTTCTGCATGGAATGCTGCTGTTTGGAAGCATATGTTTTGATTGGCTCCATCTGGGCTGCATAATGTTTGAATCGGCTGTAAGGAATGTTGGCTTCAATCCAGTCTCGTTGACTTAAATCATCCAGTTTTCCCAAATTCGTACTTGCAGGTCCATGTTCCTATTTGCAGTTACTAGTAACTGTACTTGGTATTTATTTAGTGCTTCTGAGTACTTCAAAGTACTTCACTCACGTTATTTTGTTGCAATCTTTACAACAACCCTGTAAGGTCAGTAGTATTATCCCCATTTGGCAGATGGGAAGCTGATTCATGGTTTCTCTAAAAGCACCTAGTGAGATGGCAAAGGTGAAATTCAAACCAAAAACTTTCTGATATATAGCTCACGGCCCAATTCTACAGCCCTGCTATGTCACCGGTGATACAGTGTGCTTTACAGCATTGCAAAACATGACAAGCCCTGTCTATCTACCACCTACAAATGGTGAGCAGCGATGGCTGGATGACAGCAGCCACCATGCTAGTGGTTCCCCTGCGCTTGTAAGTTGGGGCAGGTAGTGGGTGGTGAGGGGAAGATCTGGGGAACCCTTCCTACACTTCCCCGCCCTTGTCCTACCCTGACCCTCCCCGAAACTGCCCTTTCTTTCCCGCTCCCCGCTCTTGACATGCCTCCATTGCCAATTTACCTGTTCCAAAGGAGGTCTCAGGAGCTGCCTCTGTCATGCACTATGCTGCTGACCATTTGTGACAGTGGCCCAGATGCATTGATGATGATGATCCAGCTTTGATGATCCAGCTTTGTGCCACTGTAAAGGTCCTTGTGCTGCCAAAACACGAGCGCCGGTAGCACAAGGCCCCACCAGGATTGAGGATTGAGGCATATAGAGTTATGCAGGGTGTGAGGAAAGTGTAAGTAGAGAGTTTCTCTATTTCTCTCAGAGCACTGTCCTAACCTGAAGTTAGGCTAGCAAAGTTTGGCTAGCACAAGGGCCACTATAAAGTGTGTTTGGACCACTCTTGGAGTCAAGGAGGATGTTGAACGCCTGTGTGCTGGCCTCTCTGACTCTGAGAGTGGTCCAAACTTTCTTTACAGTGTCCCTTGTGCTGGCCAAATTTGCTGGCCTAACTCCTGGTTAGGATTGCGCCCTCAATGGGTTAGCTAATGGAACAGACTGATGGGATGGATAAAATGAGGAGGTGCGTCGTACAGCTTTTATCCATTAATCTATGGATTTTTCTTCTGCAAGATGTGATGATAGCCACTAACATGAAATGGTTTTAATAAGGTATGGGACAAATTAATGGAGGACAAAAATCTATCAATGGCTATTAGTTATTATGGTTACAGGCTACCACCAGGTACTGTAGCACCTGAATACCAGTCACAGGGGAGAAACACTGAGCATTGCAGAGCTTGGAGACAATGATAGGTCTTTCATGCCTGGTTAGAGAGACAGACTCTACCTATCTTTTAGTATTCTGTAAAGTGCAGATAGCTTGTGTGTGTGTGTGCAAATGTGTGTGGGTTTTCTTTCCTTACTAATGGCCTTTGAAGATATTCTGAAGAAATTTTCTTTCTTGTGGCTTTGGAGTGCTTTCAAAGTGCTCCTTTGACCTACTGGCACATTGGCCATGGTTCCCCATTAGGGTTACAATCCTATATGTGTAGGGCAGTGAGTTTTTCACAAGGATTCTGCTGCTGCCCTGGCTGATTTCGATGGCTGTCTGGAGAGCCACAACTCACAGTTTGGGAACCTCTGGGTCTTGGGCGTTAGAGCACAATCCTAACCTGGAGTTAGGCTGGTGGAGTTAGGCCAGCAAAGTTTGGCCAGCACAAGAGCCACCGTAAGGCTCATTTGGACCACTCTCAGAGTCAGGGAGGATGGCACACGTCTGTGTGCTGGCCTCTCTGACTCCGAGAGTTTTCCAAACACACTTTATGGTCTCCCTTGTGCCATCCAAACGTTGCTGACCTAACTGTGCCAGCCTAACTCCATTTAGGATTGCACACTTAGCTCCTTTGTGGCTGTTAGCCCCTTTTAGAGGCATGCATTTCTAAGTGTTTAATTTTGGTTTCCTTCACCTTGTCTGCTAAATTCTGCTATTGTGTGGTAGCATTCTGTATCCGGGAAGTGATTTCCCAAGGACAAAATACTACATGGGTCTAGCTTCCATTGTGAAGATCACCCAAGTGAATGAATCGTGTTCCCACCTGAAAGATATATGCTGATGGGATTCTGAGGCAGTCTCAGTCAGAACATATTTGGAAATGGAAAGCTGCAAATTGTGGCCTTTAGAATTAACACAGTATGTCGGTATTTTGCACTTGGGAGATGTGATTTAATTTGTTGTGTTTTGCATTTGCTTAGCCTTGCACTACAGCCTACAGCTAAGACCTTAAACTTAATACCAAGAGACATTCCAGCTGTCTGGCAGGTGTTTAAATCTCCCAAATTTCCAACAGACATTTTCTTCCGTAAATACTGTACTCATGTCTTTCCATGTAGAAGAGCTTTATCTTGATGTATAAAGCAAGTTTAAAGGTTATCATTTCAGAAATGTTCTGTTTTACCATAGACTTGAGACGTACAGTCACATTTCCCGTATCATAAACAGTTTACTTCTCTGAGGGCAAAATCCAAACCTGGAGTTAGGCCAGCAAAGTTTGGCTGGCACAAGGGCCACCATAAAGTATTTTTGGGCCACTCTCAGAGTCAGAGAGGCCAGGACACAGATGTGTGCCACCCTCCCTGACCCCTCCCTGGTCCAAACACCCTTTATGGCGGCCAAACTTTGCTGGCATAATTGTGCCAGCCTTAATCCAGGTTAGGAGTGCGCCCTAACAGTTATTTTAAAATGTGTAGATCTTTTTTCGTTGTAGTATTCATAGTGATTCAAGTACCAACCAACCCTTGCCCACCAAAGCCACAGTCTTTTGTGAACATTGTGTTTTGCTTTAGTAAACAAACTTGATCATCGATCACCAGATTTACACTTTAGATTGCTGCATAGATTGCCCATGAACTTGTTCAGAGAATAGAAATCAATATTTGATTATTCTTTTCTCCCTTCCTTCCTCAAGGACTTCAGGACAGCATGTAAAGTTTCTGTGCTTCCTTCTTTATTTTAGCAGCAATCCTCAGGCTGGGCTAAATAGTGACTGATAAATGCCAAGGGTTCTTGAATTAAGAACTGTCTGATCCATGCCCATAACTCTAACCACGACATCCTTTTTCCAATAGCAACCTTCAGTGACATATGAATAGACAGACTAGTAGGTTTATATTAGCACTAAAATGACCGCAATAATTCCTTTAGAATTATTTCAGCAGATATTAAGGGTGCAATCCTATCCTGGAGTTAGGCTGGCACAGTTAGGCCAGCAAAGTTTGGCTGGCACAAGGGCCACCGTAAAATGTGTTTCTTGGAGTCAGGGAGGATGGTGCATGTTTGTGTTCTGACCTCCCTGAGGGCGCAATCCTAAACAGTGCTGGACTGGCAAGGCCTACAGGCCAGCGCCATATCCGACGCTGTTTAGGAGAGGCTGGAGCCTCCCCATGGCAAGGGAGCATGCGTCTCTTACCGTAGGAGGGGGCTCCAGCCTCCCCTATGTGCTCCTTGGATCTGCGCCCACTAAAGAGCGGGCGCAGATCTGAAGAGACTGTGCGGCTCGAATCAGGGCTGCGCAGCCTCATGGACAGGCTTTGGACGTGGCCGTACGGCCACCTCCCGAGACCGCCCACATCCCGCCCCCCCTCCCCCCCTCCCTCCCCCCAAATCCGGTGCCACCTCAGCACAGAGCCTCCCTTGCGCTGACCGGCTTCAGTCAGCGCAAGGGAGGCTCTCCATTGGCGTTGTGAAGCTAACGTTACGGGTAGCGCCGGCTTCAGAGCTTTAGCGCCAATGCAGGGGTGCTGCTTGGCGCCCCCGCGTCGGCGCAAAGCACGTAGCGCTGACGCAACAACGTTGTGCTGCCCGGGTGGTCTAAACATACTGTACAGTGTCCCTTGTGCCAGCCAAACTTTGCTGGCCTAACTCAAGGTTAAGTGAAAGCCTAAGCATGATTATTCAGGAGTACATCCCATTAAATGTGCTGGATGGCCCAACCCTACCCTTCGGTTATGCTGCTGGAACATGATTTCTGGCTATACTATTGCAAAGGCCAGAGAGCACAGCCTCACCATTGGAAGTGGGAAGTGGCCAGGGCTGCACGGCAACAGACTGGGGGCAACCGCTGCTGCAGATAAGACTGTGCAGTGGATGGGAAGATGTCGACGAGGAGGCAGAACAGTCCTGGAGTGGACAGAACAGAGGTGCAACTAGGGTGGGGGAATTGGGCCTGTGTAGATGGCAGGATTGGCATCCACTGAATCTTCACCCCCTTCCCAGGCTTGATCTGTCTTCACAGCTCCATTTGGACTATGGCACCGATATCAGTGGCTCAGGTATGACTGGACCTGGCAGATTGTCATGGGTTTATCCTGGGGCAAGGGAACAAATGATTGCCTACCCCAAGGAGGCCTCTGGAGGTCAAAACGTCCTGTGGGATATAATACAGTAGATGCAGCTGCGGCATTACCATGCGGTGAGTTAGGTAAGATTGGGCTGTAAAGCATAGTCCGTATGTTTAGGATTGGGTCCATCAGCTTGGTATGATATGATACAGTATGATCCAATGTATGATACGTTTACCCACTCTAATTTTTTAATCATACAAATGTTTCTTTTGGACTATGAGCTCAAAATTTGGATTAGCATGACAGGACTTGCTTTTCTGGTTATTTTTCTGAGTCTGGCATTCTCTGAGTCTACTACTGGCCGCTTGATTTCCTCTCAGATCTAGCTGAAGCCAATAAGTCTTGGTTTCAAATGTTAGCTGCCAGCATTGCTTTAGTATGATAAAAGGAAGTTTGTTTCCTTCTTCCAAAAGGTTGGAGTAAGCATAGGAAGATGTTCCCATGCTAAAGCTGAGTGTTGTGAAACTTAGCCTGTCAAAATGTTGGAAATCCCATTCTAAGCTAATTTGTTTACTTAAGATTGTAGGTCAGTTTATAACTGAAATTATTTGTTTATTGTGTTATGAGTTATGAGAAATGTATTTTCAGGATGAAGCTTTCCTTCTTGCTCTTCCACATTGTTTTATTTAAAAATTTATTCTGGAAATGCATTCATAGCTCTGAATGGTTTCTACTTGTGTTACACTACTTTTAAGTTATTAAAAAAAAAAGTTTAGAAAAGTGCTGTTCTGCCTAACCAACTTGGAATCTTTCCCCAAGAAGAATCTCTCTCTCTCTCTCTCTCTCTCTCTCTCTCTCTCTCTCTCTCTCTCTCTCTCTCTCTCTCTCTCAAGTCTTAATGATGTTAAAAGGTTTTCCTGTTGATTCAACTGAGGACACAATCCTGACAAATTTGGCCAATGGGGATTCTGCAGTACATTCTGCAGTGGAGTAGTAGTCACAGAGGCCTCCTCAAGGTAAGGGAATGTTTGTTCCCTTACCTGGGACCTGCATTCCACTTACCCCATACTGGAAAGCTTGACCCTATGCATTTTTTTAACATCTTTTGGCAAGGTTAAACTGGTTTCAGTAGGCCAGAATTAGGAAAGAACATAATGTACTGAGATGTTTGTTCTTTTTTTAACATAGCCAGGCTTGTCAAAGATTACTGCAAGGAGCTGCTGTGTCCTTTAGTTCTCTTCCTTATTGTTGGTTCTTTTGAACGCCCCCCCCTTAATTTCAGTGTTTCTTGAACACAGTTCTACAGTATGACTCTTCTGAGAAACATGATCCTAAGCTGTAAATCCTCTGCAGCAACTAACCTATAGAATTCAACCATACCCCATTCATGTCCTTGTAATTGAAATTCTCCAACAATGTTGCCACATACGTTAAAGAGATCTCTTCTCCCTTAGCCCCCTTTACCACCAGTCTTTTAACCATTGTGATGCTGAAAGCTGTTGTCACATGATCAACAGATGATGGTAGAAGTTTGAAAGTAAAGAATGGGTGTTCTCCATGGGGTGTGTCCTTGGCTTTGTCATTGACAAATTAATCCACCTCAATCTGAGTGCTTGGCTGAACTAGAATACATCTTCCAAATTGCACCAGCAAACCCCTTCCCCAGGGAATATTGTGCAATCCCTTAATCTCTCATACAATTGGCAGCTTTCTTCAGTGGTCTAATACCTCTCTTTAATGAAACTGTATTCTTCTGCAGCATTATACTCCTCTTTTGGGGGAGGTGGTGCTGAAGACATTGCCTTGAGTAAAGGGTAAAATCTGGTTTTAGTTTCCCACTGGAAGCGCATGTGCCAATGGAAGTTGAGCTGCAGAATGTTTAAAGTTTAAACAGGTCAGAGATTCGGCAGTGTGCCAGTGAGATGCAAGGTATTCTGAGGATAGACTTTGCTGTTCAGGAGATGAGCAACTTACCTCTTTTGGAAATATATACCTATATGCAATATATACCTATATACCTCTCTCTCTCTCTCTCTCTCTCTCTCTCTCTCTCTCTCTCTCTCTC
>JAJKFI010000002.1:36735627-36769179 GCA_029204185.1 Lerista edwardsae | reverse complement strand
AGCGGCAGCCCGCCCGTTGCATTCCGGTCCGTTTCTCCATCTTCCCCACCCCCACAGGGGTGGGGAAGACGGCGAAACGGACCAGAATGCAACGGGCGGGCTGCCGCTCACTGGTTCCTCCCGCCCAGCGTTCCGGCTGCATGACACCGCTGGTTAGGACTCACATGGTTGGTCACAACGTGGTGTCAGGTGGGTCACAGAAAGCTGGGAGCAACCATCCTGGAAGCTTCAGACTTACTCTTGCGGTATGTCCTTTTGTGAGTGTTAACTGTTTGAATTGTTAAGTGAGGGTTTTAAAAAGTTTGTTCTTAGTTCAGTACTTACGTAATATTTTGTCCTAATCTTGCTTTCTGTTAGGGGAGTTTCATGGTTGTGCAGTTGCTGCAGTCCAAGAACATCAGATTGCATTCCAGAAGTGTCATTTTATTATATCACAATCACTTCCTGCTTGATGTTGTCACTTCCTGTGGGTCCTGACACGTGCCATTCTGAAAAGTGGCTCCTGATCTAAAAGGTTTGAGAACCGCTGTCCTAACCTTTCCCTGTATCTGATTGAACATGAAGAGGATTTCTTGTGATGTTACAAAACCTCGTAATGATTTGTGGTGCATATATTTATATTCTTCTGAAGAATGTTGTAATCCCTTCTGGAACTAATATATATTTGTCCTCTTTATTTTGCATACGGACGCTTCAAGCCATGTCCATATGCCCAGGGGTTCAAAACAAGTGTAATATTTGAAACACCCTCATGTTTGCCTCTTTGTTTTTACAAGGCAAGGTTGTGACCTCTCCTGGCCCTTTTTCTCAGAGCAAATTACTCACAACTGACTTAGACTACAATTCCAGATGTCTTGACTCCCAGCATCAATTACTAGAACGGTTTTTTTTCTTCACCCAGTGGTTTTGTTATACTGGTATGCTTGCCTCTGCATGCCCTTTCCCCCTATATGACTTGACCACGCTTTTTTTCCACATTAAAAGTGGAGCCCAGTCCTCATTAGCATTCCAGCAGTGTGAAGTCCTTTATGGCAGTCGCAAAGCATGCCATGCCATATTGCACTGCCACAAGTGGTGAGCTACTGTATCATGGTGGCACAGGAATGGTCATCTATATCGCCTTGTGCAGGGTGGGTGGGTGGAACAGGGCAGGAAAGGGGAGGAATGGGGAAGAGATGGGGAGGAGGGCAGATAGAGGCTGAGAAAGGGGCAATCTCAGCAGAAGCAGTAGTGCTTCTGATACCCTATCCCTCTTCCCGGTTTCAGTCCACCTTCCGGGGGCCAATCAGACTTGTGCCAGTTAAATTGCTGGCACATGTCCAAGTAGACCTATTCAGATGGCAGAGGCTTACTCCCGAGCAAGAGAACAAACATTACCTTACTTGGGGATCTCCAGGACTTCCCTACCCCTGCAGGATGCGGCATATGCCCCAGTGGCAGAGGTGGTATTTGATAGGATTGGGCTATAAGGCTGCCATTCTATGCACATTTGTGTGAGAGTAAGTCCAGTTGGACTAAATAGAACTTTTTTTTTAAAGAGACACACAGGCTTGTGCTGTAAGTGCAACAGCACTGTTTTTCTCTGTGGGTTTGTATTTATTTGCTTTCGGATGAACATATTTGTTAATATGCATCTACCTGGCCAACTAGTAAGGAACCAAGCAGGGAACGTTTGGGAAAACTGGAAGAGCTGCTTCCTTTTCCTCCTTTCCGTTGGTCAGTGTGCCGCAAACAGTTACGTGATCTGTGTGCCCGCACATACGTAGGATACTGTTGGTCTGCTAATGATATTTGTTATTTGCCGGATTGAAAGAATGTGCTATTTTATTAAGGTAAACAATGGAAACTGCTTTTAGAAACGTGGGTGTCATAGGCTTGGCGTTATTTATTATTTGTGGGTTGTAGGTTGGGTGGATTCTAGCCTGTTTGTCAGTGAACATGCTGCGACCTGAATGAGGAGTTTCTGTTTGATTTTTGAACCCACTTGGTTTTATTTTTAAATCTGGACTTCTGGATCCCTCCCTTCCGCATCTTTGCTCCCTGAGCAGCAGGAGCTTCACTGCACAGTTCCTGACCGTAACTGTTTGTCTTTCGCCATGTTGACCAGCACCAGTGATGTCATTCAGGGGGAATGGACCAGAACGAGAGTTCCGGATCCTAACGGGCTCCGTGGCTGGTTCCGGGTTCTCGACAAGTGCCAATCAAAAGTGAGTTCCTGTTCCTAAATCATTTGAATGACACCACTGACCAGCACCCTCTACTCTGCCTTGGAGTTCCTGCCACCACCACAAGCAATGCAGAAGACCCCTTGCAAAAGGAAAGAAGGTTTTTGAAAAAAGAACAAAAGAATTGGTGCCCGAATGCAGTGGCTCCCAAACTGTGAGCTGTGGCTCCCCAGAGAGCCACACAAACTAGCAGAGTGGGGGCACAGAATCCTCATGAAAAATCAGCCGCCTTATATAATGTATAGGATTGTAGCCCTAATGGGGAGTTGTTGCTAGTGGCCCAGTAGGTCAAGCTAATTGAAAACATTTTTGAACCACTGTCCTAATGGAGTGGAAGAAGTTTGAAATGTATTTTTTTGAATGAATAAAGCAGGAGCCCTGGAATGAAACTCGTTAGCAGTAACGTAGCCAGAGGGAGCCAGCGCATTGCGGTAAGGATGGCAGGTGCTGTGAAAGCAGCCCCCCCTCCTCCTTGCCATCAAAGCCATTTGGGCAGTGGCGGCAGTCATGCCACTGGAGCATCTGCAAGGGGGAAGTCCTGGAGATCCCCGAGTAAAAGGGAACATTTGTTCCCTTGCTCCGGGAGTAAGCTTCCACCATCTGCATGGATCGTCTGTGGTGTGTACCAGCAATTTAGCATGCATGTTGCTGTCGCCTCTCGGAATGGCTGTGACAGTGAGTGGGAGGGGCAGCTTACATATAGCGTGGTGGCGCCTGGAATACTTACTGTACCTGCACTACTGCTCAGGAGGAACATCTCTTTTCTGATTAAAGAACAGAACTTAATGATGAGAGGCAGTAAGCTTCCCTGTGAAGGATGCAGAGGTGAATCACACAGTATGCCTGAAGTTTTTTGCTGTCAGAGAAGGGCAAGCCCTCAAGGCGAAATTCCTGTCCCTTTTGGCAGGCAAGTGGTCCTGGAATATGGGCACCAGAGGTCTGTTGAAGGGTGGTTGATAGGCTGGAGGGGGTGCTGGCTGGAGGGGGTGCTGCATTGGGGTGAAGTGTGGTGGCAAGTCCCACATGTGTTGACGCTCATGTTGGTGTCATGGATGTTACTTGTATTTTCCCATGGAGCACCTGTCTGGTGGGAAGCATCAGCCTCTACCCATTTCATGCTCTTGCATTGCTGAACAGGGAATGGTGGAGCATGGCTCTGGGGAGGCAGGACGTCATGACAAGGGACTGGTATCATTATTGGAATGACCTGTGGCTGTGATGTACACTGTGTACATTGTCATATTGACCAGAACTGCAGCCCAGTTTAAAAAAAAAAAAAAGCTCCCTCCTGTGTTTTGTATTGCATTATGAATCTGTAGTCTGGACCATTAGGTCCAGACTAAAAGCCATTCTTGGCATCGCTTAATGAAAGCAGCCGTAGTCTTGCATGGTGACAAGTTGGTATTCGAGAACAGTAAACTATGTTGGCAGAGATTAACGTTACTCTGAGGGCTTCAGTGGATCTGCCCTGTGGAATTAACTGCCTGGGATGCTGGTTCTTGTTTGAACTCTCCCCATCTTTTTTGCTACCTTCAGCTAATTGCCTATGTTCTGCTCTAGCTATCTGAACTCATTTCACAGACTCAAAATATTTCCCTTGTGCCCTGTTAAGGCAGGAGAAAGCGGGCTTGTTAAGGCTGGGTCCATAAGCGGGCTGCAAAATCTTCCAAAATTTCCATAGGAAATTTGCCGTTTAAAAAAAAAAAAGTGTTTAATAAAATTAGTAGCATGATGAATAGATAAAATTCAGCTTCAGCAGTTTCACAATTATAATTAACTTTTTGTCCAGATTACTATAATCCTCCGCTTATATTCCGTCAACACATTCGGTCACAGTGTGGAGGGTGATTACAGTTGCGAAGCCCATCCCGACCTCTGGGCCCAGCAGTGGCATCACTAGGGATTGTGTCACCGGTGCGTGAGGTCAGCGTGTCCCTGCCATGATGGACCTCCTTCCGTACCAGACCATATAGAATAAAGCAATAAATGGTGACTGCTGCTTCCTGAGGCTGCTGAGACCGCCACCGGGATCTCCTCCGGCCAAGGGAATGTTACCTCCCTTACCACCAGTAACGCTGCTCAGGGGCGGATCTATTTGAAAGGGCGCCCATGGCGCCCAATGAAAATGCGCCCCTAGGGGCACGCAACGTCATGACGTCACGATGTAGACATAGCGCCCCGCCCCTTCTAAGAGGTGCGTTCTGTTCGCTGCCGTTGGCTTTAAAAGGCCGGCGGCAGCGAACAGAACGCGGCACCCCAGCCGCGTTCTGTTCGCTCCTGCCGGCTCTTTAAGGCCGGCACGAGCGAACAGAAAGAACAGGGGGTGCGCGGCGGCGTGCAATGTTGTGGGGGCGGGGCCCAGGGGCACCAAACGGCACCCCCCCTGAAGAACGGCGCCCATGGCTCGTGCCATGGGCTGCCACAGGTTATTTTCGCCTCTGACGCTGCTGCAGTGCCAGTGGGTCTCCACGGCTCTGTGCCCACTCTGGAGGGGTCTCAGGTTTAGGAGACCCATGTCGAGCCACCTGGCTTCTGCGGCGTCGGGGTAAGATCCAGTAGCAGATATTGCCAGCCCGATCCTTCCCCCACCCCACCACCCCCAGCCCCAAAAGGAGTCACAGATTGCTGGCGTTTCTGGAGCACCAGCCAGTAGGAGCACCTGTGGTGTGGCGCTATGCTGACTGGTACAGCCCCAGCCCCAGCTCTCCCTCCTTGCCGGGTGCTAAAAACCTGCTTTACGGAACGTTTGCAGCACCCGGGGACAGTGCTGGGCCAGCCCCAACAGTGCTGAGCCCAACTGGATCAGGCTCTCAGACTCTCCAAATACTTCAGTTCAAGTGCTTCTGGCTATTAGAGAACTCTTTGGGGATATGGCACGTGTGTCTGACTTACATGGGTTAAACCTGCTCATTTGACTCTGAATCATTCTAGGGTATGAGATGATTTCCTGGATGTTTTCTGATGAAAACCTCACTGCTGTTTATTATCTGAGTAGACTACCTTAAGCCCATGCGGGAAAGGAGATGCTATTGTGAGGCCTTCTGCTTGCACAGCTGCTAAGTAAGGAAGTAATACTTTGCAAGGAGAATAACTGGGTGTGCATTCCTGGAGCCAAATATAATGTGGGAAGTGGGTGATTATTGATATAGTCAGAAACAATGTTTGTGATGATAGTAGCACTTTTCCCAGTCATTCTATCTTGTTTTGATAAGAAAGATCAAGAATAGTTATTTGCAATGCTTTAATGTGTGTTTGTGTGTGTGTGTATTTAAGAAACAAGGCATCTGGCCAGTGACAGTAGTAACAAAAACATAACCTTGCCAACCCCAGCACCTGTGTGGGTTTATTGTGATGATCATTTAAGGGGTGTGTGTGTGTGTGTGTGTGTGTGTGTGTGTGTGTGTGTGTGTGTGTCAAAGGTGGTTGCTAATCTAAGGAGATATCCTATTTCATTACATTGGAAGATGCATAAATGTTTTGGTAGCTTTGTGTGCTGCACTGATGTTGATGATGTGCTTATCTTGTCTCGCATCGAGCTTCATAGTGAGCAGTGAAGTAACATCCCCCAGCTTAATTTTTGCAAGGCTCCAATTTCACTGCTAGTGCTGAGAATAACATTCCTTAATATCCCAGGCAGTTCCACTGAAAGCCCTGGGAAGTGAAACTGACACTCTCTTTCCGGCTTCAATTTGGCTGGCTTTCTGCTGGGTGCCTGCAGTGCTCTTGATCTGATCATTTTCCAACGACATGGGGCATGTTTGTGAAACTGTAACACTGAAATATTTCTGACGGTAGAAGCTAATGAGGTTTTTCTCAAAACAATTGAGTTTCTCAGCAGTTGCAGTAAGAGCTCACTTGAGTGGTTGTGCAGCATCACCACCATCCATTTCCCCATTCCCCATTCTCGTGTGTGTGTGGGGGGGGCGGGGGGGGGAGAATGACACAACTTTTGGAAGTGCCAAAAAACTTATCAGAGAAATAGGCAACATTGCATGTTTTTTTTTCCTATAAAACAGTGGTCTTCAACCATTTTTGTGCCATGACCCCAGTAAACAAACAAACAAATTTTCAGATTGGGGAACCCACTGTTGATCCTCCCCCGACCCTATCCGCCCTCCCCCCCTCCTTCACGGCCCGCTCCAACCGTTAACTAAATATTCTTATTAGAATGGTGGTTCCCAAACTCTGTGTCAGGAACCACCAGTGGGTCACAAGCCAATTTCAGATGAGTCACAAAGCACCTAGAGCAACCATATTGTAAATATGGGAAGATCAGATGCTGGAAAGGAGGAGGTTGTTGTTTTGTTTGTGTCAAGGTTGTAAATAGGCTTCCCCCCCCTTTCTGATTCACTTTGCTATTGGAAAATGGCTTAGAAATAGCCCAACTTATTGCTGCGTTCTCAGGAAAGTAGCAGGCTCTGGTATCACATTGACAGCTCTTCTGGCCGTTATATTACTTCTGGTTGGTCCCAAAGAGATTGTCATTCTAAAAGCAGGTCCTGGTGTTAAAAAGTTTGAGAACCACTGTATTAGAACAGAAAAAGCTACATGAAGCCTGGAACTAGTGAAAGCTATTTTAGCATAATTGCTCAGAACCTGAGTGGTCTGCGACAGAATCTCCTAGTACCTGAAGGGGTACATCAGATGCCTCTCCCTTTTACCTTGCGGTGCTCTAGTCCAGTGGTCTTCAACCTTTTTAATCCTCTTAAATTGCCATGATCCCACAACTGAAGCTTCGCGACCCCATTGGGGTTCCAACCCCAAGTTTGAAGAACACTGCTGTAAAATCTTAAAAGTACAGCTTGAAACCGTATTTATAACATATTGAATGCAATACGTGTGTGTGCGTGCATACAAATTAATTCATATGACGAGGGTAATGAGCTTACTACATGCATTATTTAAGACTGCGATATGTGTAATGCACTATGCATACTTCAGGGGTGAGAACTTCAGAAGCATAATGTTGCCACTCAACCTCCCATATACCTCAGTCAAGCTACAAGTATTAAAAAGCAGTATAATTTTTTTGTGAGTAACTATTGTGGACTGGAAGGATTTCTATATAGTTGTATTTGTAGCATTTATATTTTGCCTTTCTGCCTACCAGAGGCCATGCAGTCTTATAATAAGCTAAAAACAAACAAGTAGAACCAAAAAGCGTTAAAACCACAATTAAACCATGATCAAACAACAAAGGCAGCAGCATTAAGCAGAGGCCAGCCTAAAACACAGGCAAAATGCCTAATGGAACAAACAAAAACTGCTAAAAGATTAATGTAGGATCCAGGCAGGCTTCTACAGCAGTGGTTCCCAACCTTTTTTGCACTGGGACCCCCTTTTTAGGTACAACAACCTGTCAGGACCCCACTAAGACCTAGGGCCAGAGGTGATGTCATTAAGCAGGAAGTGAAGTCATTGTTTTTAATAAATCACACTTTTTGAAAATCAAAAGAACTCCACGTCCTTTCTAGAATGTTCTGAATGCTTCGTATCCAAGTGCTGTTTGAGTTTTGAGTTCAGTGATTAATTCAGCACATTACACAGAACGCATTGTGGCTTCTCTATGCCATTGCTGGTCAAGGTGGTAAAGCCAAATTTTAGATAGTCTTCAGAGTATTTACGTTCCTCTTCCCCATGTGCTAAGATTCCCCTAGACATGCACAGAGAAGACATGACATGCCTGCTTGGAAAGAGACCTGGGACAGATTTCATCACACGCATATGCACACACCAAGGCAAGCCCATAGCAAAGCTAATTTCCTTTGAAGCCACAAGATTTAGGAAATAGCAATTTAATGGGGAAGCCTCTTCCCTAGCCAAAATGAAGTTTGCAAGATGGCGGTGCCCAGCATTTTAAGATGGCTGCCCCAAGCTCTTCACGACCTCCTGAAAATCAGTTCACGACCCCCTTGGGGGTCCTGACCCCCTGGTTGGGAACCACTTCTCTAGAGAAGTCTCTAGTTGCCCCTGCCAAAAGGGCTGTGTCATGTGTTGCTGCCTGCTGAGTTTCAGCTACAGGTGGGGCACAGAACAGATAAGTAGTCAGGTTCATGTGGGAGAAGGCAGTCCTGTAAAGGACTTTCAGCCCAATCATATCCAGGGCTTAAGCTGATGGTTCTCGCGATGTTGCAGGCAAATGGTGGGAAAGTCATTCTCTGGGCTGCAGCTGCCAGGGCAAATAGCCAACAGATGCACCCGGTTGAGAGTGGCCTGCTGAACATCCTCTGCCCCCTGCCAGTAAATCAGCGGCAGGTGAGGTTCAGGAGAGGATAATGAACACATTGGGGCAAGGAGCAGACTGGTTCAGGGGCAAGAGGGGAGGACCTTGGTGGCAGCCATGCATGTAGAGATCCTCCTTCCTGGCTTGGAGCCACTCCCAGGAGTCTTCTTGGATGTAAGCCAGGTACAGAGCTGGTGAGGGTCTTGGGGGACACACTGGAGACCAGACGGCCTCTGGAGACATAAGTAAAAAAAAATTATTTACCTCTCTTGGGCTATCTGGTTCCACCACTGCCCCGACCTATGGCATGCAGTGTGCTCTCCATCAGCAGCACTGCATGGTATGGGCTGGCAGGGGGTAGGATTGGGTCCTTAAAAGGTAATTTGCATCTAGGCACAATTCAGAGTATTGACAAACTTCCAAGGTGGAAGCTGAAATTCTTGGCATTGCTTACATGCATCCTGTTCGAACTTCTGGGAAAATGGACTTCCGCTGGTCCCATTTTTTAAAAAAAATTACTGCTGCATAGATATACATTGCCGGAAGCCTGAAAACATACAAATGTTTGTATACAATACCTGAAATCAGGTATTCAAATCTAATGAGAAGCAAAACTTTCCATGTTGTTGTTCAGTCGCTAAGTCGTGTCTGACTCTTCGCGACCCCATGGATCACAGCACGCCAGGCCTCCCTGTCCTCCACTAGCTTCCGGAGTTCGCCCAATTTCATGTTCAACGCTTTGGTGACACTCTCTAACCATCTTCTCATCCTCTGCCGCCCCCGTCTCCTTTTGCCTTCCATCTTTCCCAGCATGAGGGTCTTTTCTAAAGAGTCCTCTCTTCTTATGAGGTGGCCAAAGCTTCAGCTTCAGGATTTGTCCTTCCAGGGAGCAATCAGGCTTGACTTCCTGTAGGATGGACAAATTGGATCTCCTTGCAGTCCAGGGGACTCTCAAGAGTCTTCTCCAACACCATAATTCAAAAGCATCTATTCTTCGGCGCTCCACCTTCCTTATGGTCCAGCTCTCACAGCCATACATTGCTACTGGGAAAACCATAGCTTTGAGTAGGCGAACCTTTGTTGGCAGGGTGATGTCTCGGCTTTTGATTAAGCTTTCCTCCCAAGAAGCAAACATCTTTTAATTTCATGGCTACAGTCACCATCTGCAGTGATCTTGGAGCCCAGGAAAATAAACTCTGACACTGCTTCCATTTCTTCCCCTTCTATTTGCCAGGAAGTGATGGGAGTGGTTGCCATGATCTTAGTTTTTTTTTTAAATGGTGAGCTTCAAGCCAATTTTTTGCACTTTCCTCTTTCACCCTCATCAGAAGGTTCTTTAGGTCTTCCTCACTTTCTGCCATTAGAGTGGTATCATGTTTCCATGTTAGTGCACCGCAAAAGTTCTGCAGAGCTACCCACTGTAGCGGAGGCGAAACATCCGTACAGCATGGTGTTGTGCCTGTTGTGGCGCTGTCAGAGAGGCAGGCGCTCTGGTGAAGGAGCGGCCAAACCGCTGGAGCACAGATTGCCATCCTGCCCACCTCTGTCTCTATTTTGCTTCAAAATGGAGTGATTCCAGACACAAGGGGTATGGTGAGGTTGTGCGGAGGGCATGGTAGAAGCACAGGGGGCACAGTGACACATCACAACATCACCCCCGCCCCAGGCGCCCTTGGAGCCTGGCGATAGCTCTGTACTATAGTCAGTGGTGTTATTCACCCGGTACGCTGGGCGGGACTTACCTTTGAGCAGCAGTCCGCCCGTTGCATTACGCTGCGTTCCGGTGGGCGGGAAAGCGGCGGAACGCAGCATGATGCAACAGGCGGACTGCCGCTCAAAGGTAAGTCCCGCCCAGCGTACCGGGTGAATAACGCCACTGACTATAGGTACAAGTATTCATGAAAAACACTTCTTTCCAGTAAGATGGCGAACATGCCACTGAAGAACTTGTAGGTTGGGAAGCAGCTTAGATTTTTGATGTGATATGTGCTAGAAGTAACTGTGTGGATAGTACGCTAACCAAGCTGTTCAACATAGTAGCAGCTCCACTTAACAGCAGGCTCGTATCTTAAATACTTTACCAGATTGGCTGCCTGAAGGACGCATCTTTAAAATGCTTTAAAAATTCTCCCTTTGTTCGCTTGCTTCTCGCTGCCCCATCATCAAACAAGTTGTGCCCAGTATTTATTTAAAGGGCAGGGTGAATGTAAAGGTGAAGTATCACATTTGCTGTCGTTGGTGGCGTTGGATGTTCCAGCCATGTCGATCTGAATCTTTCATTCTTGGGCTAAAAAAGCAAATTTTCAAAGAAAGTGCTAGAAATAATAGGAATTGGCCTAATGTTTTAAAGGCCATATAAAAGAGAAGTACGAAGTGAAAATGGATACAGTCCTGTGCATACCTGATAATGGAGGAGGAGTGCTTGAACAATGTGACAGCCCTGACTAGACTATATGGGTGGAAGGGCAAAAGGTGTGGAATGTCTGTGTCTATTATGAAAAGAAGGAAATTGCTGTCTGAACACTCTGAGCTCAATATATCCAGCTGACAGTCTGGCTAGTGAGCGCTGTAGTACAAAGGCCACGAAGCAGAGAATTGTCAGTTTGTGATTTAAAATAACTTGGCACGGATCAGAGAACTTCTTTTGAAGAACACATATGCGGGCTGCAAGTTGTCTACTACTAACTGGAAGGTCCTCTGCTTTCTTTCAGGAGTGTGTTTTCAAAAAACGTTGGCTCTGAAAGGGTCCCGAATGGAGAAGTAAGCTGTGCTGCTGGCTCTGCTTGAAAGTGCTTTCATGAGTTAACACTGGGCCCAGATCCACCCTTCGTCTCCTGCGGCCAAGCGACCTGCAGCCAAGCAATGGGCCAAAAAATCTCAGGGAGCATAAAATCTGTGGATGTGAGGGAGCCCCCTTACAGACCTGTCAAGCGAGAACTGAGGGGCCCAGATTTCTGCAAACCTGCACGGCTGGATATGTTGCTGGATATGCCCCCGGCCCATTTGGAGATCCAGTACAAACACGCTTGGAACAACGAAGACCGATCCTTGAACATCTTTGTGAAGGAAGACGACAAGCTGACGTTCCATAGACATCCAGTGGCTCAAAGCACAGACTGCATCCGCGGTAAAGTTGGCTATACTAGGGGCCTGCACGTCTGGCAAATTCACTGGCCCACCCGGCAGCGAGGAACGCACGCGGTGGTTGGCGTGTCAACGGTGGAAGCCCCGTTACATTCTGTAGGATACACATCGTTGGTTGGTAGCAATAGCGAGTCGTGGGGCTGGGACCTTGGACGGAACAAACTCTACCACAACTGTAAAAACCAGCCTGGGGTGACGTATCCTGTATTTTTGGAACCAGATGAGTCTTTTGTACTCCCAGATTCCTTACTGGTGGTTTTGGATATGGATGAAGGGACACTTAGCTTCGTTGTAGATGGACAGTACCTTGGAGTGGCCTTCAGGGGACTAAAAGGGAAAAAACTCTATCCTATAGTCAGTGCAGTATGGGGGCACTGTGAAATTACAATGCGATACATCAACGGACTTGATCGTAAGTGTTTATCACAGTTTTTATTCTTATTCACAGCTCTAAATACGTCCTTAGCTTGGTCAGCTTCATATTTCCTCGTTTACAGAATGTGGGGGAGAAGGTACAGTTGCCTGTTGGGTAGCCTTCTGATGAAATATACCCACCTGGTGGTTTGCTGCTACCTGCAGTTTGCAACTACTTTAAGGTGAGAGGTAATGGCTACAAATGTTTACTCTTCTAGAAGACTGAAGGCTGAGCTTTAAGTTGCCCTTGACTGTCTCTCTGATACGTAATTTTTACTAAAATTAAAATTATTTCTTTATTAAAATTGTGCAGGAACATTTTGAGTAAATTTGTCTGGATTTAAAATACAGTTGCCAGTTTCACAAGATGTGGGTGTATATATAATATGTGCCTATTTAACTCTGGATTGCAGTCACATTTCTTCTGTTGAGTGTCCCCATATGCCACCAGGGTAGTTGAACTTTTGGCTGCGAATTCTTTGTGAACAGGCTTGCATTTATTTTGTTTATGCATGTGTACGGTCTGTAATTTATGCCAGAGACTCTCTTTACTCTTGTTATGAATAGATCACCCTATTCCATTTTAAGTATCCCATCTGTTCATGGTGAACATCTTGCTTGACTTAAATAATCTCCCAACAAACAGTGTTTACTTGCAATGTTAAAGACAGATTTCTTAAGTTTCATTCATTACAGGCAGTTCTTTGCTTTGTTGCTTTAAGAGTGTGCTGGGAGTTCACCTGTTTACTTTATCAGGCATGCTATCATGAGGGAATGGGAAGGAAGAGCAGATGTCCCAGTTTTCTGAAGCTGTTGCCTCCACTTTTGGGTTTCAACATCACTGGCATTAATATGCCCAAGGTAGTGAGGAGGAAGACTTCCCATCTCTTTAGGAACCCTTTGCTTTCCCTATCCTCTCAAAGTGCGGCCACACAAGTTGGTGGCTTCTGTTAACATAGTTACGTGGGCAGATCTCTGCATGGGAGACAATATGTGTGAGATTAGCTCTTAACTATGCCAGTGAGCACATGTGCACTTACGTATGCTACCATGATTTGACAGGGAGGATGGGAAGAAACATTCGCCTGCTGAAAGAGCACATGCTTTGAATGAGGCAGGCCCTAGGTCCAATTGCCCCACCCCCTGCCCCAAAAATAATTGTGGGGATGTAATAACATCACTGGAGTTACTTCTGGGTCACTGGGTTAGGACTGTTGCAGCCAGTTTTGGCATGACTGTGTACCTCAGAGGGATGCCACCCGTTTCTTCTAAACACCAACCCCATCCTTGGGGATGCTGCAAGGGTAATAAGCTACTCTAGAATGCCAGATGCAGGGGAGTGGCAGTGGGATACCAGTATCTGGTTGTCTTGTGTGCTCCCTGAGGCATCTGGTGGGCCACTGTGAGATACAGGAAGCTGGACTAGATGGGCCTTTGGCCTGATCCAGCAAGGCTGTTCTTATGTTCTTGAGTGGGTAACATTGCTCTGAGCAATTCTGGTGAGACTGGCTATGGCTGTCGCAGCCAGTCTCGGCGCAGTTGCATGCTTCTCTTGGCTGTGAGCAAAGGGGGTAGGCTTTGTCTTTCCCCACGGAGTCCACCCAGGATCCTTTTATGCCCCCTCACCTACACAACTGGCTACAGTCCTTACAGTTGCATTCCCTGTCTTATTAACCTCAAATAGAATGTTTAAATCATTTTCCTTATGCGCTCCCCTCCCCTTTTTATGCACTAGCTGTTACAAAATCATGAAGGCTGGGACCTTCGTAACTATTTCTGCCTTTAATAAATGTGTTTAAAACAGGCTTGTCCCATCCTACTACGAGAGTTTCCTTTTAAATCAATTGAACTCTTGCCAGCACACTGCAGCTATAATTTAAATGAAAATTCAAACATCTTAAAGGAGGAAGATTAAAGGACCAGAAGTTTTATAGCAATTAAGTTCAAGTTGAAAAGAAGACTGTATTTTGACTTGTGTGCAAAAACGGTTTGTATTCCCTTTTAACAGTTTACTTTGGAAAGCTGACAGAGTTGGCTGAATTTTTAAAAAATCCTATAAGCAAAGGGAAATGACCTTGAGCAATGCAGTGCTCAGAAACAAAAGGATATGGACAACTCTGTAGACAACGCATGTGCTTTTTTCCACCTTACACGGGGCTTTTTCATTCAACACATTCACTGGTTACCCAACAACTTGGTTGCTGCCTCATTTGAATGTTTTCCCAAGGAGGCAAGAATTGTAAAGGGCTATCCTATTCATGCTTACTCAGAAGCAACCTCCACTTTGGGCTTACTTTTAGGAAAATGCACTGCGCAATAAGTTCTATATGTCTTTTAAAAAAATCTACCTGAAGTCTTCATCCTTAACACAGAAGATACTCAAATTTCATTTTGCTCTATTGCTGTCATGTTCTGGTACCCAGGGAGAGGTAATATAGAGCTATTTTAATTTCTGTCAACCATCTTTCTCATGCACCAGGAGTCAATTCAAATTAGAGATTCAAACTGGTCTGTTTACCTGAAAAAAAATCTGTATTTTTCATAGTAGTTAATGTGTGGAATTCCCTACAATAAGAATCAAAAGGAGGAAAAGAGGGATAACCTCTCTAATCCAGTATTGATGCTCAGGGGATTCTCTGAGATGGTGATCTGTTGGGCAACCATAAAAGTCTCCAGCCCTGGGTTAGGTACTTCCTCTTCTTAAGCAATGCTATTCCAACTCGTAACAGCTTTCCAGGAAGGAAGGTAGTTGCTAAATGTGATTGAAAGGAACTCCCAGGAGCCCTTTGTCTGGAATATTGGCTTCTCTGCTTTTAGTGACCCTGTGTAAAAAGGAAAGGTAAAGGTTTCCCCATGACCGAATGGTCTAGTCACGACCGAATGGTCTAGTAGCGGGCAGTGCTCATCTCCATTTCTAAGCCGAAGAGCCGCCATTTGTCCAAGGACAAGCTTCTGTGGTCATGTGGCTAGCATGCCTATATGCTGAGGCGCACAGAACACTGTTTATCTTCCCACCGAAGTGATACCTATTTATCTACTCACATTTTTACATGCTTTCTAACTGCTAAGTTGGCAGGAGTCGGGACAAGCGACAGGAGCTCACTCCGTCGTATGGTCTCGAACTGCCAACCTTCCAGTCAGCAAACTCAACAGCTCAGTGGTTTAACCCACAGTGCCACCATGTCCCTGACCCTGTGTAGTTGCCTCTTTTATTGCACAACATCAATCAATCAATCATATTTATATACTGCTTTTCAACAAAAATTCACAAACCAATTTACAAGCAAAAAATAATTATGAAGTTAAATGGCTCCCTGTCCCAAAAGGGCTCACAATCTGAAAAAAGAATGCAGAACACCACCAGCAACAGCAACTAGAAAAGACACTGTGCTGGGTGAATAGGGAAAAATACTCTCCCCCTGCTAAACATAAGAGGAGCATCACTTGAAAAAGTGCCTCTTGCCCAGTTAACAGGTGTTACCTGGCTAAAACAGTGTTTCCTATGGGCACCTCTTCAATATTATTATTGATATGTATATTTATATACCACTTTTCAACAACAACAAACGTTCACAATGCAGTTCCCATAATTAAACAAATCAATAAATCATTCCCTGATCCCAAAAGGCAGGGGGAAAGCAACTATCCATCTTGACCCCAGTATGGCATCTTTTCCATGGCTATTGCTGGTGCCTCTTTTTTTAGATTTTGCTTCGTTGCCTTGGCCCCTCCCCTGCAAGGACTTACAGCAGGTTCCCAAACTCACGGAGAGTTTGGGAATTGCTGCCTTAAGTGAAGGGCAGCGCCATCCTATAAGGTGCATAGCGCTGATGCAACGTTGTTGTGTAAGTGCTATGTCATTAGCTGAGCGGCACCCCCTCATTGGCGCTAAAGTTCTTAAGCCAATGCTACGAGTAGTGTCAGCTTAAGAACGCTGACGGGGAGCCTCTCTTGCACCCACCGAAGCTGGTCAGCACGAGGGAGGCTCCGTCCCGCTCTGGGACAGGGATTGGTGGGGAGGAGGGAGGATGTGGACGGCCGAGGGCGGGCTTGGGAGGTGGCCATACGGCTGCTATTTAGCAGGCGCAGATCTGAGGAGCGCATAGGAGCAAACGTTCCTGTGCCGCAGGGAGGCTCCAGCCTCCCTAACCCAGCGTTGGATCTGGCGCCGGCTGGCTGGCCTTGCCAGTCCAGCGCTGGGTAGGATTGCGCCCTGAAATGTCACGATTTAGTGAAAGAATGTCTGATAGCAGCATGTCTGACATGGATAAGACTCTGTTCAATGTTAAATGACATGGATAAAACTGTTGGTGTGGTTTGATCATAGTAGTGCACTGTACCTGAAAGATACATGTTCACTCCATGTGTTATCTGTTAGCACACTGTATTGCTCCATTCCTAGAGGAAATAATATGTTTTGGCTTGCTTTCAGCAGACTTGTGATTCTGGTGTTTTGTATGGGGTGTGTAAATTTATCATTGTATTCCTCTCCAGCCCAGTCGTGTGACCAGCTTTGGGATATAGTGCCCAGCTCTGTAGTTTGCGTCAAACATCTATAACCTATAACGAAGGCTAATGAAAAGGGATTATGTATAAAGTTTATAAATTCTTTGGTCTTGCTTCTCAGTGTTCGGATACCAGCTTTTGGGCTGTTTCCCTTTTTGTCCTGTTCTTGCCTAAAATTGTGATCTCTTGAAGTTGCTTCTGCTCCACCAAACTGCATTTTCAATATGTGCTTACATATAGTACTGTATTCTATCAGAAGTTCATGTAGAACTCTGCTTAGTGTAAGAGCTGAACACAGGGCTAAACCCTCAAAAGGAAAATGTTTAATATGAAGCCCTGAAAGCCTTGATAGTGCTCAGTTTGTCCAAGCAAGACAGTATAGAGCTGCCATTGTTTTATACCACAATTCTCCCCATCCTCCCTCCAACCCAAAAATTCTCAGATCATGCCTGGAAAAACACAGGATAAGGTTTTTGCAAGTCATCAGTTCTAACAGTGCTCTGTAAAAAATGAGTGAACTTTGGCAACGCCAGGGGGGAAAAAAGACTAGAGTGGAAGGAACATACCTTTCCAAAAGGAACTCTGTATCAAGTTGTTGGATCATACTTGAAAAACCTTAAATGAAACGTTAGTAATGTCAATTCATAGTTACATGTGTTCCAATATATGCAGCTTCTTTGAAGTCAGCTACTTCATGGACGTGGTGGCGCAGCGAGTTAATCCGCTGTCGCTGGGCTTTCAACCGCAAGGTTGGGAGTTCGAGACTGCGTGACGGAGTGAGCTCCCGTTGCTTGTCCCAGCTCCTGCCAACCTAGCAGTTCGAAAGCACCTAAAATGCAAGTAGATAAATAGGGACCACTTTGGTGGGAAGGTAACGGCGTTCCGTGCGCTACGGCGTAGAATCATGCTGGCCACCATGATCGGACAAAAACGCCGGCTCACAGGCTTTGAAACGGAGATGAGCACCGCCCCCTACAGTCGGTCACGACTAGACCATTCGGTCGTGGGGAAACCTTTACCTTTTTTTTTTTACTTCATGTATATGACAGCTATTCAGAAATCCCCTTTCATTTTTTCAGTTTCATTCTGATCCTCTGACCACCATGCTTTCATCCACTGTAGGAGAAGAGTTGTTGGATGGAAGGCAGTACAGCAGTGGCACATCATCCGTCAGATCGGCTGGAACAGCAATATTTGCAGGAACTTTGTGTTTTTTAATGCAAAGAGTTTGTATAGGTGGAAAGGAAAAAAAGCTGTTAAACTAAAAGACACGGGCTAAATGGAATGTTCTCTAGTACAAGTTCAATTGGTGCCTCTCAACACAATGTTTTGACTAAATGCTTGGGTCATGATCCAGCATATTGGAGCCACATGTGCACTTTTTGGAAATGGAATGGAAAGGTCCCAGAAAACAATGTTTGGAGGTGGGAGGGGATTACTTGTGTCAGTTCTTAAATTTGTGCTTGAAACCTAAGCACAAACTAAGGAAATGGATAGCATCTTCGGGGCTATATCTAAGGAATTGGCATAAGTTATAAACCACTGGTGAGCTGCATTCCATGCAACGCCTACATATTTTAATGCAGCTTTTATATACCTAGGGCATGCTGTTGCACAAAATAAACTGGCATTGTGCTGCCAGAGCTCCAGTTGGGTGGTGAAATGAACAGAAAGGGACGTGCCTTTAGATAATTTTTCTGAGTAACAGTGATCTAGGAGTATATTTGAAAAGGAACAATATAATATCTTTTCATTGAATAAGACTACATTTGAAGTTCTTAAATGGAGCTCCATGAAAGTACTGACTACAGCTGCATTACTTGCTAAAGAAAAGCCTGCAGGTTAATAAATGGAATGATAGAATTTTGTTCTAAATGGAAGCTTTGATGGATGACAGAGAGAGTAATGATACCCAGAACTGATTAGGAGATTTTTAGCAGTTGGAGAAAGCGCAGCAAAAATAGGAGCTTAGCTTTTTTTTTCTCCTACCACTTTTTCACCTAATTCATATCCCCAAGCACACAGTAATGAGTGTTCCAGGAATAAAGTGAAACTGTAATTTATCTCTGCTCAGACTAAAATGAAAGACTGGAACTCCAAGCCTATAAATATGTAGCTATGACCGCACACACAGTTGCTTTCATCAACATAGCTATATCAGTGCTATGTGTGTTGGGGAGTGGGTTGCATCTGTCCTGTTATTCCGTCCGTCAGCTTAACTAAATTGTGAAAAGTTACAGGCAAGTACCAAGTGCAGTGATGTAATGTAGCCAGGACGCTCCGGAACGCCGTTCCGGTTGTTCCGTGTAGGGCTGGCTCCGCCCACTGCAGTCGTTGCTGCCGCACGCCCCTGCAATATGCGAATAGGGCTGGCCACGCCTGCGCCCTGCACTCCCGCAGCCGGAGGTTTCAGCCAGGCAGGCAGGCAGGCAGGTAGGCAGTGGACCACGGGGGAAGCGAAGATGCGCGGAGGAACTGCCAATCAACCGTGCGTCCTGGTAGCTACTTCCTGCATTCCGGATGTTAGCACAGGTAGATTCCACCACTGACCAAGTGTGTACTGTGGTGACCATGTGGTGATCAGAGTGCTTTCAGGATGGCGTGCAGGTGAGTTTCTCAGCCAAAAGAAATGTGAGGGAATTGTGTGCCATACAATGTCTTGTATCATGTGATATCATAATACTTGCGCCAGTGGTGTTCCTATGGGGGGAGGGGCAAAATGCTAAGTGTTGCAGGAGCCTGAGCTCCTTTGTAATGTGGTTCCTCCACTTTGCCTCCAGCACCATTAGTGGCTCAGAGAGCAAAGATTTGGAGCCGCAAATGGCTCTGGAGGCAAGTGGAAGAAGCCATGTTACACAAAATTTAGCATTTTGCCTCCCTCTAAGAAAACAACTGACCAGCACGTGCGCATTGGGAAAGGAACATTAAAATCCACATCATATTTCTGCTTTGCTATAATTTTCAAAAAAACTTTCCCTGTATGTGTAGTTAGTTTTTCATTCAGACTAATTTCTAAGGCTGCCACCATAACTCCGTAGTAGAATACATATCGTTGCTTTTCAGAAAGTCCTAGGTTCCATCCCAGCCAGCATTTCTGGGCAGCGCTGGAAGAAAGACCCATCTGAAATCCTAGGAAGCCATTGCCTGTCACTGACCAGCAGTTCCCACTGACCAAAGTCCTACTTGGGCGTTGAGACTGCAGTAAGTGTTGGCGGGAGTGAGGGCTGGTGGTGCCCCAAAGCGCAACAACAGTTGCACCGCTGCAGGTACCCAGGGGCTTCATACCTGATCTGGGGGGTTCACGCTAAAACTCGAGGTGTGCTCCGATCCCTGTTCAAAGCCATTCTTAGCATTGGGGAGGCCAGCAGAGATAGCGCTGCAGCACTATTGGGCACCCATTACTGGGCCACTCCCCTTAAGGGGGAATAGCCCAGTAAATCTTCCAAATGGTGGTTACGATCCATACTTTGGGAACTGCTGCTGTACATAGTACTGACAGGCAGCGCAATCCTACCTATTCTGTTGCGTCGACGCTACAAGTAGCATCGACGCTTGAGAGCGCCGATGGGGAGCCTCCCTTGTGCCAACCGAAGCCGGTCGGCGCGAGGGAGGCTCCATCCCATTTCAGGACGGGGATTGGGAGGGGGGTTGGGGGGCAGGACATGGGCGGGCCACCCGAGCGGCCCCAATTCAGGCTGCGCAGTCTCCTCAGATCTGCACCTGCTGTTTAGCAGGCGCAGATCCGAGGAGCACATTGGAGAGGCTGGAGCCTCCTCAACGGTAAGGGAGCACACATGCCTTTGCCATTGGGAGGCTCCAGCCTCCCCTAAGCAGCATTAGATTTGGTGCTGGCTGGCCGGCCTTGCCAATGCAGCGCTGTTTAGGATTGCGCCCTCAGATGGGCCAGTGGTCTGACACTATATAAGGCAGCTTCTTAAATGGTACCTGAAGATGCTTTTTGACAAATAATAAGGATGTCCATCAGGATTCTTCTCAGATGAATAACTTCCTCCTGCAATCATCTTGTTGACATCTCTTACAGTTTAAAATCCCCAAAGCTTGAGGCTACGTCTTAAACTGTCACAGAAGCAGACAAGGCAAATTATATAGTTCTTCATGTTTGATCTTTTTCTTCTTCTTTTTTTTGCTCCAGTCTTTCCTCTGAAGCTGGTCGCATTATTAACCTTCCCTACACCATGTTAACTGAAATGTCTGAAAAGCGTATTCAGTAACATGTACACGGTCGGGGGGGGGAGCCTATTTCATGTACTGGGTACCCTTTACAATGGCCAGTGGTGCAGTTCATTGGTTCAGTGGGAAAGATGTGGGGGAGGTAAGGATGAAAATGCAACAGCCAGCTTTTACTGCGGGGGCAGCGGTGTCATGCTACCAGTACGCTGGGCGGGAGGAACGGGTGAGTGGCAGCCCGCCCGTTGCATCACGCTCCGTTTGGGGCGGGGAAGAGGGCCAAACGGAGCGTGACGCAACGGGCGGGCTGCCACTCACCTGTTTCTCCCGCCCAGCGTACCGGTAGCATGACACCACTGTGCGGGGGTCATTTAAAAAGCCTAGACCAAGAGGAAAGTATAGAAACATTAGGCATAGCATCATTTAACTGTACACAGGACAGGAAAGAAAGCAGGGCTTCTGTGGATTGATGGTGAGGCTGGTTCAAGGTTACCTGTCTTTCCTCTTCTGATTTGTGAGCATCTCCCAGGGCTAGTACGTGAAGGCTGAGCATGCTTCTGTTCAAGAGCAGGGTGCAAAGGCCTGAAAGGGCTTTGAAAGCATGCCCAGATGCTAGACCTGGGGTCAGCAACCCATGATTCTGGAGCCGCATGTGGCTCTTTTAGCCGTCTGCTGCGGCTCCGGAGTCCGGGTGAAAGTAGCAAAGGAGGCTCCCAGCATTGGCTGAGACCGCGGGCTCTCCCTCCCTCCCGGTAGGCTGCACTGTGCTCAGGGCTGCAGGTTGGGAATCACCCCCTTTTCTCCCCTTCCCTCCGAGCCGGGAGCGGCTACCAAGAGCGCCTCTCCGCTCGGCACCAGTCCGGGAAATGGGGAGAGCGCGCTGGCGGCGGCGGCGGCGGCTGGGCTCCCGCTCGGTCCATGGATAGCCTTGTGCAGAAGGCAACCCACGAAGCTCCAGAGCTGATCCGCCGGCTAGAAGGGTGCGTGGCTTTTTGTGTTGACTGTTCCGGGAGGCAGTGGCATGCAGCAGAGAGCCGGTGGGGGAAACGTTCTGGCTCACTCTCGGTCAGGTTGCAAAGTTGCCCCTGGTTTTGCACGTGTTGGGGCAGCTCCCGCTTACAAGCACGGAAAGCGCCGGGTCTCGCAGTTGTGTGTGTGTGTGTCCCGCCCGTTTTCCAGGATCTCTTGCCCGGTCCCTCTTTCTGCAATGTGGAGGGATTGTTTGCATCGATGGCGTGCAAGTTGCAAAAGTTCCTGTGCACAAGCCTGGGATCCCCCTTTTACAAACCTAAAAATAAAAAATCCTCCACCGTTTTGGGAAAAAAACAAAACACCCCATAGTGGCAGCAGTTGCAAGGGCAGCTGCTCGCTCAGCTCTGGGGTCTGCCCTGCCCGCCCATCCTGCTGCTGCTTGTTTTCTCTGTAGCAGTTCATTCATTTCAAAAATGCAACATACTATAGTTTTTTTATACATAGCATAAAGTTAAAAAAACCTATATATGCAATGTTATCTTCATTTTAGATGTCAAAAGGGTTTTGTGGCTCCCGAGGTTTTTCTCTCTCCAGAAAACGGGTCCAAATGGCTCTTGAAGTGTTTAAGGTTGCCTACCCCTGTGCTAGGCTGTAGCCATAGCTGACAGAAGGAAGGGAACAAGACAAGAGAGCAGAGCTGCTTTCCCAGACGAAGGGGACATGATGCAGGCAGCCCACAAGGAATTGCTCCCCTAGCTCAGGCTGGCCCAGCAGCTTTTGGATGCACTCAAGGAGGGAAGCAGGGAAGCAGAGAAGTGGGTAAGTCTTGCGTGCCGGCTTGACAGCACTGGAACAGGCGTCTTTGATGCAGCACCAGCGGGTCAGATGAGCAAACTCAGCAGCAACAAGGCAGATGCGCAAACCAAAGGATGAAAGACACACACACCCCAAAGTCTGATATCCAGATGTTCATCACTTTTCCTCCTATATCAGTTTACAGGATTTTTGTGAGCTTGAGCTGGTGGGTAACCTGGTTTTGTGTCTTGATGGCCCTTGATTGCTCAATCCCAGTCCTAAATGAAAGCCGCATTGTTTTGCACCTTGTGAAGGGTGCAACAAGGACCTCCTGACAATCTCTAGAAGCCAGTTGCTTCATTAGCATGGACTCTTTAATTGAATTTGGCCATGGTGTTGGTGCAGACATACAGGGTTGGAGACCCTTCTTTTGTGTGGCTAACAACTTTGTTTACTTCAAGTCAGGGAGCCCCCAGGATGTGCTTTTTGTTCATAGAGTTAAATGTGCTCAACCAAGTACAGTTGCCCATGGAATTTTCTAAGAACAAAAATCAGGCAAGTCTTCTTCTAAGCTAGCTTGACTCTTGGTTGGAGGGGGGGCGGAATTGCTCTGACAAATAAAAACTGTGATTTTTGTCTAGGCCTGTGGGATCTGAGGCCTCTTATCATCTGTCCAGTTTCAAAGCCACATTACTGAACAGGGTCATGTCTCCTGCCAGGTACCCAGAGCCACATGCACATGTATATATGCGTGTCATGCAGAGGCAGATCTACAGGGAGGGCAAAGCTCTAAGTGTTGCAAGAAGCCTTACCCTGTCATGTAAATCCCTCCTCTCCCTTGTTGCTGTAGCCAGTAAGCAATGCCAAGATGTTGCTTTTCCCTGTGAGGATTGGCTAAAACGGTGCAGGAGAGGAGTGATTTCCACTGCAAAAAAGGCTTCTTGCAAAACTTAGAGCTTTGCCCTCCCTTAGATCTGCCTCTGGTGTCATGCTTCATGCATTCAAAATACAAGAGATAAAAAGGTTATCAGGCAACAATGTGTTTCAGCATTCCTTCATTTATGCTTTGCCCAGCCATATATATTTTTTGTCGTTTTGTGCCTGTAGGATGTAGTGGTTATCGTTTTGGATTTTGATATTCAAGTCCTTATTCAACCCCAGAGTTTACTGGGCAACTGTTATCTGTCTCTCACTTGCTCACACACATAGCCATCTCAAATTCTTGCTTTTTGGATAAAAATAAATCCTTTTGGGGGAGGGGGGAAAGGCACAATTCATTCTGCCAAACGTTCTGAAAAGTTGTCATCCCAGAAAATATTCAGGATTCCCTTCTTATATAATCCTGTCAACATTAAAGAGTCTGATGTCAACGTAGTATTCAAACATTAACCTGATTAATTCTGTCACATACTTCACCTTCCTTAAATTGACACATTTGTTTCAAATTAGATGACAGCTTGTGAGAGAGGAGTCCTTATTTGATAGCTGAGAGCATTGGAGTAAATAAAATCCTGGGTGTGTGGTAGGGGTGGGGAATCCTATGTGGGATATCAATCAATCAATCACTAGTATTTATATACCGCTTTTCAACACAAAGTTCACAAAGCGGTTTACAGGCAAATAATAACATTAAAGTTAAATGGCTCCCTGTCCCAAAAGGGCTCACAGTCTAAAAGAATGGAGAACACCACCAGCAACAGCCACGAGAAAGACACTGTGCTGGGGTGAAGAATATATTATTCTTTACTTTGAAAATCAAATTCTCTTACATTTATCTAATTGAAAGTACAATCCTAACCTGGAGTTAGGCTGGCACAGTTTGGCCAGCAAAGTTTGGCCGGCACAAGGGCCACCATAAAGCGCGTTTGGACCACTCTTGGAGTCAGGGAGGATGGCTCATGTTTGTGTGTTGGCCTCTCTGACTCTGAGAGTGGTCCAAACATACTTTATGGTGTCCCTTGTGCCGGCCAAATTTTGCTGGTGTAACTGTGCTGGCCTAACTCCGGTTTAGATTGCACACTCCGTGATTTTCAACCAGGGTACTGCAGCATTCTGGTGTGTCATGAATGGTCCGCACGTGTACCATGGGAATTTGGAGCACAGAGATTTTCAATCGCCTAAGAAATCTCAAAATTAGCTTTGAAGCAAGACTATTCCCAGATCTGTAGCTCTGCTGATGTCTGATGTGCAGCTGATTAACATAGCACTAGCACTCCATTTTTGATAAAAATTTTGAAAATTTACATAGATATAAAAACTCACATAATAAACATAGGCCACTACAAATTGGTATGTTGCATTACACCAATATTTTGTAAAATTACACCAAATTTTGTAAAAATCTAAAGAGGTCAGTCGGAAACAGTGTGGTGATTTGACACATTGTTTTAACTACCTGTATATTGCAATGTGTTGTTTTTTTTAAATGTTTGTTAGCTGCCTTGAATCCCCTTCAGTGTGGGAGAAAGGCAGGATAAAAATCCTGCAAATAAATAATAATAATTCTTCCGGATTCTGCGCCTCTTTGTGCAGGCAACTGACTAGTAACGAATTGTATGCCCCTATTCCTTCACCCGCTCTGTTGGTGGAGAAAAAGGGACAGACGGTTCATTACTATTTACTACTACTACTACTACTACTACTACTACTACTACTACTACTACTACTACTAAGTACTAATGTAGTAGTACTACATTACTACTAGTAGTACATTACTACTACTACATTAGTAGTAGTAATGTAGTAACTGCATTACTACAGACTCTTAGGGCAACTGCCCTAAGCGTCACAGAACCCAGAAGAGTGTCACAGAATTCAAAAGTGGCATCACAAGGGATTAAGACCTTAGAGAAGAGCATAGAGGTCAGTGTGCCATAAGAGAAAAAAAATGTTGAAAATTACTGACCAAGCAATCCTATGCTGCGCAGGAGTAGTGAGGCTGGTGGGCCTGTGCTAAATCCAGCTTTGGAGTGCTGGGGATCCTCCCTGGGGCAAGGGCACATTCATGCCTTTGTCCCAGGGGAGACTTCAACCTCCCCAAGGGTTCCTCGGATCTGTGCCTGCTGTATAGGCACTGTATTGGGGCCCTACCCCCCCCCCAGGCCAGCAGCCTACCAGTCCGCCCAACCCCACCCAGAACTGCTTTTGCACCAGCCGACTTTTGGGTGGTGCAGGAGTGGTGCTGTGGCACCTCAGCCCAGCGCCCTTAGGCCGACACTGCTGTAGAGTTGGCCCAAGGCCCTTTCTAGAATTGCACCCCTAATTATATATGTATAGTCTCTCTTGGCCGTTATTAAAAACGTAGAGAATAGTCTATTCTCACAAAATGCTCTTTGCTAGTATAGCTGCATTAGGTGCTATAACTGCCATTGGGCTACTCCACACAGTATTCAGATGAAGACAGCTGTGTGTATTCTTTTTGCGTGTGTGTGTGCATGTGTGTGTGTGTGTGTGTGTGTGTGTGTGTGAGAGAGAGAGAGAGAGAGAGAGAGAGAGACATTGTATGAGATGTGGAGGCTTGATTTACGTGATTTTCTCTCTCCTCTAACCAAACTGAATAGTGAGTGAAAATGGGACCATGTGGTTTAAAACATTAAGGTACAGGTAAAGGCTTCCCCACGACCGAATGGTTTAGTCGTGACCGACTGTAGGGGGTGGTGCTAATCTCTGTTTCAAAGCCTGTAGAGCCGGCGTTTGTCTGAGGACAAGCTTCCGTGGTCATGTGGCCGGCATTTCTATACGCCGTAGCACACGGAACGTTGTTCACTTCCCACCGAAGTGGTCCCTCTTTATCTACTTGCATTTAGGTGCTTTTGAACTGCTAGGTTGGCAGGAGCTGGGACAAGCAACAGGAGCTCACTCTGTCGCACAGTCTTGAACTCCCAACCTTCCGGTCGGAAAGCCCAGCAGCAGCGGTTTAACCCGCTGTCAAAAAGGCCGACCTAGTCAGGTCTAAGACCCTTCAAGTACAGCATCCTATTTCCCAAACTGGCCCACCAGTTGGTTCTGGGTTGCCCACCAACAGATGAAGGCATACCCCTTCTGCTATGGCAGCCCTGCAGCTTGTATTTCGAGAGACACTGCCTCCAAGCCTAGACACAGCGTATAGCCATCCCGACTCCGTGATAGACTTGTTCTCCATGAATCTGTTTAATCCCTTTTTAAAGCCATCACTAAGCCAAGTTAAATTGTAGAGCACAGAGTGCATGCAGGAGCCTGATTCTATTTGGCCTTGATCCAAAAGATGTTTTGCTGGTATGCCTGAATATAACTTAATGCCATGAGAAACCTTGAAATGTTCCTATTTGGGATAAAACGTGTGCATCAGTTTGCCACCCTTGATGATAATTCCTTCTCATGCACATTTGCAGCTAACTGCCCAAAATTGCAAATAGACTTGCAGTGTATTGCGATAAACTGTGGATCTATATTTGTCAGGCATCGTAGGCAGTGGATGAATGCACTGGCCTTGTGGGAAGCAAATAATTAGATAAAGCATTCATGTATTGGCAACAGCTTATCAGGCTATCCTTTGCAGTGCCTTCAGTGAAGGTCAGCTCCTCTGTTCTGATGCTGCTACTTAATTTTAACCCAGCCAGATCTTCCAGCGCTCTCTTGATACTCACAGCTGTGTATAACTCTCGGACGTGTGCTTTTCTTTCCCTTAGTTGCTTCAGTAGTAAGGGAAGTGAAATATAAGGAATCCTTGTAACCTGAGGAATGTTCTTGAATAGGATTGTTCATATCTGTTTGTAAATTATGGGCTTGTAAAACCTAATTGGACTGGTGATGTCATGGAACAAAAGTACTTCAGCATTCTCAGTTTTTTCTCTCAAATTCATGGTAACGGTTCTACACATCTAATAATAAACAGAGTGTAGCTTTGTCTTTTGTGCCAGTCACAGCCCAATCCTAACTAGTGCTGGTGCAGCAGGACATGCAGTATGTCCACCGCTTTATCCATCACTTGTTAGGAGCAGGCCAGAGGTCTCCTTGGGATACAGTTTTCCCTTTACACTGTATAATACTGCAGCCCGCCGAGTGGGGTTACTCAGATCTGCGCCAGGTAAGTTGCTGGTGCACCACCCATATAGGGTGTTCAAGCCTACGAGGGAGAATTGGATATGGCGGAGGCCGACCAGTGACATAGCCAGCCAGCATGGATCAGCCTGGATCAGCCTGCTGCCCTCCAAAGTAATTGCGGTGATGTTATGGCATTGCAATTATGGTGTAGCCGATCGGCCGTGCTACCAAAGTCTCTGGGGAGGGGGGGAGAAGAACCTGCCCATGGAGCCTTTCTTGGCCACGCATAGCCAAGGAAGGCACAAGGGGTGGTGGCTTCTGCCTGCCCCTGGGACCTTTCCTGCAGGGGCGGAGGGAGGGTGTAGCCAGGGTTGCGGAACGCATGGGCGCCGGCAGCGGGGGGGGGGCGCCGGCAGTGCAGAGGCGGCAGAGTGAAGAGGAATTGGTGCGTCTTTTGGCCCGCCCTCCCTCCCTGGCGCCCGTTGCGCTCCGAAATGGAGCCGGTCGCAGGGAGGCGTGGCGGCACACAGGGGTGGGGCGACGTGCCGGGGGCGCGGTTTCATCACCCTGCCATGGGCACGATCCGCTGCCCCGATCCTCTCCATATGCCACTGTTTTCCTGGCACTGTTGGAGTGGAGCTGGCCAGGAAAGCCGGGCCGGGGTGGCAGACAGGAGGCTCTGCCGCTTCCCCAGGGGAGACCCAAAGTGCTGTCTGGTACCATGTAGTACTGGATGAAGCTCCACTGCTGAGGCCTACTCCACTGATCCTGCCCCCTCCCAGGCCTGATCTGTCCCAGTGTCCACCTTTCCCCCAGGCAGAAATGCCCCAACCCCACTTCCCTCCCACTACCCCTCTGCCGCCCGGTACTTCCCTTACCTCTGCCGGTAGCCGATCTTCTGGATTCAGCTTTGGCAGGGTGTCGCTGGCCTCCCCACCTGCATGCAGTGCTTGTGCTCCGGGTGCTGCAAATCTGCTTAACGGCATGTTTGTGATACCCTCGGCCGTTGCAATGGTCGAAGACAAGGTTACAATTGCACTGTCCATCACTTCTGAATTAAACAAAATGCATGGTAGGTGTATTAACTGCATGTTTTGGTAACCACTGTAAGGGCGCAATCCTAACCCACTTTTTAGCAGGGGAGTAAGGGCAATGCAGATCTGCGGTAAGGAAACAAACATTCCCCTACCTTGAAGAGGCCTCTGGGGCTACTTCTTCACTGCAGAATGCAGCACATTCCCCATTGACACAGCTTTGTCAATGCTGGAAAGTGGGTTAGGGTTGCGCCCTAAGAGGCATTACTCCACACCAAATATCCTAATGCAGATGTATCTATTACTAATATTAGATTATATTTTGAGACTGTGAATGTAGAAGTAAAATGTAGAAGTTGGCTCAGAAGTAAAATTGAGCCAACTGTGAATGAGGGTGCGTCAGATACTACAATGTCTGCAATGTCCTAGGGTAGTAATTTTCAACCTCTGTGCCATGGGACAGTGGTGTGCCGTGAATGGTCCGCAGGTGTGCGATGGAAGTTTGGGGAGGGTCATTTATTAGCAGGGCCATTGGAGGATGTCAACTCCCCTGGCAGTGTGGGATGGAAATTTTAGCACCTTGCCAGTGTACCATGAGATGAAAAAGGTTAAAAATTGCTGTGTTAGGGGAAAGAAAGCATTTCCCATCTTTCACAGTACTGATAGAAGCAAAGATTGCAAAGCTTTCCCTGCCCTACATGAGATGGATGAGCTTTGTCTGGCTTCCTACATTTCCCACTGTGGAGCTAACATGAGTTCCAGTTAATGTTATACCTGAAGAGCAAAACATGAGAGGGAATTCATCTCTTTGCATGTTGTGATGTCAGAAGAAGAGGGGAAAAAATCCTGAGTTACTAGCTTTAAAAAAAATGGTACTGTTACGATAGGGAAAAGGTGGAGGTGGCTCATAATCTGCAAATGTGAACCCCAAGTTCTGTTTCCTAACAATGCTGGACGACATCCCAGACCTTGGCTGCATCCCTGTCATGCCCCCTTCCCTTCAGGGCCATCCCAAGGGATCGGTCACCATAAGGGGTAGGGGAGAACATTTTATGTTTCCATTTTGGGCAGCAACTGGAAACCTTTATAAGCCAGAAACTGCTTATAAGGAGTGTATTCTCTCTTCAGAGAGCAGAGAATAATAGAGGGTCTTTGCCCCCAATGTCTTCGAGAACGCAATCCTAACCTGTAATTAGGCCGGCCCAGTTAAGCAGCAAAGTTTGGCTGGTACAAGGCCCACTGTAAAGTGCGTTTGGACCACTCTTGGAGTCAGGGAGGACGGCGCACGTCTGTGACGGTGACTCTGAGAGTGGCCCAAACATACTGCAGTTACACTCCTCAGGTCTGGTGTCAGTCAGATGGATCTTCTTCAGGAGCCTGGAGGGGAGAGATGAAGTTCAGTCTCACCGGAAGGGTCCTCTGGCCCGATCTCCTGCTCAGAGGCATACTCACGGGGAGTCCAGTGGGCCACGTGGTCCTGGGTGCAAGCCACTGCCACCGCCCTGCCCGCCCTCTGGAGCTGCCGCTACCCATCCTCCAGGGCCCTCCCGAGGACCAGGCAGGCCATACACATTGTCTGTGGGGCCCTGGAGGCTCCAGGTGACTGGAGTGGCACCCTTGAGGGGGGTGGCAGTCTGAGGGCCTGGCCCTGGCAGGCCATGTGTCGGGCTGCTCCCGCTGCTGCTAGAAAATGCCCTCTCCCGCCATCCGTGCATGGAGCATGGAATGGCCCCTGGTCTCAGTGGGCTTCTCTTCTTGCTGTAGGCAACTTTCCCCCTGCCTAAAGAAAGGCTTTCAGTCCTGGAAATAAGGAGCTTCTCGTATTTCTCCTTTCCCTTCTGTTCCCTCTCTTGGTCCTTCTCCAGTCCACAATTCCTCCTTGCCTTCTTCCCTTCTGGTGTACTCACCTCATAAGAACATAAGAGCCCCACTGGAACAGGCCGGCTTCCTGTATCTCACAGTAGCCCACCAAATGCCTCAGGGAGCACCAAAGAAAACTAGATACCTGCATCTCTTTGCCACTCCCCTGCATCTGGCATTCTGAGGTAAAATCTGGCAAAATCTGAGGTAAAATCTGAGGTAAAATTTTACCAAAAATCTGGTAAAATCTGAGGTAAAATCTGAGATCTGGCACTGTTTCTTTCTGACTGCTTCTCCTGGCTCCCTCTCTTCTCTCAGCTCCCTTGCGCTGTCTCCTCTCCCTTTTCCATCTCTTGCTCCTCCCCAGCCCGCTTAAAAGGCTCCCATGGAGATTATTGTTGACTGCTGCACAACAGCCGCTCCTTTCCTGGCTTGCTGCAGCTACTCCTGTCAGCTCTTTTGGCATTCAGGTGGGCTGCTGGAGACCACAGTCCTTCCATCAGAGTCACATATTGTCACCTCTTTTTAAATGGATTAATGGACAGTAGCTTTACGATTGAGTACTTACTGGTGTGCATATTGTGTATGCCATTTTTAAAAATATGGGTCCGCCCCTGAAATCCCTGATTTCACTGTTTCACCCATGCATGCACATTGGTGTTTCAGAACATGCTGCTCTCATTCCTAATTTGCTGGGGGAAAGGACACATTGTTAGTAAACAAACCATGATGTGACGGTGAGCGTAGTGGCTTTGATAGCAACAGAATTGTTTTGGAGTGAACCAGAAGTCCTATGAAATGATGCTGGACTTGTCGGCATCATTAAAGAGGGGTTTTTTTTAGGCTCAGGGTGCAATCCTAATCTGGAGTGAGGCTGGCACAGTTAGGCCAGCAAAGTTTGGCTGGCACATGGGACACCATAAAGTATGTTTGGACCACTCTTGGAGTCAGAGAGACCAGCACACAGACGTGCGCCATCCTCCCTGACTCCCAAGAGTGGTCCAAGCACACTTTACAGTGTCCCTTGTGCCAAACAAACTTTGCTGGCCTAACTGTGCCAGCCTCACTCCAGGTTAGGATTGCGCCCTCAGTGTGTGCCCAGAGTCTACAGTTTGGATGCACTGTTTGCATGCGAACACATGCCATTACTTGTGGCTGCCATCTGTAAACGAAATCGGGATATGCTAATTGGACAGAAATTTCATATATTGGGGAGAGTGGTGGCAGTGGACATGATTTCTGTGCTTGGTGTCAAGAGACTTCCTCTGTCACTTGGACAAGCCTCTGTTAGTGTGTGCGCTCTCCAATAGGAACCACTGTTTTTGGACCGTGGCTCCTGGTTCCAGATACTTGTGTATATGTGAAAGGCAGAGTCCTGTAGTCTGCTTTCAGCATATTTGGAGAGTAGCTGTTCAATAAATGTTTAATAACACCATCCCTACACATTTCGCTGGTTCAGTTCATTCTAAATTCCTTGCATTCTTGGCTGAGCGTCTTGGAAAAGGAAAAAAATTGGCCTCTTTACTTTGTGTAGATTCAGCAAACTTTAAAGCAGAGGTTTGTGTGTCTCTATAGCAGAGACTATTTGAATACCTTTTTTTCCAGTATTGTGATTTTTGCGGTTTGCTTTTTCATTATCTCTGTAAAAAAAATTGTAATCAGCTTGGGGGAAAATGCACTCCTGGGGCAACTGAAGCCAAGAATCATACAACATAAATATAATAGCAGAATCTTTATAAACTCAATCATTGTAACTCCATAAAAATGCATAATTGTAGATTGTCGGTGTGAGTATTGCTATATTCTTCTAACATAGTTGACTAAGGGCACAATCCCAGGTGCCCATATATAGGGGCGCTGAGCTGCATCCCCGCATCAGCGCTAGAGCTTCTATTCTTGAGAGTGCCGATGGGGTTCTGGGACGAGGGAGGGCAGGGAGGAGGCGTAACTGGGTGGGGGATGGGCATGCCAGCTCAGAGAAGGGCTGGGGCTGGGATTGGGATGCAGCCGTTAGGCCGCATCCAAGGCCCCATCGGGAGGCCTAAATAGCAGGCACAGATCCAAGAAACCCTACAGGGAGGCCAGAGCCTGCATTGGGGAAAGGGGAAAAACGTGCCCTTGCCTAAGGGAGACTTCCCAGCGCACCAAAGGTGTGCTGAATTTGGCGCAGGCCTTGCCAATCCAGTGCCATTTAGGATTGCACGCTAAAGGATCTACACACATCCACCAATGTGTGCAGTGGGATGGTTCCACACATATGTCTGCTTCCCTTCGATCAGTGGTTTCCAAACTTTTCGGCTGGTGGCTCCCTTGATCTGCTGGGCCATTAGGGCTGCATAGGGTGGCATGATTGTCCTGAGGATTCTGCGGCTCCCTTGGCTGGTTTCCACACCTCCCAGGGAGCCACAGCTCACAGTTTGGGAACCGCTGCCTCAGACGTTTGAGTGTTTCAGGTTTTCTGCAATGAAGTATGTATGAATTAGAGCTCACTGTAATGTGTGTGTACATCTTTCTGAGACACCCTATTTTGAACAGAGTCTCTTCCTTCTTTGACACTCTCATAAGTCTCTGTCTTATCAACAGTGTTTCTTTCCTTTGCCTTTTGCAGTAATGGATCATGCTGTCTACTTTACCTCCTCCCATTTCCTTTTCTTTTGAAGGATGAATTGAATGTAGATTTGACAGATAGGGAAAGCCTTTGCTGCATATTTGTAATGTTTTCTTTTTTTTCAGAGTCTCTCCAGTCTATGTAAATGATTATAGCTGTCTCTTTGCCAGTTGACGCTGTTCATGCTGGACTTTATCTGAGCTCCAAGCAGTTGTCGGAATGTTTTCCTTAACCTGTGCAATCCTTTAGGAATAAATCTCTGTGATGTTTTTAGTCTTAATTTTAAGTATAACTTTCTTACGTTTTATTTTTGGCAATGAACACAATTGCCAAAAGGCACAATCCTGTTTTATATAGATGAGTTCCCTTGATGCCTGTCCATTGTTGTAAGAACTTGCAGGACTTCTTTTCAACACTCAGGGGCTTGATTTGCTTTGTTCCTCCAAAGTACAATAAGCAATTGTACTTTACAATTGCTTATTCAAAATGTCTGATTTGTGGTATAATCTATCGTGTGTGTGTGTGTGTGTGTGTGTGTGTGTGTGTGTGTGTGTGTGTGTG
>JAJKFI010000002.1:36717896-36735617 GCA_029204185.1 Lerista edwardsae | reverse complement strand
GTGTGTGTGTGTGTGTGTGTGTGTGTGTGTGTGTGTGTGTGTGTGTGATCAATATGTGTATTGGTAGCATTCCATTTTTTGAATTCAATAAAGACAGCAAAAAGCAGATGGGAGGGGGCATGGTATGGGTGTCACGACAG
Source organism: Lerista edwardsae (assembly GCA_029204185.1). Classification (NCBI taxonomy): domain Eukaryota; kingdom Metazoa; phylum Chordata; class Lepidosauria; order Squamata; family Scincidae; genus Lerista; species Lerista edwardsae. Next base: position 36,735,477 of record JAJKFI010000002.1, on the reverse strand, counting down.
GAAATATTAGGAATGGTATTGAAAAGTTGCCGCGTGATATCGAATCTATACCTATAATTAAGGTCACCAGATACAAATTGGGACAGAGTACCTGTACCTTTAAGCATTGTACAGAAGAAGGAATCTGGGCAGGTGCAGCTTTTGAAACCCTTCCATGAAGAGCTTCACCTGCCCAAATTCCCTCTTCTCTACAAGGGTTAAACGTATAGGCACTCTGTCCCAATTTGTATCTGGTAACCCTACCTATAATACCTCTGCCTAAAGAGCCCTTTTTTTGGACTTAGCAATGACCTCAATTAATAGCTGTAGGAACTAAGGGCCTGATCCTAACTGGCCTAGTGCCAACGGTACACTCACACTGCGGGCACCAGAGTTGCAAAAATGCTCTAAGGCACTTGTAGCACCAGCAGTATGAGCATAGTCCTAGTATAGCGCTGGGTCTGCTCCAGTAGGTGCTTGGCTTCTGAGCCAGGAGGGCACAACACAGAGCTGCCCAGAGGTACGTTTAACCGCGACCAGCGGTGTGCCCCTTTGGGGTGGGGGAGGGCATGGGAAGGGCAAAACTGGGCATGGGGAAGGGCAGAGTGAGCCCAGGGTGGGAAGGGTGGGCGGGACCTGCGGTGGCCTTGCTGAATCCTATCCTCCAGGCCAACATGGAGGGCCTGTGGCCCAGCACGGTGGTTCTCAATTCTGCACCAGCACAACAGCAATTCTGCACCAGCAGGAGGCCCTTGCAAGGCCAGCACCCTCACCAGAAGGGTTCAAACGTTCCCTTCTTCCGAGGAGCTTCCGACATCTGCTGCTGCTCCCATTGGATGCAGCAGAAATCATTTTGTCACTGCTGCTCCTACTCGGCAGCTTAGAATTGGGCTGACCCTAGTTAATTTTCTTTTACAGTGGTTTGTTTCACAGTAAAAAAAAATTACTTATAATAGCAAGTATGTTTTTGCTTTGAATGGAATTGCCTTGAATTGCTTTGTATAAGGAGCCAAAGACTAGCGCGTACCTTTTTTTTTTAAACCGTTGCTTGCTTTATGTGTTTGAAAGGAATGAACTCTTTAAATTGCAAGGTTTTGGAATACTGTTACCAAATACAGGTTTAAAGAAATGGGGGGAAAAACCCAGAGATGTTCAGTGGACAAAAATCCATTTTTTTAAAACACAATGTGGCAACTCCGGTTGGCTGTTCGATATTCTGAAAGCAGAAATGCTGTTTCTGGTGTTTACTATCACCCTGGCTTGTTATGTAGTTGAATTTAAGAAGTTGTAGGTAAGAAGGTGAGTTTGTCTGCTGATATAATAGCTAATATGTAAGGGTGCATAAACACTTATTGTCATTATTGTTGTCATTTTTATTTGGTTCTCTAGTTTGTTCTGGTTTGTGTGTGTGTGTGTGTGTGTGTGTGTGTGTGTGTGTGTGTGTGTGTGTGTGTGTGTGTGTCCCAACATAAAAGCAGGTGCTAAATCTACTTTCAAATGTTTATCTTGATTCTCTGGGAAAGCAGCAGAACATTGAATATTATTTTTTTTCTGGATTGTAAGTTTGTCAACTAAAACACATGCAAAAATGTTCTATGGAGAGTACTTAGCAATGTGCCTGGGTAGTGACAGACTAATGCTCCAGCTGGAGTGGAGACGAGAGAATGCTTTATCTCCTCACGTATGTGGTTTCTCTGAGATTGCATTTACCGTGAAGAAATGCTGTCCTGTACTTGTCCGCGGGAATAGAGGCCATAAAGCACTTTTATTTTCTGGTTCGTAGATAAACAATATCCCTTTGGGTAATAAAAATGGATTCAGTGCTTTTGACTTGCTTTACTAGAGCTTACAGGGCAATAAGTAGGTAGATAAGCAAACTGAATTTTCACAAATGTTGCACTCTTCAAACGCATCTAGAAACTTCAAAAGGACAATGGTATTAGGGTCCAACTACACAACTTTAAAAGAGCTGTATCTTTAAAACTTTAAAAGAGCGTGGACGTGGTGGCACAGCGGGTTAAACAGCTGCTGCTGGGCTTTCCAACCAGAAGGTTGGGAATTCAAAACTGCGTGACGGAGTGAGCTCCCGTTGCTTGTCCCAGCACCTGCCAACCTAGCAGTTCTAAAGCACCTAAATGCAAGTAGATAATTAGGGACCACTTCGGTGGGAAGGTAACAGCGTTGCATGCGCCACGGCGTAGAGTTATGCCGGCCACATGACCACGGAAGCCTGTCCTCAGACAAAACACTGGCTCTACAGGCTTTGAAACGGAGATGAGCACCGCCCCCTACAGTCGGTCACGACTAGACCATTTGGTCATGGGGAAACCTTTACCTTTATCTCCTGCTAACTGGACAAGAGACACTTTTTCAAGTGGTGCTCCTCTTATATTTAGCAGGGGGAGAGTAACAGTCCCTCTTCACCCCAGCACAGTGTCTTTTCTAGTGACTGCTGCTGGTAGTGTTCTGCGTTTTTTTAGATTGTGAGCCCTTTTGGGACAGGGAGCCATTTAACTATATATTTTTGCCTGAAAACCACTTTGTGAACTTTTTGTTGAAAAGTGGTTTATAAATACTGGTTTGCTTGCTTGTGTTCCCTTCATTTAGCACTAATGGCAGCTAGCTACCTTTTCATGGCAAATAGCAATTGGACAGAGGGTTTCATTGTGCTCTCACACAAGGGCTTCTCCCCTTACTCAGATACCCTGCCACCAAACACACATGACACAAATCTTGAATGAAAAGGGCTGGACAACACTTGGCATATGCAGCAGGTCCTAATTAAACTCCACCATTTAATGTGGGCATCTAAAAAGGAGGAGAGAGTTGACCTGAACAAACCCTCCATTGGGCAAACCACCCTGGCTCGGAAGCTGACTTCTCGCACTGGCTCCCCCAGGTTCTTCAATGCCAACCCAGTAAAGCCAGCTCGCTGTTTTTGCCTAGTGCGCCCGAGCCTTGCCCAGCTTGTCTGCCCCCAGTGATAACTCAGCATGTCATGTGGGGGAGGAACTGTGCAAGCCTGCCCCCTTCAGCATATGCAGAGGGAGGCCCTTTCTCCAAGTTGTGGTGCTGAGCTGGATCACTCCACTGCAGGTGCTGCACTTGGAAAGAAAAGAGAGGGGTGCAGAACAACACATCATTTATAGCTTTAAGATAGCAAAGTACTGGAACACCTTGCTGGCCACTTTGTCTCTTATGAGTATGCAGCAATACTCATGGAACTGCCTTCTCATGGCAGAATGGAACACATGAAAGCTTTGCTGGCATTTGGGCCATGATTGTCTTTCTGACTGGCAGCAATTTTTGAAGGGTGAATTCTTTCCGAGGTCTATAACCTGAAATCTTTCAATGGAAGAGGCCATGAACATGAAGTACTTTGATTCTAAGTGGGGGACTTGGCTTTGCAGTTTTCTAAGGGCACAACCCTAACCTGGAGTTAGGCCGGCACAGTTAGGCCAGCCAAGTTTGACCAGCACAAGGGCCACCACCGTAAAGTGCATTTGGACCACTCTCAGAGTCAAGGAGGATGGTGCATGTCTGTGTAGTGGCCTCTCTGACTCCGAGAGTGGTCCAAACATACTTTACGGTGTCCCTTGTGCATGTCAAACTTGGCTGGCCTAAGTATGCCTGCCTAACTCCAAGTTAGGATTGCGCCCTAAGGTATATCCCCTTGGCCATCAGGAGAAAGACTGGTTGGACTTGATTCTATAAACCATAACTAGGAGCCATCCTAGTAAAAGTGCTAGCCTGACCTCAGCCAGAGTTTTCTGAAACTGATAAGGAGATGCTAAGTTGCAATGTGTTGCAGGAAGTAAGAACCAAAGATAACAAGAATATAAAATTAAATATGGAACTCCTTTTGACGCATGAGTGCCTAGGTCCCCATGAATACAATACATAAGCCCTCTTCAGACCAACCTAATCTGTATAGAAGAATGCATGGTGGGGCCCCGATATTGTGCTCACACACACATACGTGGTAACGTGTACATCTACCCCCAACATTCTGCACATTCATTTTTATGTATGCAGTGATGCAGAATACAGGAACATTTTCTCCTCGTGATTTTTCCACACGGAAACATTCCATATATTCTCCTACACAGATTTGCGACCTCTGAAGAGACTGGCCAAATGGAAAACTGTATTTGTAATGAAAGAGCCACCCTTATTTAATCCTTTAGTCCTTAAATGAAGCAGCCTACTTTATTGGTTAGTTAAAATCCTGGAGCTGGTTAATACAATTGTTCTTTAAACTTTAGGTTGGATAGTGAGTTCTACCTTTTTAATTATGGGTATGGCATTCTATGAACAAATTCTAAACCAGAAAGCAGCCCTTTTTAAATAATGGCAGTTCAATGCAGCAAGTCTAAATTTAGAGTTGCTAGATATAGCCTACTTCTGAGTTTTATAGAAAATTTCAAAAGGCTTCTGAATAGGTTCATGTACTGATCACATGATCAAGCAGTAGTCTCTGTTTCATGTTCCTTTTCCCTTATGATGGCCTTCTCAAGGCAGGCAGTAGCATCAACACAGAATAATTCTTCAGTTTATACGAGTGTGGACATGGCACCAGATTTTATCTGAAGTTAGTTGCAAAAGTGAGAACAGAAATCTTGGCGGTAAAGATCGGGGAAGAATGATCCTTGATTATCCCATTCTTTTTAAGAACTTTATAATTGGCTGTGCTGATTGGTGTAGTACAATGTTTGTCAAACTGTGGGTCGGGACCCACTTGGTCCAGTAATGGCATCTAAATGATTTAGCAACAGGTACTCACTTTTGATTGGCACTTGTGTCAGGGCCCGCCCACCGGAAGTGAGGTCATAGCCGGAACCCAGGAATCGCCCCCAGGAATCACCACGCCTCCTCAGTAGGCTGCGCGGCAGCCCGGGAGTCCCAGGCCTTCCCCGGGGCCGCCGCATGGGCTACCGATTCCCCCCCCAGGAACCGCCGTGCCTCCTCGGGAGGGAGCCCCAGGCAGCCTACCTGCTCACGCTGCTGCTGCCGTCAGTCTCCCTCGCTCCGCTGCCTGCCTGGCTCTGAGAACGTGCAGGCAACTCAAACATGCAGGCAATTCAAACGTTGCAGGGGGCGGAGGGGAGCACCGACGGAGTTGACGAGTGGGCGGGCGAATGGGCGGGGCCAGCCCTAATCCTAGGAACGGGTACTCGCGTACCCCTGCGTACCCGCTACATGACATTTCTGACTTGGTCCCAGATGTCAGGTGGGTTGTGGAAAGCTGGGAGCAGCCATCTTGGAAGCTGCAGACTTTACTCTTGCTAGATTCCTTTTGTAAATGTTAACAGTTTGAATTTTCAAGCAAGGTATTTTTTATAAAAAAAATTGTTTTTAGTTCAATGTTTTTTCATAATACTTTGTCCTAATCTTCTTTTCTGTCAGGGATGTTTCATGGTTGTGCAATTGCTGCAATCTAAAAATACCAGTTTGCATTCCAGGAGTGTCATTTTATTATGTCACAATGAGGGCACATCCTGCTTGAAGATATCACTTCTATCTATGACATCACTTTCAGTTTAATGACATCACTTCTGGTGTGTCCCAGCACGAGTGCCATTCTAAAAAGTTGGTCCCAGTCTAATGGGTTTGAGAACCACTCCTGTAGTGCTTCCTTATCAAAAGAAGGGGTTTGGGAAGAGAGAAAAGGTGTCCCTTCATCTTGTTTTAAGGTACTAGTGAACTGTAGATTGCTTGGCAAACGTCAATTTTTCATAGGTCAGTCCTATACATCTTCACTTGACATCCAGTCGACACTGGATTCAGTGGGCATTATTACCAAGTGCATAAAACTGCAGCTTCATTTGGCTGAAAGGAGAATGACTTTAAGTAGAAACTGACCTATTCTGGCCAGTTGTTAGCTTTGATTTAGGACCCAATCCTATGGGCCTTAGCATAGGTGAGACGAGTGTAACATCCGTTCTTTTGTTCCAAAAGGTGCGTAAGACACCTTCAGTGCCGACACTGGGCATTGCAGGCTTTTCAGGTGGGGTGGGAGGGTATTCCAGGGTGGGGTGAAAGTGCTGGTGATCCTCTCAGTCACTACTGGGGGGAAATAAGAGTTTTGGCCAATTTATTAACCTTGAGAAATGGAACCTAGAAGGTTGGTTGTTCTCTTGCATCATTACAGAAATGATGTTCTCTTGCATCATTATAGAAATTTACCTTGTATGAGGTGTGAAATTTTGTGAAGGCTGTTCCCATAATGAGACTCATCACCTCTGTGCTGACCTTTTCAGTAGGCAGACTCTTGAAATGGCAGGTGACCAAATGAAGCTGCTGGCAGAACATCTCTGGAACAGATTGGAAATATGGCCTTAATGAATGTCAAGAGTGTGCAGCTCAATACATGACCTCAATTTGAGGTCATAGTTCACTGGCAGAAGTGTCTTGGGGGGAAAAGATCACGTGTGTTTTGTGCCAGAATTCTACATGAGTGTTTCTCAAACTGTGGGTCGGAACCAGTTTGCCAGTTTCAGGTGGGTCCTAGGGCAACCATCATTGAAAATATGGGAAGATGAGACAGTGGACAGGGGGAGGGCTGTGTGGTTATTTTGCTTGTGTCTAGGTTGTAAATAGTTTTTTTTTTCCTTTCTGATTCACTTTGCTATTGGAAAACGGCTGAAAAATAACCCAACTGATTGCTGCATTCTCAGAAAAGTGGCTGCCTCTAGCATCACAATGATGGCACTTCCGACCATGACATCACTTGGGTCCTGGACAGATCGTTATTTTAAAAAGTGGGTCCCAGTGCTAAAATGTTTGGGAACCACTGCACTACATTATCTAATGTGTAACTCTATAAGTCTCTAAGAGCGAATACATGTTTGGTTACCTTGTATTTTCTTAATCATTAGTCAGAGACACTTCATCAAGGAAGCCTGTTGAGTTTCTTGCTTTCCTGTTCGTGGAAATTGAGTGATGGTTTTGAAGTGCTGGGCAGCCCAATCCGAACAGCTTACCTGGCACATATCCAGTGCTGGGTTGGGGCTAGCTTCAGTTCAACTCTGAGTAAGGAGAATTAATTCCCCTTACCCTGTGTCATGCAGCAGTCTCCCCAGTAGGGCTACTCAGATCTGCAGCAGCAAGCTCGCTAGTGCAAATTCGAGGCCCCCGTGTAAGGCCGGGGCTGGGGATTAGGATCTGGCCTAAGTGCCGGAGGCTGGTCTCACCCCCCCTCCCTAGACTTGTCCATCCATAGGCCCTCCCACCCTAACCCATCCTCCCTCTGCCCTCGTTCTGCCCTCCCCAACCGCCCATGCCGGACACCCTCAGCCAGCATAAACATACCTTCCTGGGGTAGTGTGGAGCCTGGATTTGGCCAGCGCCATGTCCTCTCATCAACTCCCAAGTCGGCACAAATATGCCTTATGGCATGTTTGCCACACTCCTGGGCTGGCAGAAGGGATTTGTGCCGGCCTACAGAGCACGTAGGATTGCTCTCTAAGTTTCTATTTCCCATTGTGATCATTCTCTTTATGATCACACGTAACTCTGTATAACCGCTAGAGTGGCCAACACTGATGAGACGAAAGCTTCAGTTCTCTGTAGTAATCTCAAAGTACCGATGCCCTTTGCAGGACGGTATCTACAACAGTGGCATTTTGGAAAAGGGCAGAGACTAGTGAAGTGCCTAGAGAACTTCCCTTTCAATCAGTGAGTGATGCGTCAGGGGATGTCAAAGAGGGTGGAACATTAGAATGTCTTATGTGAGAGTGAATTGATAACAATGCAGAAATACGTGGTAGTGAATAGTCTCAGTAACCACGTCTGGTCATGTGTCTATAGGAAGTTTAATGTCTGTGTTATCTTGAGCATGAGAGAAGAACTATATATTTTGATGCCAGTTTTCCTTTATAATCATATCTACAAACTGAACAAAAAAATGCTAATATTTTCTTAAGCTTTTATGACATTTAGTGCTTGTTTAATGGTACACTATGGTTACATATTGCTCCTAAGGTTTACTTTGGTGCATACCAAAAATGCCTTCAGCAAAAGAAAATGTTGATGTTCCTGACTATAATTTTGTGTCTTGCTTTTTTCATTTTTACCTTACAGATTGACAATCGCACATGTAATGGGACATTACAGCACATTAACCCATACTATGTGGCCAGCAACAAAAAAATTAAAAATAATGTTCTTCCTTGCTGATGGAGAATGTTAAAGAAGCTTTGGATTGGCAAAAAAAAAAACCCTGCTTGTTCTTAGATCTTGTTCTAACTACAAGATCTGTCTTAGGGCCAAATCAAGAACTGCCCGGCCACCTGGGGATGGAGCGGTAGCCAAGGGGCTACAAGGGGAGACTCCACGGGGGAAGAGGAAGTTTGTCCCCACGGTAAGGATGCAGGGTGACCAATGGGTCTCCTCGCTTTGGGGTTGGTTATTTAGCTAGTGCAGAACCAAGGGCGTTTGAGTAAGGCTACTCGGCCTTACTCAGAGGTCGGGAACCGACGGCAAGAGTCACTATCAGTCCTGCTGCGCCCCACTCCTCCACCGCCCCGGAACACCCTCCCGTCCCACCCAGAACAGCCACAACGCTGGCAAGCAGGGCTCTCTTCAGTGTGGCCATGGCCACTGTCACTGTGGCACCACTCCAGCACTCATGGTAACAGCTTAACAGCATTGTAACAGCATTGTAGGTGCTTTATGGCACCTTTTGCAACATTTGCCCGGGCAGTATGAGCGTACCATTGGATTGGGCCGCGTAGTCTAGAATTGGCTCATTAAGAAATAAAATCCTTTTGCATTGACATATAAAGTAAAAAAGAGCCTGTGGAACGTTTCTTCCTAGTAATTCATGTGTAGAAGGGCCCAATCCTATGGGGTTCAGTGCCATTGGCGCTGGCCCATTCCATCTCCGGGTGTCACAAACGTGCAGTAAAACACATTTGCGCCACTGCCGGTGCTGGGCCAGCCTCAGACAGTGCTGGGCCCAGCAGAGGCGGATCTAAGGGGGGGGGCAAATCTGTAAGTTTTGCAAGAAGCCTTACCTTGCAGTGGAAATCACTCCTCTCCTGCACTGTTCTAGCCAATCCTCACAGGGAACAGCAACATCTTGGCATTGCTTACTGGCTACAGCAGCAAGGGAGAGGAGGGATTTACATGACAGGGTAAGGCTCCTTGCAACACTTACAGATTTGCCCCCCCCTTAGATCCGCCTCTGGGGCCCAGCGCCAGATGAAGAAGATGTGACACCGACCCGTGGAAAGCACTCCTGCCAGTTGGAGGAGCGACTTTTGGAGACAGGGGAAGGAGGGACTGGGCGGGGGTGGTGGTGGAGAAGACGAGCGGGCTAAGGCGGGGTAGGACCAGCGGTAAACGTCTCCTTCCCTCAAGGAGACTATGGTGGCTGTTGCAGCTTCCATAGGAAGCAACAACCGCCATTTTGGCACCGTTGCCTGTACGGGAGCCCAGCAGCACAGGATCAGGCTGCCCGATGTCTTGTGAATTTTCAGCTCTCTGATTACTCAATTGCATATATTTCAGTCTGTGGATTTTCTTCCTTTCTTTTCCTCTTTTCTTTTTTTTGTGTGTTTATGTGAAAAGCCTTTTGTGGGAATGTTTTTCAGACTTGTTTACTCTAGTTTGGCAGAGCTGCTCATAAAACTAGCTGGCCAAGTATTCTTAAAAATATTTGATCGGGGAGAAAATGTATAGTTTCCTTAGCCAAAAAGCTTAGTTTGGGGTTCTGGCCAAGCTAAACAAAATTGACTTTGGTTTTATAACATGCATGCCTCTGTTTTCAGTTGTTGTGAGACATGGGATGCATTTCTTTCCAACATAAAGCCTCTGAGAAACACATGCAGTCCGATGCTATGTGTGTAAAAACAGTCTAGCAGCACCTTTTTTGCTGCCAGGCAATTATGGGTTGTATCCAATAGAACAGTGGCTCCCAAACTGTGGGTCAAGACCCACCAGTGAGTCATGAGCCAGTTTCAGGTGGGTCACAAAGCACCAAGAGCAGCCATATTGAAAATATGGGGAAAATGGGATGATGGAACAGAGGCGGGGGTATTTTGCTGGTGTCAAGGTTGTAAATAGGCCTTTTTTCTTTCTGATTCACTCTGCTATTGAAAAATGGCTGAGAAATAACCCAACCTATTGCTGCATTCTCAGGAAAGCAGCAGGCTCTGGCATCATAGTGATGGCACTTTCGGACATGACATCACTTCCGGTGGGTCCCGGACAGATTTTCATTCTAAAAGTGGGTCCCAGATCTAAAGCATTTGAGAACCACTGCAATAGAAGAAGCTGCTACCATCCGATCAACTGATCCAACCCAATATAACTCATTTTTCAGGCAAGAGACATTCTCCCCAGGCATTCTCCCCAAGTGACTTAACAGCAGCTAAAATCTATTCCTGAAAGTTCATTCACTATCCCCGATCCAGACTCTTCCTTCCAAAGCAGAAGCAGGACTTTGGGCACAAGACACTTGCATTATCAAGCGTGTGGAGCAGAGAGGTTTATCAAGCATGCACAAAAAGCAGCGTTTGGCCTCGTTCTTCATGCTTCTGTGTAGACCCCTTCCATGGCTGCTCAGAGCTGCATGGCTGCAACACTTACTGGGGAACAGTGACAGACAGCCCAATCCCAGCAATCCTAACCCTTGTTCTGGCAGCGCAGCCTGACTTACAGCATCGCAAAATGCGGTGCTCTATAGTGTGAGATTGGGCCACTGCCAGAAACAGCTAGCAGTGCTGGTTGTGCGGCAGCAGCTTCCCTTGAACCCCCCGTGCCAGTAAGTCAGTGGGAAGGAGTGGGAAGACTGATAATGTTTCTGGGGGGGGGGTACTGGGAGGAGGGAGTAGATCTGGTGCCAATGAGTCATCCTGGATCTTATCCCCTCTTTTCAGAACCTCTCTACCACTTTTCTCTCCCCTAACATACAGCACCACAATAGTTGGTAAATATCCTAGGAGGCTCCTTGTCAATTGGGGAGCCTAACAGGCATAAGTATTGTACCAAATATTGTCACTTACTTCCGGCAGGCTATCCTATTCTCACCACCACCACCATAGGATGCAGTGTATCCAGTGGTGTCATTCAAATGATTTAGGAACAGGAACTCACTTTTGATTGGCACTTGTCTTGATTGGATTGGCACCTGGAACCAGCCACAGAGCCCGTTAGGATCCGGAACGCCCGTTCTGGTCCGTTCCCCCTGAATGACATCACTGAGTGTATCCCTTTTTTGGCATGGCTGCATTGGCACTGGCAGCAGGAGATCGGATTGGGCTGCAAGAGTTACACTCAGGGCTTCATCTAGCCAACTTACAGAATACTCAAGGTTCCCTATCACTGTGCCATTTGCAGCAAAACGTGTTGACAATTGCAGTAGAAATGTATGACCTTTACAGTGAAATAGCTGTGTCAGAAGTATGCACGTTGTATGAGTCAGCAAATTTTTCTCACATGGCAGTCGAAACCCTAGCCTGCCAGTTGTCTGTGTTGGCCAGTAGGTATGTGGAAAGGTGAGGAATTTGCTAAATGCAAATGAGCATGTCAGTTGAAACTTTACCTTTTTATTTTAAAACATTTATGTCCTGCTTCTCTCATTACGGATCCAAGGCAACGGACACTCTTGCCAAAGTACTACCACAGAGGTTTCTGCATTCCAGACTAAAGTTTCACTGGCGTGATCTAAAGTCGTACAAACAACTGTGCATCTTTGGAGTGGTTAAACTGCAGCAGGGGAATTTCTTTAACTGATGTTGCACCAGTAACCTGAATGCTGAATGACTTGCATGATTGACTAGATAATGCACAAGAAGAGAGAGCAGAGGTTTTGGCCCACAAAGCTTGTGAAGTGCTTGAATAAAACATGATTCCCTGATTGACAGCTCTTTTAATAGGCCATGCGTTCGGAATAAGCCTTGAGCTGTCTAACTAGGCATAACTTTGGGGAAGGGCATTGCGGGATTTTTTCCCCCCTCTTTGGTCATTAAATATTGCATACTAGCTGACATTTCTTTTAGAGGTCAGCTAATGGGATTATAGATATTGTTTGCTATATCCACATCAATAATGCAGCACGAGCCTCTTAAAGAATTGATTTTGCTGTTATAGGAGAATAGCAGAAAGCAGAATTTAAGGCTCTGGTCACAAGAGACTTGTGATACTTCAGGTTTAACATCAGTCCTAATTACAGCCACTTTGGCAATTGGCTAATTTAAGCGTTATAAGCCTTTGGAGTTAGTTGCTTGTAAATGTTCTTGGAATTGCCGCGTTCTGTCTTCAGGACTCTATAGGAGAGATTAGAATTATCCTTTTTCAACATTTCTTGGTAGTATCTTCTGATATATCCAGATACAAGTGCAGGAAATAACGTGGGGTTGTCAGCTGAAGAACAGTCATTTGACCCTTTCTCTCCAAGAAAGAAGGTAGCTACAATTTATAATAATAACTAGCTTGTCCTTACCTGGCATTGCCCGGATATTTATGTATCCCAAGGTTCTATTAGACAGGAAAAGGAATGAATTCTATCTATAGTGTAAAATCAAAGTAATTTTATGTACAGGAAATTAAAAGTATAAGTACAGTTTAAAAATTATAAAGTAAAATCTTTTACAAATTTGCTATAATATTAATTTAACTCAGAACTTGATTATAAACCACAGTTTTAGTTTCACCTCCAGGAGCAAGAATACATAAATTCCAGGAGCAAGAATACATAAATTCTTGGGTGAACCCACCCTTGAGCAAGCAACATAACGTTGTCCATGGGAGAAACATGGCGATCTCAAATCCACTCCACAGTACTTAATAGACTGCCCCTGTGACTTGTTGATCGTGATTGAGAATGCAAGTCTCACTGGAAATTGCAATCTCTTAAAATAAAAACGGAGATCCATCAGAATGAGTGGTATCCATGGGATAAAAACTGTTTCACCCTCTCCCTTTCTTGTTAAGATAGTCGCTTCAATTACATTACCCAGCATCTTCTTGACACACAACCTTGTACCATTGCAAAGTTTTGGCAGGTCGAGGTTCCGTAGTAAAGTAATTGGAGATCCCATTGTAAGTAAAAGACGATGTGGTGGCAATCCAGCTGGATCAAGTGAGTATAGGAAGTCTGATGGGAAATTGACGACCTCATAGGCATCTACTATCGATAGCCTTGTATTCAGTTACTACGCCTGGTAACATGGCAAATATTTGATTGGAGTCCAAGACCGGAGCATAATGATTTCTAAACATTTCCAGAAGGTTCTACAGAGTTCTATTCGTTCTGTTCGACTAAACTTGGGCTTAAATGTCATCGGGACTGTCACCAATCAGTTTAGCGACCCTGAAAACTATGGATTTGACCCTAATGTCGGTCATTTTGGAAATTTTATTTTTCATGCTGATGGGGGCTGAACATGGACTTAAATGGCATCGGGAGTGTCAGTATTCATCTCAGTGACCCCGAAAACTATGGATTTGACACTAATGTCGGTCGTTTTCAATTCAATTCAATTCAATTCGTTTCAATTCAAATTCGACACTAATATCGGTCGTTTTCTATTATTTTTACAGGTCACCCCCTTCCCACCCCCACCCCTAGGGGTGTGTTCTATTAGACTAAACTTGGGCTTAAATGTCATCGGGACTGTCACCAATCAGCTTAGTGACCCCAAAAACTATGGATTTGACACTAATGTCGGTCATTTTGGACATTTTATTGTTCACCCCTTCTCACCCCCACCCCTAGGGGTGCTAGGGGTGTCTTACCCCCACAGTATTTCTAGAAGTGGGATGAGTTGTGAAATCTGAAATCAAATGGTGTCCTCTACTCCACCATCAGCGTGCTGCGGATATTCGATTTCCAAGCACTGTATCTTGCACCCCTTCTCAACCCCCCCCCATGCTGAGGGGGGCTGAACTTGGACTTAAATGGCATCGGGAGTGTCACCATTCATCTCAGCGACCCCGAAAACTATGGATTTGACACTAATGTCGGTCGTTTTCAATTACTTTTATATGTCACCCGCTTCCCACCCCCACCCCTAGGGGCGCTAGGAGTGTCTTACCCCCGCAGTATTTCATTCCTGATCGTAAGGCATATGTGTACCAAATTTGGTGTCAATCGCTCCAGGCATTCCAAAGTTATGCTGGAACACACACACACACATCCACTTTTATATATATAAAGAACACCATACCACCATCATAATCAGTCCCAGAACCGTACAACTAACCTCAGACCAAAGTTTTGAACAACAGTGTGAATAATAATGGAAACTACACTTCTCAAACCATAGTAGAAAAATATGTTCTTAACTGCCAACCAAATAGGCAAGGAGCCAATCTAGGGTGCAATCCTAACCTGCACTGGAATACCTGGCCTGTGCTGTATCCAGCACAGGTTAGAAGCCGGCTAGCACACAACTCAGAGTGCAATCCAACCCAGCACTGGATTGGCAAGGCCGGCCGGCCAGCGCCAAATCCAAGGCTGGGTTCGGGAGGCTAGAGCCTCCCTGTGGCAAGGGCACGTTTGCGCCCTTACCGTAGGGGAGGCTTCAGCCTCCTTGATGCGCTCCTCAGCTCTGTGCCTGCTAAATAGTGGCCTTCTGGACGGGCTTACTATTCAGCCATGGCTGAATCTGGAGCCCGCCCACAACCTCCCTCCCCCCCCAATCCCATGTCCACCCTGACACGGAGCCTCCCTCAAGCAGGGCTAAGGCCGTCACTTTGATGCTATGACGTGGATTGGATTGCGCTGCCCGTGTGAGAGGATTTTATTCCACTTACCCTGTGTCATGTGCCGGCCAGCCCTATGTGGCTACTCGGATCTGGGGCACAAAACCAATCAGCATGTGTAACACTGGTCGGGCCGGGGCTTAGAATTACCTAGTAGGTCGGCCAGGCCATTCCCACCCACCTCCTGGGCCCAATCCACCTCCTGCACTGCCCTTCACCCCCCCCCCCCCAAAAAAAAACCCATCGCCATTCTTCCTTGCTGCCACCCTTTCCAGTCCCCTGTGCCGGCCTTCCCAAGCCAGCAAAAAACTACCTGCTCCATGCGCAAGTCCGAGTAGCTAGCTGCCGAGTAGCCACAGACATGCTTTATGGCTACTCAGGAGCCAGCACAAGGGACTTGTATCAGCTTTATTGGGGGGGGGGGTGGATTTGCAATGCTAATCTCTCAGGCAGGGAGTTTAATGTAATAGATGCCATTATGGAAAAGACTCCCTCTCTTGTCCCAACCACAGTTCCATATGGAGGGAGGTGGTCTTTTAAGTGGTTAGATCCTAAGGCCAGCACTTTGAACTGTGCTCAGAAACAGACCATCAGCCAGAGAAATATACAGCATAGGTGCCTGATGATTTTCTCTCGTGCAGTGGGTGCTGTACATTGCTAATGTCTGTTGAACTGTTAATGTACTAATGTAGGACAATTATTTATCTGTAGTGATTAGCAAACTTCCAACCAGTAGGATTCAGCTTTTAAAAAAAGTGGCACTCAAAGATCTGAAGGTTTCTGCAAAATGGGGTGAGATGCAAAATGGTGAATTTGAGAGGGGCCATATGCTTGGCCTGCACATGCACGTACAAATTCACATTACCTATAGATGAGGGATTCCATCAATGCTGTTAGAATAACATAGTTTAGGGAAACAAGTGTCTTCGTTGTTGCTAGTAAAACATTGGGAGAACACTTTGTCAATCTACTGAAAATTATACAGCAATCTGCCAGTAGATCCTGATCGACTTTCTGGCAAAGCTTGATTTATGATACGATTTATTAGATTGTAACAAACATAATTTGCATTATATGATTTATTAAACAGCTCCTTGGCTTTTAAATTGGCGCAGAGTAGAAGATGACATCATATCCTATATACTCAAGTGGAATATATGTATACTGTCGGGGGTGGGGATGCTTGGGCAGTCACTATGTCAATCGGTATGTGCGTATTTCTGTTTGTGGAAAGTTGGCATATGCTGTCGGCATATTAAAGTAGTCATGCAAAATTGGATATGTTGTAGGTGCGCATGGCAATTGTGAGGTATCCAATCTTGTTACTGGGAAAAGTTACTGGAACAACTTCTGGAATTGTCAGGAGGAGATATTTAATTTTTATGTGTGGGGAAAAAAATCCAGGAAGGATATGATTAAACTTTGCAATGTAGCCATATGAAGACTGGCAACCCAGTCTGTTGGAAACCCAGTTCTCATAGTGCTCAGTACTAGAGACGGCAGTGAAATTTTGTACAACTCGTGCTCTTGGGATGGATCAATCCATTATTTAAAAAATCAGAAAACATTTTATATTCAGAGTCCTGCTTCCCATTATAAAGTGTCAAGCTGTGCAGGATTATACCTAGTTATGCTGTCAGTGTGGCTCCAGATTATTTCTGATGATTTCAGCTAAGAAAGAGAGCATGAATCATCCATCAGTTTATTGTAAGGCACAGCAGACATTGTTGTAAATATATCCTGTCTGGAGATCCTATTCCAGTAATTGGTCTAAAATAACTGCTGACATCACAAATGATAACGCAAACTACAACCCTGACATAAAACAACAAAACTCCAGTGACCACTCCAACCAGGCGTATAAAGCTAATGCACTCGCTCTAAAGTTTTGTCAATACAAAAATAATTTGGATCCAAAAGGAAAACCAAGAGCCAGTTAAAATGTTTTAGAAAAGACATAGTGTACACTCTTTCCAAGACCACATTTTTGAAAACAATGTAGGCAAGGAATTGCATGTTTCAAGGTTGCCGCCTCTCCACAATCACAAAAACAGCCACATCCCATTTTTATATGCAAACTGCCCGATCCTATCACCTATTAACAGGCGCAGATCCAGAAGAACTGGCCTGGAAGACGAGTCCCAATGCATCTGTGGTGTTATGGAAAAGGCCCTGTCCCATGTAGCCACCCACCGCCCCACTGGTAGTGGGGCAGTGTTGAAAAGGGCCCATGAAGGTACTCTGAATGTACAGGTAGGTTTGTGTGGCAGAAGCAGTAGCATCCTTAGAGGGAGGGCGAGCGCTAAGTTTTGCAAGGTGCCTTACCTTGCCATGTCCTCTCCCTTGCCATCATAGCCAGTCCTTGCAGCAAAAGCTACGCCTCCATGATGCTTACTGGTAAGGTGCCTTGCAAAACAACACTTTGCCCCCTTTTAGGAACACTGCTGGGGAGAAGTTCTGAAGACTACTTATTCCAGATTTGGGACTGTAAGTGACGCAACCAGCACTCTGAATTGTGCCTGGAAACCATGAATAAAGCAATGGATTTGCCACCCAGTTACTGTATATGCTCTGACTGGCCTACTACTTTATTGCCTCCTGGTTTTCTCATTCTGGACCAATTGTGGTTTCCTCGCAATCTTCAAAGCCAGCCCCACATAGACCATGTCCAGAGCAGTGTGTTAAGACTCAGGCAGAGAACACTTGGGCTCAGATTCCCTCACAGCCATGGCACACACCTCCTGACTCTGGACCAGTCACAGCTGTGCAGCCTAAAGGAAATATCTGTTACTTCAGCAAATACTGCCACATCATCCGAATGCTTTTTTCACTATTGAGGTCAGATAATTTAAACTTTTTTTCTCTGCATTCTTTTCTTGCCTTTCTCTTC
>JAJKFI010000002.1:36703155-36717886 GCA_029204185.1 Lerista edwardsae | reverse complement strand
TGTGTGTGTGTGTGTGTGTGTGTGTGTGTGTGTATTTGCACTAGGACTTTTCAATAGAACAAACCTTTCGCTTTGCAAGAAACTGGGGTCATACGGCTGTCTCCAACTAAGAGGGTTTTATAACCATGTGGCGGCACTGCAAGGTTTTTTTTTTCATAGCTGTCATTCTGAAAAAATCTCAAACCGCCTTGCCTTTTAAGAATACTGAGATTGATCCTCCCACTACAGTAAGGATCAAAGCAAGATCATTATTTGGATAAAAACCCAAAACTGCCTATTGCTTTCACCTGAGCACTTTTCATTCAGTTCTTCTGAATAGTTCAGTGGATATTATAAGATCCATTCTCTTAATTGGTGCCCCTTCCATTAAATTAGAAACAAAAATGTAAGCAATTTGGCTGGATGAGTTTCAAAGTTGTGTTAGTTTCTTACAGTGACTGGCTTTTAAATGTATTTAAATTATAAATTTGAATTCAATGAGACTCAGGGCACAATCCTAACCTGGAGTTAGTTCAGCACAGTTACACCAGCAAGGTTTGGCTGGCACAAAGGACACCATAAAGTATGTTTGGACCACTCTTGGACTCAGAGAGGCCAGTATCCTCCCTGACACCAAGAGTGGTCCAAATGCGCTTTACGGTGGCTTTTATGCTATTTTCCAAAAGCAAAGTGAATCAGAAAGAAAAAAGACTATTTACCCACGCAAAACAACC
Organism: Lerista edwardsae; assembly: GCA_029204185.1. Taxonomy (NCBI): domain Eukaryota; kingdom Metazoa; phylum Chordata; class Lepidosauria; order Squamata; family Scincidae; genus Lerista; species Lerista edwardsae. Next base: position 36,717,173 of record JAJKFI010000002.1, on the reverse strand, counting down.
ACACAGCTCTCCCCTTTTCCAGCATCCCATCTTCCCATATTTTCAATATGGCTGCTCCAGGTGCTTCATGACCCACCTGAAATTGGCTCACAACCCACTGGTGGGTCCTAATCCACAGTTTGGGAATGTCTGGTGTAGAGGATTGCAGCCTCTACCTTTCTCTTCCTATCTTTCTCTTTGCTGCTTGCCTTCCTCTGCACCCAAACTGTTATCTAGAAGCAAGGCAGAGAGCTGGAAAAGGGGGGTTCCTATCTTTGCGTGCTGCTTTTTCCTCTAATGTGCTGATGCTCCTTTTGTTTGGACAGGAATAATATAATCCTCCAGCTCAGGCTGACTTTGTATGTAGCTGTTCAGGTGCCTAATCTTTATATAAACCCTCTTTGTGCTACAGATAAGGAGCAGAAGTAATAAGGACCATCTATCCCATTTTGTGCAAGGACGATTTGTGAAATGTGTCTGATACATTAACGCCTGCAGAATGATAAAACTCCTGAACATGCGAACCTTCATCACTTGCAGTTAGGCAATTGAACAAGACAGTGGTTACATTCTGAAGTGCTGCCCTGTAATGGAGTGTCCTTGAGCTGTCAGAACAATGAGAGGGTGTTCCCTTGTCGGAAATTGACATTCAGATTTTGCAGGAGTTTCCCATTTTGCGCTGTGTTGTTAAGACTCTGGTTACAGACTCGATGCCATTTAGACTTAAATGTTGCTCTTAGGTGAAACTTAATCTGGAACTTCCAGATGACAGGATACTGTACATTAATGAAGATGGAACTTTTTCATTCCTACATGAATGGTTCAAATCCCCAGAGCCCCAAATGCCCCCTTACCTCTTTCTCTCCTTTTTTTCCCCCTTAAAGCCAAAGTTAATGGATGATATATGTGTTTCAGTGTACTTGGAGCAGGGGCTGGTCTCTTCTTCAAGTGAAGTGCCAAGTATATTCATGATGCCATATACATTGTTTGCCTGGTTGGGCAGGAATGCTTTGAAAGCTTTAGACTGGGATCTGAAGAACTTCATGCACATGCCCTAGATTTTTTATAACATTGATGTATGCACGTGCACATGCTCACATTCATGTACTGTATGTCATGTTGGAGGCTGTTCCAGAATATATCCAAATATCGAGAAGAAGCTGGTTGGGCAACCTGCTATGTTCACCTGCCACATTCCAGTGCTAAGTTTCAGATGGTCAACATGGATGTGCAGATAGTTAGTTGAGATACTGACTAGGCTAATGTCTTCCTATATGTCCATTGCTGTTTTTCTTGGAATACGGATTTTGAAATGGGTTTGCCGATTACGACAAATCGGGGCATTTGGGTAGACAGTTTCAGTGGCCCATCTCCTGTACATAGAAGTTTCTTTTCACCATGAAACACTTCGAGTTCTTTCTATGGCTTTTGCCTATGTACCAATTCAGATTAGTGAATCTTCCCCTTACCAGGTTTTTGGGAGCAGTGAATAATTTTTCAAACACTTAATGATGACTAAGAACAAAGATTGGTTGTCTGGTTCCACTCTTTGAAATGAAGTTGTTTTAATAGTGGAATTGGGATGGATGTGACATCAGATCCTCATCTGAACTTTGGGGCCATTTTAAAAAAAAAACCCTGACCTGTCTGACTTGCTCTACTGGCCATAGTGTTCAATGCATCAGTATTTTTATTTAGCTTTCTGTCTTGCTCCATACCCATAACAATCCCTGGACTTCTTAAACAAAAAATAAACCAAAACCTCTACAGGTAGATCTCTCGTCTTTAACACCTTTGCTGTTTGTTTGTAGAAAATCAATTGTCTGTCATTGCTGCCTTTTTACATTCCTGAAACACATGTGAAGCAAACCCCCCAATGATGTCAGTTTTCCACTACCACATTGACAGGCTTCTACTGGTCCAGAATTATATGCAGAGCTATATAAAATGCTGCAGAGGGCTTTGATTGGCAAAGCAAGTTGTTGATCTAGTTCAGAATTGTTTTGATGGGAACAAGCTCTGATTGTTTCCCCAGGCATTGTTCTTGCTCTTTGACAATGCTTATTCATTGTTTAACTTTTGTTTCCATAGTTGTGGTCTGAGTCCTTTTAGCCGTGTGAGAAAGTCAGTTCTCATGATCCATTTTGACCATGATTGGTGCATTTGTACAACCTAGAGTAACTTTTGATTATACCAACAGAATAGCTATTAGTGGGAATGTGTTTGTGGTTCTACCATACAGTGACTGTTTTTTAGCATGGGAAGTTTCTCTACTACTTCAAAACTGTTATGATTTGCTGTGATTCAATCAATTGTGATTTCACCTTATAGCAAAATGATTGTAGTTTTATGATGAGCTGGATGACAGTGAAATGTCAGCTTTGTTCCATATTGGACAAAGTAGTCTATACAAAAAGTTTATTTAGAGCGCAATCCTAACCTGGAGTTAAATTGTGAGCATTTTAGGGGAAAGAGACCCTTCTTTGTTATACTGTATGAATCACTTTCAGACTTTTTTGTTGACATATTCTTAATCATAGCTCAAATTAAATTGAAATGTGTAGAGTTGTAAGAAAACCTTGCAACATTAAAAGATTAGACACAGGGCACAATCCTGACCTGGAGTTACGCCGGCACAGTTAGGCCAGGAATGTTTGGCTGGTACAAGGGGTACCTTAAAGCGCATTTGGACCACTCTCGGAGTAAGGGATGATGGTGCACATCTATGTGCTGGCCTCTCTGACCCTGAGAGTGGTCAAACATACATTACTGTGTCCCCAGTGCTGGCCAAACTTTGCTGGCCTAACTATGCCAACTTAACTCCAGGTTAGGATTGCGCTCAGAGCATTTGAAATCCTAGGTGAAGATTTAGCAAATACAAATATAAATTGGAGGGCAATCATCTGCTTAGGAATGTCTCTAGCCCTAGCAGTAATTTCTTTATTGACTCCCATTTTGTCACCAATATATTGATTTTTTTCACTTCTGGAATTATTTATTAGGGGAAGGAGAAGAGTTGTGTTGTCCAGAAAAGATGGAGCTGGCTTGCTTATATTGCACACATCCATTCTATTCTTGGCAATAAGCATATGGTAGAAATGAGTATTAAGTGCTTGAATGTCCTGTGGATCTTTCTGCCGCTGACACACTGCTTTAAAAGAACAAATTTACTTTCAATCAGACTCTGAACATCCATCCTGTGGCAACTTAAAGGTTTCCCCATCTTGTGAAAACAGCTTTAATGGAATCCACTCTAGCATAAAGGTCACCTTGTTAATGACTTGCTTTTTGCCTTCATTCTCTTGGCAATACCGAGAGATTGCACAGTTCAAGATGCTGGGAGTCTTCAGGTATTGGATTTTTAAGCATATGTATCTTTTGAAAGGTAATTCTCGTTTTTATTGGCGAGGTAGATAATGTTAGCAAATTACCGACCATGGCTCTAGGGGAAGACTACCAAAAAGTGTATTGCCCTGCACAATATATGCGACATTGAGAATTTATTATTTAATTTAAATATTTGTATCCCGCCTTTCCATTTGCAGGAGCAGATGGTCAAGGTAGCTAACAACGTAGAACAGTATATAAAACAATTTTACAAAAAGAAAAAGGAAGGACAGATAACGACAGCAGGTGACAGATCACACAAACACAATACAAAACAAAAAATGTTTTTAGACCCTGGCGAAAGGCCATGAGGGAGGGGGAGGTTCTTAGTTCCCCCTAAAGCAGTGATGGCGAACCTATGACACACGTGTCAAAGCTGACACACCACGACATTTAGGGTGACACACTAGCATTCACCAATGCCTGGCAATAACTGAGTTTGTTTTACTCATTTTTCATTTTTGTTATTATTTGATGCTTCTGTATATAATACATAACACCATACATGATCAGACTATATTTTTTGTTTAAATAAATGAATATAAAGAATTGTTTCTCTTTTGTTTGGGAAGGGGGTTGACACACCAGCAGTGTCAAGTTAAGGATTTTCCTAAGTTTTGACACACTGAGCCCAAAAGGTTCGCCATCACTGCCCTAAAGAGAATTCCATAGTTATGGTGCCACCACAGAGAAGGCTCACCCCCATGCTGCCATCCCTCTAACGGGATGAAGGTGGCACTTGAAGGAGAGCCCCCTCAGATGACATAAGAGTGCAGGCCAGAATATATGGGAGAAGGCAGTCCTCTACATAACCTGTGAAAGGCTTTAAAGGCCAATACCAGTGTCTTGAATTGGGTCCGGAAATGAATGGGCAACCAGTTCAGTCGTCAAAGCAGCGGTCCAACAGAGTCCTCTTTGTCACAGTATAACTGTGTTTTATAGAAACTTATTGTTGATATTATTGATAATCATATCAGTGGTGTCACAGCTAACCAGATGGTTTGTGTTCTCACTAGTTTGAATTCTTCCTAAGATATCACCATATAATGTTTGATGTTCCTAGTAGTGAGGCTCATTGTAGTTCTTCAACTAATCTTATGTATTGGCCACATAGGGATTATTATCATTATTGTCATCATTAATAGGAATAATGGTTGTAATTAGCAGCATAAATATCAACATTGTCTAACGAACGACCTTGAAAATAAAAAAAAAGTAGATAGGAAAACATGCTGCACATTTACACTGACGATTGGTAAAGAACTCTGCCTTCAAGTGGTCACTGATGTTACAGTTCAGTTAAATAAATATTACTAAAGTTTTGGGCTGTTGTGTTTTTCCTCCTAGTTTTAGGGGCAAGAGCTTCCCTATAAGCTTTGTCACCTTACTTATTCCTATATATGCTCCCTACCTAATGGTTGCTTATGGTCTAAGCTCATTTCTGCTTGTCTCTTAGAATTGATTGACAAGCTGTAACGTTTCTTTCCTCTTTTATACCTGATGGGAGTCTTGTGCAACTCCTCTAAAACGCATTTGATTCAGAACTGTCAGTCTAGAAAGAAAATAAGCAGCTGATCACATCTATTCAATGGCTGTGTGAATCAGTCGTCAGTGTTAAGAGAAAAAAACACTCCCTACAGGTTCTGGAAGATAACAGAAAGATAGCACTTTAATCCAGCTGTCATTGCATTGCAACTGATCAATGTCGGTCATTTAAAATGTAAAAGGCAGATGGAGGGTGGGAAGCCCAGATTTAATGAGATCAAAACATATGAAGGACAGTCATTAATAATGGATGGTTCTGCCTTTGTATGTAGAAACTACATCAATAAAGTAAATTGTATGAAAACCTTGACCTTTTTCAGGATAGCAGGACAACCAGATGAATAATTCAAGCTGCATCACAGCCTGGAAAGTTGTAAACCTGATAGTTCTGTTATGTGGCAGAGAATAAGCTGGATATTTTTGTATTTAAACGGCTTTTTAGATTGTCCTAGAAAAATCAAGAAATAATTTCGACATTACACAAGATCAAGACAACACCAAATCAAAATACTGCATGTTGCCTTTTTGAAATGCGCTTAGCCGACTGGCATGTCCTTTGGGATATCGTCACGTTTAATTTTTGAGTGACCTGGATAAAAGTAGCAACATTTAGTGCCCAGGCCTCACACTGAGGACTTGAGGCCAATGTTGTATAGAAAAAAATTGCAAGGATGAGCACTCTACTCAGGTTGACTAAACTCTAGTCACCGAAATTCCCCATTTCAAATGACTCAGTGGCAGCAGTCTCCAGTTTGGAGGTAGCTGTTTTAAAAAATTTGCCTTAATTTAGAAAGCCAGCAGTGATACAGATTCCTTCTCTCTGCCTGTAACTTTTCTTAGTGGACAACATTCATAGCCTCTAATCCTAACATAGGCCCCAAGCCTAAGAAGTGTGCCAGTGGAACATGCATTCTGTTGGCGCACCAGGCCTTCGTGCTAAAAGCCGCATAATGTCTACCAATATTGGCTTAGAACATCAGATAGCGTAATGTTACCAAGTCTTTGCCTAAATAAACAGAGCTGATTGTCCTATTCTGCTCATTCGCTAACATTCTTTACATCTGTCCCTAATTTTTTTTAAATTGTCTAGGTTAATTTAAGCTAACCTTCCATTCCATGAATGGGGGCTTCTGCAAGTAGACCCACCTCACTGAACTCATCAACTGCCTGCACCATTCACTGTGTGCGAGAACGCAATCCTAATCTGGAGTTAGGCCGACACAGTTAGGCCAGAAAAGTTTTGTTGACACAAGACATAAAGCACATTTGGACCACTCTTGGAATCAGAGAGGCCAGCACACAGACGTGCTCCATCCTCCCTGACTCCGAGAGTGGTCCAAACCACTTTACGGTGGCCCCTGTGCCAGCCAAACTTCACTGGCCTAACTGTGCCAGCCTATCTCCAGGTTAGGATAGCTCGCTCTCTCTCTCTCTCTCTCTCTCTCTCTCTCTCTCTCTCTCTCTCTCTCTCTCTCTCTGTGTGTGTGTGTGTGTGTGTGTGTGTGTGTGTGTGTGTGTGAGAGAGAGAGAGAGAGAGAGAGAGAGAGAGACTAGAATGACACCAAGCAGTTGATGAGTTCAGTGGGGTGGTTCCGTAATCATCATCAGCTGGTGGTACTATTTTGTTGTTTCGAATGCAGAAAAGTCTTGCAAAAACAAGTGACTGTAACAAAGAATCCCTCTCTTCTCTGCTGCACTGAGCCAGCCCATCTGCAGACCTTCTTCCCAGAGAGAGAGAGAGAGAGAGAGAGAGAGAGAGAGAGAGAGAGAAATGACTCATCAGGAAAGAGAAGGGTGCTTAACTGAGTAAGGTCAGGAGGAAAGTGAAGGAAACAGGATAGGAGAAAGAGAGGAGGTAATTCAGAAATGTTTGGAGAATGACTTCGAAGTGGCAACGTTTTTAGAGGGTGGTGCCAACTGCAAGGTCATCAGGCTTTCTGAAGGACTTGAGGATTTTCTAGTTCACAAAGAAATGAAGCCATGTCAAAAAAGTAAAAAAAAATCCTTGGGTTGTTTTTTATTTTTAATATGATTTGTTCATGCTGGTTTTGGTTAACCACTCATTAAATTGCAGAAATTGGATAGGAAAGTAATTCAGGGTGCTGATTAATAGATGTGATAGTTATTCAGAAAAAGCAACAATTAACTACATTTAAAATAGCAGTTAAGAAGGCTCGCTACCAATTCGATTATAATATCACACCATTATAATTAGACTGATGAAGGTTGTATATTGTCTTTGAATATCATAAACGAGTGAGAGCGCAATCCTAATCTGGAGTTAGGCCAGCACAGTTTGGCCAGCATAAGGGCCACCATGGGCCATTCTCAGAGTGAGGGAGGATGACGCACATCTGTGTGCTGGCCTCCCTGACTTCGAGAGTAGTCCAAACGTCCTTTACGGTGTCCCTTGTGCCAGCCAAACGTTGCTGGCCAAAATGTGCCAGTCCTAACTCCAGGTTAGGACTGAGCCCTAAATCTTGCCTTGATTGAGAACATAAGCTTGTCACAGTGATGTGAACTTTTAAAGCATAGGACTTCTGGCAATTTTTCCACTTCTGTGTTTACACAAATCCTCTGGAAATTACTTGAAGGATGGACAGCCCAGTCCTATCCTCCACTGGAGCAGACAGGCTGGCTAGGTAGGAGGTGATTGCAGTGCAACTCAGAGTAAGGGGAATTATTTCCCTTTACATTTCCATTTACATTTTCCCTTTACATTATTTCCCTTTATAGTGGCAAGCCATCTCAGTATATAACTACTCAGATCTGCAGGAGCAAAATTGCTGGCACAAATCCATGCAGCCTTTTGTAATGGCCTCCTCAGGAGAGGTGTTGGGGTACAGCCTAGGTCACCCTGGCCAGTCCCCGCTCCCTGGGCCCGGGAGTACCATGTTGAGTACCATGTATGTGTCACATACACAATCTCCCAAGAACATGGAATACTGAACATCCAGTGTTTCATGAGGAACTGCCTCTGGGAGCAGGGTAAGAAAACATGATAGATGCACGTGTGTACACAAGCCTTTGTGGGCACCTAAAGAAACTCGTTTTATTTTGTTTTTTGACAATGGGCTGCATGCAATATATCAGCTTCTGGATAAAGTAGAATTTTGAAAGTGTTCCATTAAAACAAATGGGACAGAGGCTAAAACCATCAAATGAAAGTTGGTGAAATAAAATGTTTTCAGCCATCGAGTAAACATCTGTAAGGTGAAGGCTAATTAATCTTCCCTTTATTTATTTATTTATTTGAATTAATACCCTGCCTTTCCCATGCCGAAGCAAATGCCCAAGGCGGCTTACATGGGTCGGTCTAAACCACCATTTTTCAAAGGGGTGTTTTACAGATAAACAGTATTCTGTGATTCCTTGGATAGGGAGTCTTAGAAACAAATGCAGAAAAGGCCCTATTGCACGTCCTGCCAATCAATCAAGCAGAATCTCAGATGCTGGACAAAGTGGGAGGGTAATGTCATGTTGCTATAATGAATGCTTTGGACTGGTCTTAAAGTAGAATTCAAAACAAATATGGATGTATATTTTCTTTTGTTGCAACAACAACAACAACAACAACAACAACAGGCATATCTAACACCCAAGCTTTCCCGGAGTGCTGGGGGATCATACAAATGAGTGATGCTTTCAGCTTGATGGTGGTCTGGGGCAAAAAGTGAAACCAAACTGAATTCGCTTTTAATCTCAGGAGGCTGTTAGGTGGGCTGCATGATGCTCTTGAGCTGGACTTTAGCCTGCACTTCCATTACTGTGTATCAATAAATTTCCTATTGACATGTGTTCACACTGTTAATTCCATGTCTTCCTCCCAGCCCATTGAAACAGTAATTCATTCTCACCTTGATATATTATACGACATTTTAAACAGTCTGGCAGAGACCTTATTCAATAGAATTAACATTATTCTGGCAATCGAGTTAATGGCATTGGTTAGATGGGCCTTGACCCAATTTTATCTCTTAAAAGTAAATTATGTCTACTCATTCACTGTCAGTTGTATCAGCATTGCAAAACAGCTACCTGCTTTCTTGGCTGCTAGTGCTGGAATAACCCCTGGGACAAGCACCCCCTTTTTGTGAGTGATGACAGAAAACTGATGAGAGCAGTAAAACCAGGATGTCATTGAGGGCACATTCCTAACCTGGAATTAGGTCAGCCCAAGTCACTTGGAGCACTGCAAGCACCCCATAAAACACGTTTGCACCACGCTCGGAGTCAGGGAAGCTGGCGTCTGGATGTGCACTGGCCTCCCTGACTCCAAGGGTGGTCCAAAAACGCTCTGCCGTGTGTTTGCAACATTCCTGGTCCGGCACAAGTGACTTGTGCTGGCCTAACTCCAGGTTAGAGCTGCGCCCTTAGCAAGAAAAAGGAAATGAATCTTTTTCTGACCCCATAAATTAAATAATTCTTTCTGCGTCAAGCTAAATTCCTGACTGGCTCAAAAATATTGGCTCAAGTGCCTGGCTGAAGCAAGTCTAGATTTATTTACTAGTTTTAACTCTAGATTAATTCTCAATTTAGTATACCGTTGTGCACTTGTGGGATGGACTTTGCAATTTATGGTAAAACACTCTGGGCACAATCCTAACATGGAGTTAGGCTGGCACAGTTAGGCCAGCCAAGTTTGGCTGGCACAAGGCAACGATGGTATCTGGTAATGGAGATCCGGAATGCTGGGCGGGACTTACGTGTGATTGGCAGCCCGAGCCCTACAGGTGTGAGTTCGAGAAGCTGACTGCCTGCGACGAGAGCTCCATCTTCATCAGACCGTATGTGCAATTATAGCCTACTTTGAAGGCATAACTGATTGGGAAAGCTTGGGAAAGACTCTTGACCCCCTTGACTAAGTTTTATCTTAATTGGGTCATAAATCTCTACCCTGAAGCTTATAATTCCTCGGCTTGTTCTCTCCAGCTGTAACCCCTCTTATAGTCGCCATTTTGAAAGGCTCTGAACTTGAAACATCTAAGCCTTTGATGCAAATACTTCCTTAATTATTTGCTTATCTACTAAGCCAGCCATGAAGCGATAACAACGATAACAACGAAACATCTCCGGGTTACTTGAACAGTCGTCATTTATTTTGAGCCACTGCATTTGAACTTTTACGATGGTGATTACTAGAGCCCAAGCCACAAGAGGGCACAAAGCAGACAATTTTCACAAGAGCTCCCAGAGATTAATGGACGATTACTGTTTGCCTTCGTCATCAGCTCTCAATCATACTGAGCAAGGCAAAACTGTCTCTAATAGGGGATCATACCACCCTGCAATTAGGGATGCCTTTGGTGACCATGAGACTATTTTTCAACATTCTTTAAGAGGCTCTAATAACAGTGATATGGCCCCTGCTAGCAAGGAAGCTGAAATCTCCATAGATAACGGAAATTGGACCTTGGACCCTGTGCTTTTTCAAAAACTTACATGGCCAGATGTTGTTGTCACCTCAGATATTCCTGACTTCACCATCTCTCCAATTAAAGACTGCTTTTCCGAAAACCCTATGCACAATTCTCAGACATCACAAATGTCCCCAGAAGGCTTAATACACCCCTTATGCCTTCAGATGCGGGACCAATGTTACCTCATGGCCTCGACAATAAAGAACATATTTAAGAAGTTAAACAATATACACCAAGAAATGCTGGCCATGAAAGTCATGGTACATTCAAATGCAAATTTGCTAAGTGATAGAGCTTTGAGAACAGCCCCCCCTGGTGGTGCGTCAATTTTCCCAGATAACATATCAATGAGCACCCGACACATAGAAGACTTGGATGTATTAACAAGCCCTGGCAACAAGGAATCTAAGTTCAACAATTTTATTAACCGAGAGTGTTTTCAACAACCAGTGCCCAGTCAGGCACAAGCATCCATTGTACCCAATCTTTGCTTGCTGGACCAAGATCCCCTTTCATTGGATGAAACATCTTTTGATTTGACATTTTCTAATGAGGATCTTGTAGTCTTAGATGCTTGGCAGGAATCTGATGCCAAAACAACAATTCCCACTCCGGTTGGAACATCAGTAGACCCACATACCCAGGACTTCCACTCCCATCTTGATGGAATGGAATGTATCCAAAGAAATGGCTTTATTATACCCAAACAAAGGGATGTAACAAATCATAAGGAATACTATATCACCATTTACAACTGGCTCCTTGGGCGTCCAAATAACTGCTGGATGACTACAAGAGACGTTAGATTTTCTATATTAACGACGCTTGGCAAGGACTGGCCATACGCTGACTCCTTCTCCTGCGTGTGTCGATATCCCATCCTATCCACCGCTAAAAGGGGAAGAATATTACTAGCCTTCAACAACCTAGATCATGCGCTATTATTCTGGAACCTGCTCTACAAATTTGAGCATGAGCATATTTCCTTTAAATGGGGCATCAGTGGGAAATATGATGGAAACCTCTTACCCCCAAAAAGAGACAAGGTACCTCTACGAAAGTCCTCCTCAAAATATACTTCTAGTAGGCGAAATATTAGAAAGACTACCCAGACAAAACCCAATCGCAGTTCAAGGAACAACAAGGAGCCTGCAGGGGGAACTGATTGGTATGCGGGGAATCCTGATTCATGCCCCTCATATGTGACTTATCCCAATAATATCTCCCTAAGACAAAACTATGACAGCTCCGAGCTGCGACCTCCAAGGAAAGCTGCGAAGCCGCTTCAATCGCTGCTCCAATTAGCTCCTACCCAATGTCATACACACTGGGCAACTAAGAATCCTGGTTCTCTTCCTTGTAAGACTATTGCTCCCTCTGTCCTGTCAGGAAAAACGACGGGTTTTGCTCCTTCGCCTTCTAAGAATCCAGTTCGGTTCCCGAATTCTTCTTCTATCCAGTCACCTGTGTGGCCACCAGAGAACCATCTAAGCTCCCCGTCGTGGAGACACCCAATGCGCCATGATGCTATGGAAAGTTATGTATTTAACAGTCTCAACTCTTATAGAGATAAAAAACTGACCAGGGAGGCCTTGACCATGGAGTCTCAGTTCAAGAATTCTCTTGATGGCGCTTCAAGATGACATTCAAGAAATCCTAGTCCTCCAGCCCAGTACGGTGGTTTCCACGACAGTAGTCCCTCCCAGCAGAACAGAGAAAATTTAACTAGTTTGTCACTTTTGTCGTGGAACTCAGCGGGCTGGGGGTCAAAATATCGGGATAGAGAATTATTAGACTTCTTGATAGCCCACGACATCATATGCCTTCAAGAAACCTGGAGTCATGACCCCATCATTCTTATGAACTATCAAACCTTCCAACTCCCGGCTTTCCGTATCAACAAAAAAGGACGTTTGAAAGCTGGATTAGCCATACTTATTAGAGAATCTATCACTGCAGAGAAAATTGAGCAATTTCAAGATCGGATCAGTCTACTGGCAGTTAAGATCTCAATAAGAAATGAACATTTTATCATTATCAATGCATATTTACCTCCTGGTCTAAACAAATCAGACAACAAATTGGCTTGGGACCAGCTCCTACAGAAGTGTGTATATATTGGAGACAATTTTCCACGAGCATCTTTAATTTTAGCCGCAGACCTGAATGCAAGAGTTGGTAGTGGATCAAAAATTTTCAACACCCTTCCAGGTTTTGACTACGATCTCTGTGATTTTCCCCCGAACTTTCTATCAAGACCGTCAAAGGATAAATTTACAAATGAGGCCGGTCGCCAATTGGCTAGATTCTGCCTCTTTTTGAACCTTTACTGGCTCAACGCTATGATTGACTATCCTTATTCGGCTGAATTTACCTTCATCTCTCCTCAGGGCTGTAGTGTCATAGACTACATACTGATTCCCCCTTGGCTGTTTCATCAAGTCCTTTCTTTTGAAGTTGTTGATTTAAAGGCGAGTGATCATCTACCACTACGTCTCGTCCTAAAGCTCCAGTCCTTGAGAGTCCTTTCAATAACTCCTCCTGAGCCAACCTTGGACCCGCGTCCCATCTTTCGATGGGATAAAGACATGCTACGTAAAGTCCATATTCTTCTGTCTACTAGCTCAGGAGGACTCTCCAACTTGAGTACTCAGTCCCTCTCCGATCCCTTTAGGACCATTTCTGCTTATGAAGACTTTGTACAGTATACAGTAGCTAGCTTGAGTCAGCTACCCAAACCTAAATCGGATAGACACGCAATCCCTGATGGATGGTTCGACAAAGAGTGTTACATGTGCAAGGCTAAATCCAGAGCAAGTTTCTCCAAGTTCAGGAAAACCAACGCAGGAGCAGACTTACGAAGATATTTTGAGGACAAACGCCAATTACAAAATTTACTACATCTTAAGAAAAAAAACTATCAAGTCACTCAATGGCAGAAACTTAAGCAAGCACTGGACAATAATAAAATCAAAACTTTCTGGAATCTCATTCGTGGTAAGAGCTATGGCAACAATAAGACAGCCTCAGGAATACCGCAGCAACAATGGATTGCACACTTCTCATCCCTACTATATGATTCAGATTCCTTGACGAGTGTTAATCCTCAGGAAATTAGGGGAACTTGGCCTGATTGGCCTCCAGTCACTCCAGAAGAGACTCAAACTTTAATCCTCGAGCTAAAAGTAGGGAAGGCAGCCGGCCCGGACGCTATTCCGGCAGAGTGGTTGCGTTCAGATATTAACTTCTGGGCTCCAACTCTCGCCCATTTGTTTACTGCAGTTATTGCCACCGCCAGCCCGCCTACGCAGTGGCTAAGGTCCACAATAGTGCCTATATATAAAAAAGGTGACCGGTCGAAACCAGAGAACTTTCGCCCAATCAGTCTACTTTCAATAGTGGGGAAACTATTTGCTAAATATCTGCTTTTGCGAGTATCTGAATGGATCTCCAAGGAAAACATCATAGGACCGGAACAGAATGGCTTTCGAGCAGGAAGATCAACAACTGACCACGCGATGATCCTCTACCATCTAGCGTCCAAATACACCTCAATGAAATCAAAGCTCTATGTGGCGTTTTTAGATCTAAAAAGTGCCTTTGACTCTGGGAACAGAGAATTGTTGTGGCAGAAACTTGTAGGGCTGAAGATGGACCCTAAGTTATTGACCTTGATAAGATCGTTGT
>JAJKFI010000002.1:36654847-36703145 GCA_029204185.1 Lerista edwardsae | reverse complement strand
TATATGGAATACCGGTTTGGCTCCGAGCATTCAACTATTCAACTGAACAACTACAGGCTGACTTCTTGAGGAGGATCTTAGGACTTCCTAAAGCCATTACTTATGAAGTACTGTGTCTGGAATCGGGCCAGAGGAAGTTAGAACTGCAAGCTTGGCTACTAACCTCCAAATATTGGCTAAAAGCTTTTTTCCTGGCGGATCATAATAACCTCGTATTCCACCTCCTACATGACAAGTACAATCCTGCCGAGCTCTGGCTAACCAAACTTAGCCAAATTGGACTTGACTTAGATCTACTAGGAACTATGTCAATGCTGGAGGCTTATAAGAGAATCAAACTACGTCTCGTAGACATTCACGACCAGAATTTGCTAGCAGCTGCTCGAAGGTTTTGTTCTCCTTTGCACCATCATATTTCAATTGGAGCCGGACTCCTGCCTCGATATCTTCACCTAATAGATAGCCCGGTTCTGAGAAGAGCACTAACCCTAGCTAGGTGTAATATTATACCTTCGCAAATTCAGTGGGGTAGGTACAGAGGCATTGCTTTCTCTGATAGACTTTGCCCATGCAATCTCCAAGTCGTAGAATCTTTAGAACACCTAGTTCTTTATTGCCCGCTCCATAATTATAGTAGACAATCCTTGCTTAACCCACTGATGGAGGAACTGGGACTCAAATATGAGGGAGTGAGTCTGAAGACTCTATTTGACCTCGGTTCGAAGCCGAATATTTTGCAGTTTGCTCTGTTTTTAGCACAAATTATCAACGCAAATCTGAAAAGGCTTGCTAAGATAACTGATTAACTTTCATTTTATTTACTAACTTTCATTTTATTTACACGTGACATGCTGGTTATTTCAGAATATAACCAGATCTTTTGTAACTATAAATGCCAATAAAGGTTTTTGTATTTGTATTTGTATTTGTATTTGATTGGCAGCCCGTCCATTCTGCCACCTGCCTGCCCGTTGCACAGGCTGCCCCTGGTTGGCGTGGCCCACCGCTGCTTGCCCAGGCACCTGGCGCGCCCCCACCCATCCTCCCGGCAAGCACCCATCCCCTCCGGGGCCAGGGCAGCCCGCGTGGCAGGTGGGCAGGCGGCAGAACGGGACGGACGGCCTGCCAATCACATGTAAGTCCCACCCAGCATTCCGGATCTTCATTATCAGGTACCGTCACTGCACAAGGGTTACTATAAAGCACATTTGGACAACTCTCAGGGAGGATGGTACATGTCTGGGTGCTGGCCTCTCTGACTGAGAGTGGTGACCCTTGCACCGGCCAAACTTGGCTGGCCTAACTGTGCCAGCCTAACTCCAGGTTAGGATAGTATAACAACCAGTATAACCTTGTAATTGTAGAATAATTATAATTTTGTTATATTAACAAATTATATTTGTTAATTCTATTAACTACCTCTGTCAAGGAACCCAATCTCAGGTCATCTGATGATCTTTGAGAAAAATATGCCAGTAACATGCATTACCAATTTTACATCCCAATTGCCAATTCTTTCCTGCTCCACTGATGCAGCAACACAGAAATGGTTACCACTGTATCCTGGGGTGGGTGGGTGACGGCATTGCAGAGGCTTCCCCTGCTTAATGGAACATTTGTTCTATAGGCAGACCTCTGAAGTGTGGAAAGGTCTACTCAAGCCTGCGCTAGCGAATTCATTATTGCAGGTCCACGTGGATGCATACTGCAGGATCAACTCTAGGAAGGGGGATAGGATTCAGCACCCTCTGTTGTCACCGAACCCACCCCCATATTGAGCCCACCTGACTTGCCTAGTCTTCGCCCCTGTCATCTCCATGTCTGCCCCACCCTTGCCCTGTCGCCATCACCCCTTCCCACTTGCCCTGTCAACTTCCTTGAAGGAAGGAACCTTACAGACCGTTTTCTTTTTTGCAAGACCGTCTGAGTCTGAGTCTGGGAACACGATCTGGCAGATTTCTCTGCTCATATCCTGCTTCCTGGTTGCACTGGATTTGCAGCCTGGGCACATTTTCTTGCAGGTTACACTTGTTTCTAGTGTTGTTTCTACACTTGTTTGTCAGTGTTGAACATCTGGTGAAATCTCCAGTTAAATATCTACATAACAATCTCCTTTGAATGGTTTTACGCACAAGCTAACTTTTATATTGGAAGAAAATAAGTTCTGGAATAATGCCAGTCCAGAAGCTTAAAAGGCTGAAAGCTCTGGTTCCATTCTGCGGTCTTGCGCCTTATGCGCATGGAAAAGCTCTCATGAATTGCAATGGTAGGACAGCACACTGTGCAAGTCCACAACATGTGTGTGAGGTTTTTGAAGTTCTATTAGAGAGCACTTCATGTGCGTCACAGCAGTTCTGAAATTCTCGACTGGACTGAAGAGACTACAGTATTTTGTTTCCTTGTGACATAAGCGTCCATAAGCAGTAGCTTGTTTTAATCTGTTAAAAAATAATTAAATTCACAGCCAAAAGGCAAGGTGGTGGTGCAGTAAAATTGTAATCTGCCCTGGAAAAATAACTTCTGGAGACAGCAAAGTGGCTGCTTTATCAGTCGTAGCTGTTGCCCATTAGTCTTTTGAAGAAGACACTACAATAGCTTCCAGCAGCTCCTATCAGGAGAGATTGGAAGGGAAAGTGTGTGGCTGGTGCCCTGTATGTCTGACCAGCCGAAGCTCATCTTTCACAAGGCAGAGGGTTACAGGTTGGCTCTTGCATGCAGATACGTGAACACAGTGAACCTTCAGTTTGACAGACTGACAGCGCAATCATATACCGGAGCAATCCTAACCGCTGACAAGCCAGGCCAGGTGATCGTCGCCCAACTGGCAGGCAGGAGGTAGGACAACACCTCCCCCCGCATCCAGGGGTTGGAACTCTCGCCTGCCAGTCTCTGGACAGGGGTGGGCCCAGGGCAGGAAAGGGTGGAGCCTAACTCCTTCAAAACCTTGGGGGCCAATGATGCAGGGCAGAAGGTTCTTGGCTTCTGGCGGCTGTGTACGTTTGGTTGGCCTCCCAAGAATGACCCCTGGGGTGCAGGGTCAGGGTGGAGCAACCCCCTGCCCCTCAACAAAACTCTCTGAGGCCTTCCCTAAGCCATGAGGAGTGCCTAGAACTCCACTGGCAGGGCAGGCAGTCGACACCCCGCACGCCCCGGACATTATCCGACTTTTCAGCACTGATGTCGCCATGCCAACGGGGTGTGCACTGCATCCTGCATTGGGGGTTGGGGGTGTAGTCAGGGAGACCTCCTCAAGGTAGAGGAACATTTGTAGCTACACCGGCACTAGAAAGTTGGATAAGATTGGGCCTGACAGACCTATCCTTTGGGCTTGTAGTGCTGACAGAACTAGCGTTCCACCAGCACTACCTGCAATGCAACACTTACAAAACCAGTTCCAGCAGCACGCGGAATCATGTGCTGTCACAGTGCAGATGGAGGTAAGAGGTGGGGGAGGTGGAATGAGGCAGTGATGAGGCAGCGAATCAGGCCCTGGAAGGGGGCAAATTTGATGGAAGTGGTGGGAGCCAGATCCTAACCCCTTCCTGGGCCCAAACCACCATCAAGTGTCAATGTGGACATGAACCAGCAATTTCATTCTGCACCACAGAATGTTCCCATACCCAGATGATACCTCTGTGACTGTTTCCTTCCTGCACGATGCAGCAGTAGCCTTTTTGATGCCACTGCACCAGGTTCCGGAAGACAAAGATGGAGCAAAAGGTGGTCCTTGGCAGGACCCAAATGGAGGAGGCTATCTGACTGGGACAGAAGCCTCCAAAAACGCAGCAGGGGCACTCCTGGAGGGTTTAGGAGTGACCCAAGTCTGCTTCTAGGCTTGGATATATCATGTCTAGTATATATACCAATATACTGTATACCAAGGGGTAGATATACCAATTTGCATGAAGGAAACAAAACCTTTCTAGGAAAACAAAGGTGTTTGGATCTGAGGGGAAAGGAGACGTCCAGTTGTCCCTGGCACCAATTCTTAATAGCCCTGGAATTAGCATTATCTCCTAAGGGTCACCTGTGTGACGTCACCTCTTTGCAAGGCAGCAGCCTGTTTGGCTCCCAGGAGGAGATCCAAAATGGAGGCAGGCCTGCAGACGTGTTTGGGAAAGAGGGTGTCCACAACACCAGTGTAGCTTGGGATGAAGCAAGCTATTGAAGGTGAGATGGCTTGGTGAGATGGCTTTGGCGTTCCTGCTTTTTGTAGCTGATGGGCTAGAGTGGTGTTACACCAAAAACAAAAGTTTGGGTTTCTTGAGAAGAAGCTGGTGTGCATCCTTCTGAAATCTAGAGAACATGCCTACAACTTTATCATAACAGTAATCCCGAAGAGAAAATAAACTACTTTAAGTAGAAGTATTTTAGTACTAATATCAATTTAGTATTTAGTGGTTGTATTAAGGACTATACATCGACAAATATATAGAACATTTTGACGAATACTCCTTGCCCACCAAAAATAGCCCTCACCTGCTTTAGGGGTCTTATTAGTGTTTTCCTCCTTTTTAGAACTTTTTTTTTGCTGGGCTTCAGCAGTGCTTCAAGTGTTGAGCATTTTCTCAGTGGCCAACTCCTGAAACTCCTGAAAGTTGCCATCTGCTTTTTCACTGAGAATGTCTCAGGAAAGCCCTGTGTTGTATCAGAAAGATGTTTGCTGGCACGTTCTAGAGGGGGAGGAAAGGTAGCTGTGGCCAGACTCAGCTGCTGGAACTGCTCTTAGTGCATAGAAGGGCCGCTTAAGTATGATGGGAAATGAGTTTTTTAATTTAAAAAATGCTTTGTTGCTACCACTTCACCACAGGAAATCAGGCTTTCTGTGGTGACTGAGAAGCTGAAAAGGCTGGATGGCCAATTGGCAGTGGCATAGCTGGGAGTTGCCCCGCCCTGGGACACACCCCCAGCTGCCGCCCCCTCCAACTCAGCTGCTCAGGAGTTATTGCAGTGACATGATGATGTCACTGCAATCACTTCCAGAATGCTCAGGGCAAAGCCAGCCTCTTTTTCCAAAGCTGCTGGCTTCACACCAAGACTGGCTGCAGAGGTGGAAGGCAGGTCACTGTGCCTTTTGCGCAGCCCCACCACGCCCCCTGCCAGAGGCATATTTACCGTGTAGCCTGGGGTGGCGCGAGCCAGGGGCGGCGGGGCGCCATTGTGCAGAGTCCGCGGAGGAAACCGTGCGCTGTTTGGCCCACCCACTCTCCCTGGCCTCCATTACGCTCCAAAAAAGAGCTATTCCGGGTGCAGGGAGGCGTGGCTGGACGACGCATGGGGGCAGGGCGACGTCCTGAGGGCACGGTTTTGTCGCCTGCCTTGGGCGGGCTCGGGCCTCCATTCGTCCCTGCCCCCTGCCTCTAGGATCGCTCCATTTTGGACCGTAATGGAGGCAAGCTTGGAATCTACACGGTCACTGGAAGTGAAGGCAGCCACTTTGGAAAGTGACCACCTTCACCCCCAGCGCCTGTGCCGACTCCGCTGATTGAGACTGGCTATGGGGATGGCGGGCAGGAGCATCTGCCTGCTGGCTCTGCAACCAGTCTCAGTGCGGTGGCTAGGAGTGAAAGTGGCCACTTTGGAAGGCTAGGAACGAAGCCACCATGCCTTGGCGCGTGCTGCCCACTTATTCTAAAGTGGGCCACGTAACTCCGAGGTGTGCGATCACCCTGAGACTGTTTGCGGCGACAGAAGAGGCTGCAGCCAGTCTTTGGGTGTTTGCACAACTCAGAGCAATGCTACCTGATTTCTTAGATGTGGGCAGCATAGCTTAAAGCGACTTACCGCTGCTTGGGGATGTTAATTCCAGCTATGACATCACTGCTGGTGGGTCCCGACACGAGCGCCATTGTAAAAAGTGGGTTCCAGTCTAAAACGGTTGAGAACCACTGTTCTAGTATATGAAAGGATTCTCTTCAGTTGAAAATGTACAACTGGTGTATAGTGGATCCCACAGTAACCCTATGCTACGTGGGGACAGTTAAGGCTATAATCCTAGGCACATTTTCCCAAGAGCAAGCCCCATTGAAGACAATAGGACTTCTGAATAAACAAGCAAAGGATTATAAATAATGTACAACTGTAGAACTGAAGGAGAGTTTTCATCTCTATTCCTCATTTTTATTTTTATTTTTCATGAAGGTTCTCAACTGCCAACAATATCAATCTTCTAGTTCACATTCTGGACCTAATTGCAGCGAGCTTTGTAACACTTCTTAAACACTTCTTCAAGCACCTAAGACTGAAGCAGGGGAGGGAAAGAAAAAAATGTGCAGCTGTTGATAGTTAGCAGCTGCTACACAACCTTGCTGACCTTTTTGCTGTTTTTAGCATTTTAAGTTGGGGAATATGTTTGCATGTATGTTTTGTTTTTGTAAGGTTGTTACTAAACTGCTTGCCTGGCAACTTGCTCATGCATATGTATGTTTCCTAATGGTTGAGAAATAGCTGCTTCCTAACATTCTCAGACCAGTAGGAATGTTGACCACTGTCTGACTTTAAGCGTGGTTTCTGTGTTGCTATTGAGTCCCGTAGGGTGCTTCTGGGAGCAGTAATGGGCAAAATAATACTGTGGACATCAGTCCTAATCTAGCAGCTCATGTGAATGTGGGAGGGCTTTCCCACAAGCAGGACAATCCATGGAGTTTCAGTACTTTTTTGTGCCCCACCACACTTGGACTTCAGTGTCACCATAAGCTTTTTGTGGGCATGCACATGGATGCATGCATGCAACCAAGGTGGTGGAATGCTTTCTGAAAGCTTCCTTTCATTTTTTTTTTTCCCTTTTAAGAATAGTTGAGCCTTCCCTTTAGATCTTGAATTCATGGAGAAAGCAAAAGAGATTGATACATTCTTTAATGTTCCTGTACAGGTCCATGAAAATGGTAATGTTGTAAAATATTAAGGCGCACAACCCAGGAAGTTCAGAGTTTTCTTGTTTTTGTTTTTGTTTTAAAAAAACAAAACAGGCATTGATGTTACTTATGTAAATGGGAGGGAGGGACACTGAAGGATTGTGATGCATGTCTATTTTGCTCCTATGTTTAAAGGCTACTGTTGTGATTCTTCTGTATGTGTTTAAGGCTGTTTAATGAAAGCCACCGTCCCAGTGAAGTGAACCAAACTTGTTTATTACCGGAGACGAAAAGGGGAAATTGCTTGTTTCTGTTTGCTTCAACATCTGGCAAGAAAAGCTGCCCTGCACTGAAGCCTTCCTTTAGAACTCAATTGCTCTTCAATTTCTTTTCCTAATCTTTTTAAAAGGAAAAAAAATGTGGCATTTAAAGGTCAGGAATTTGCTTGTTTAGCTGTGAAAAATATTGTGTTACAAACGGACTTAAAGAACCTTGAGTCTTGGATGAAAACTTTCTAAAACTGATCACTCATAACGAGCTCCTATGTAAGCATCTTTTGAAAACCTTACAAGTGGTGTGTTTCAGTAAACCAAGTGAACATGTAGTCAACGTTAGCCTTTTCTGTGTGGTAGCCTTCCGCTCATGGAAGATGACTTGTGCTTGTGCAAGGGGTCCTCCTGCAAGTGAAAGGGGTTCTTGCACAAGTGCAACACTCCTTTGGCAAATGAAAGGAGCTTCTGAAAAGGGAACTCTGCTCCGCCAAAACCCCAGGATGTATCAAACCACATTCATACCAGAAAATTCTGAAGTTGGCATTTCAGGCAAAGAAGGCTCAGAAATCCATGGTCCATGCCTTAGAAGCGTTTCATTGGTATAATGTCTGATTTTCTATTATGTGTCATTCGGCTATTGGGCTTATGATGGTTCTGGGAAACTCAGTTTCTTGCCGCAGGAGGCGCCACTCCTTGCCACAGGAGGTGGTGATGGCATCTGGCCTAGGTGCCTTTAAAAGGGGAGTGGATAGATTTCTGGAGGAAAAATCCATCACAGGCTACAGACCATGATGGGTAGTGCACCCTCCATACTCCAGCTACCCTCAGAATGCCAAATACAGGAGGAGCGGCAATGAGGTGCAGGTATCTCGTTGTCTTGTGTGCTCCCTGAGGCATCTGGTGGGCCACTGTGAGATACAGGAAGCTGGACTAGGTAGGCCTTTGGCATGATCCAGTGGGGCACTTGTGTTTTATGTTCTTGAACATGCTTTGAAGACTGAAAAATATTACACTAAAATAAGGTGTGTGCATGGGCTCATGCACACAAGCATGCATGCTTGTGTTTAAATCTTCTTAGCCCAGAGAGCACTGGCATATGCAATGATAATGGATGGAAAAGGGAATGAACAGATGCTGACCCTATCTTCTTTTTCATTTTCAGCGGAACCCTTGCCTTTAATGGACTTGTGCCGAAGATCAATTCGCTTTGCTCTGGGCAGAGAACGCCTGCATGACATAGAAACTCTACCTTTGCCTCAGTCTCTGAAAAATTATTTACAATATCAGTAAGACTAATTCTAGACCTCTAAATGGTAGAAATTGTTTACATCAGAATATAAATCTTCTTGGTGGATCTTTTGAGTGTTATTTAATTTTTTAAAAAATTCAACCACATGGCAGAACGTTATGGAGACTACTAAGGAATGTGAAAACTCTTTGAATTGGTCTAGTTATTTTAAGTGAAATTATTGTTGCCTACACTGTTAGCAGCCTTGTTATGCAGAATCCAAAGCTTGTCTTCACAGATCAGATCCAAAGTTGTGGTGTATGTCTCAAATTGCCTATGGTCTCAAATTGGATATACAGCCAATGAAGATCTAATCCCAGAAGTAGCCCCGACTGAAAGAGAAACATCTGTTTGTGCAAGTTACCCCGTAGCTGTAGAATATCACTGTTTGGCATTTCTCAGAAGTCCAGTTCATGACTCTACCTAGAAACGTAATTGATAGATATGCCAAATAATCACAAATCCTATACACATCAGCTGTGATCCAAACCCCCTTGTACATTGGGGCTTCTTGTTTTTGCTCTCATTTGTGAAGGAAAATGCTCCAGTGTGCACACCAGATTTTCCATGTGCAATGTAGAAGGGAATGTGCATGTGGGTAATTGGAGCTGCATTGGAACTGTTAGATTGTGGCCTTTTACTTTTAGGTGCTCTGCCTTTCAGAAAATCATGCTCTTGGTACTACTCACCACCTGCCATATTTTAAATTATTTTATAGAACAGCTGTGTCTGGATTTTAAAGGTAGTTGATCTTCCTCTTCTCTGAATAACTCCACTCCAGTATGAAACCAGTTAAGCTGGCTTACTTAAATTTAAGCTAACTTTTGTCCCACTGTTTCAGTGGGATGAAATTTGCTCAGATCAATGTTTTCTAGCTTAACTTGTTAATTAAACTACATACCGCCTTTTGTTCAGCGTTTCCAACATTTCAAGATCCAGTTTGTTTTCTTCAAATATCATGTCACTCTTTAATTTTAAACAAATTTTATTATTTGTACTTTATGAATTCCAAATACTGAATTTCCTTTTTAACGTTTATGTGGCATAGTGTGTTGCTTATCTATTCCAACTCTGTAGAGAGTTTCCCATTTAACTGTTTTATCTCTCAGAGTAGGATGGGGCTCTGTCATTTTCTAAACTGCTTAAGATGTATTCATTTGTCAAGATCAACTTATTTTTAAAGACACTGCTTTCTTTTTGCATTTCAAACTATGTTCAAAGATCTCTCTGCCTGATCAGTTATCTAGTTTTTAACTGGAACTTGTTGTAATGGCAGGATGTCGAATGTTTATAGACTGAGCTGCCTTCAGCATATTTTAATGTGAATTTACCGAAGAATGAAGAAAAAGTTTCTAATAAAGTCTACTGTCCGAATTGCCTTTGGTGTGTCTTTCCTCTGTGTCCCTTCATTATTTACACAAAACTGGGGGAAAGCAATTGACAGCCACTTATGCATGTTTACTTAGAAGTAAGCTCTACTGAGTTCGGCAGGACTTATTATCAAGTAAGTGTGTATAGGATTGTAGTCAGAGTTTAATTCTAAACTAGTACACCGCCATTATCCACAGCAAACCATTTTACAGTCCAGTCCTAATCAGGTTTGGCCAATACACAGAGGGGTTTATGACAGCAGTTCTGCAAATCTGATGGCAGTGGGTGGGGTGAAACAGGGATGGAGAGGGCAGAAAGGGGAGGAGATGGGGCAGATCGAGGCTGGGAGGTGGTCATTATCAGTTGCAGCTGCATTGCCAATATCCTCCCCCCATTCTTGGTCTTCATCTGCCTTCCCAGGTCCACTTGAACTTGCATCAGCAAAGTAGCTGGTGCAGTTCCAAGTGGACCCTGCCGGCAGTGGAGACTTATCCCATGCAAGGGAACAAATGTCCCATTACCCAGATGAACCTCCAGGGCCTGCAACTCCTATGTGGGATAAAGCGTGTGCCCAGCTGGTGCGGCTGCAACAGCACAAGGAGGTAGAATTGGGCTATTATTATTATTATTATTATTATTATTATTATTATTAATAATAATAATAATATTAATGATAATGATAATAATAATAATAATAATGCTCGTATTTATATACCGCCTTTCTTAAGATCACTAGATTTCTCTAATGACTGTAACGCAAGGTAGTTTACATAGGCAGACTTGTATTCACAAACCCGAAGGTTTTTACAATTTACAGAAACATTCTATCTTTCAAGAACAACACTCATACAGATAAGATGGATCTTTCTGGATTTAGCCTTCTTTCTTAGCCACCCGTCTGTCTTCTGCTGGCTGATAAGAGGCTTCCCTGCTCCCACCAGAGACGCAGCTAACTTCAGCACACTCCTCCTCCCACGAGGCAGCTGGAACTCAGCTTTTAATCAGCCGCAGTTTGCAAGGTCTGCCGCTCACAGAGACTTCCGGTAGTCTCGAGCTCACGACCTTCGGATCTTCAGCTGTTATCTTCGGGCAAACGGAGGCATTAACCCTCTCGGCTAAATCTTCTGCCCAATAGGCCTTCCTATTTTAAAAATGTAGCTTTATTTCTTCTCGCAATTCCTCCTTTCCCTAGAAAGGAATTGGGGCTTGGGCATTTTCAGATAGGTCTCTCGCTAGTTTACAAGCCGAGATGTACCTGGAGGGGGATCAGAATGTTGTTTGGCAGGTGGCTGAACTCCCGGTGTAAAGCGTCAATTCCCCCTCGCCCTCACAGCTGTTCAGAGGAGGTGGAGGCTTCTCCTCTGCTTCCCTCTCCCTGCTCCAAATGGCTGTGAGGGGAGGGGGAGAGGACACTCTATACTGGAATTCGGCAGCCTGCAAAACTTAGTGTTTTGATCCCCCTCCAGGTGTGCCTCTGTTTACAAGGGGTTGGAACTAGAAAGCAAGGATTTCAACTCTGCATCTCACACTCCTCCATAAACTTAACAGAGGATGTATTTGGCTGCCACTTCAACAATGCTCATCAGTTTGCTTTTCTTTCCTCCAAGTGGAGAAGAGAAGCAGTGGCAAGCTTGAGTCCTTGCCAACACAAGAGAAGACTTGTTCCTCCCTTGCCTCCATAGTTCATAAGTTTCTCTTTATGTTGGCTGTCAAGCCTGTCTTTCAGTGTATGTATTCATGTTGATAAAGTTCAAGAAGCTAACTATTAGGAATTAGTTGTCCTGCTGATGTTTGTATTAGTTTTCCAGTTCTATTCTTGGGCACAGAACATCTCTTCATCTTAGGGAGCAATCCTCACCTGGACTTAGGCTGGAACAGTTAGGCCAGCACAGTTTGGCTGGCACCAGGGACACCGTAAAGTATGTTTGGACCACTCTCGGGGTCAGAAAGGCCAGCACACAGTCGTGCACCATCTTCCCTGACTCCGAGAGTGGTCCAAATATACTTTATGGTGGCCGTTGTGCCAGCCAAAATTTGTTGGCCTAACTGTGCCAGCCTAACTCCAGGTTAGGATTGCGCTCCTAGTAAAGTCCAGAAGACATCCTGATCTGGTATAATAATGTAGAAAGTGCAAAAAAAAACACCCCACATTTTCCCTGCAATTCTAATTTAGACTGGAAATTCATATAATTCATATGGACACATGCATTTGTGTCCAATAATTTCCCAGAATACTCCATTAGATTATCACAATACCTTCTCGTGCCTGGTTGAATGTCTCTGTTATTTATTATTTATTTATTTGAAGAATTTATACCCTGCCTTTCCCATGCTGAAGCAAATGCCCAAGGCGGCTTACAGAGAACAGAACAAAGTACAATGTAACCATAATAAGTAGAATAAGTAAACAAACAAGAACAGAAAACCAAAATTAAATATTAAATATTTGAACGTGAACACAGAGAATCCTCAAAAATTTGAGCTAGACCCAATTCTCTTCATCAGCCCTATGGTGGGGAAAACAATTGACCAGGGAAGTAAACAATCTATGACAGTATACCAGAGGGATAGAGAATAGACAGCTAACCATCATCCAAAGGCCAGACGAGATAGGTGTGATTTGAGCCCTCTCTGAAAGGCCATGAGGGAGTGTGTAGTTCTTAATCCTTCTGGAAGGGAATTCCATATTTGTGGAGCCGTTACAGAGAAGGCTCTGTGTTAGACCTGTTGGGCTTAGTACAGGCTTAGTTCTGTCATGAAGGCGTTGTCATGAAGGCCTTCACCGCCAGCAGGAAGACCACATGAAGGCTCTACCCCCGGTGCCAGGACAGCACCAGCCCTGCATCACCCAGAGGCAACAACACAAGCCAGTAAGTGCAATCGTCACCAGTGTTGCCATCTTTCTGGGTGGGGCAGGAGGGCATTCCTGGGCAGGGGGGAGAGGTGGAGCGGAGTGGGACCAGCAGTGACCTTTGCTGCCGGATCCAGACCTCCCTGTTGGGCCATGTGACCCAATGCAGACGCCCTCGCCTCTGTGCCAGCAAAATAGCCAGTGCAGAGACGAGAAGACCCAACGCCTGCTCTGCAACCTTACCTGGTAGAAGGGGACAAACGTCCCCTTCCTCTGAGGAGCTTCCAGTGCCGGTAGAATGCAGCGGTAGCCACTTGGCTACCGCTGCTCCTATGGGCGAATGGGCAGTTTAGGATTGGGCTGCCTATCATGTCGGAAAATCCTAGGTAACTGGGTCATCTCGATGCTGTAACTATAATATTGTGAGCATGAACATGAATACCATGATTAGGAGAACTTAAAAATTAAGAGATGAGGTCTCAGATGTAAGACCAGGAATTTGTCTTTTACTATAGAAGCAGCAGATTGGGGGTGCAGTCCTAACCTGGGGTGAGGCTGGCACAAGAGACTTGTGTCAGCCTAAGAGTGTCACAAATGCACCATAAAGTGCATTTGCACCACGCTCAAAGCCAGGGAAGCTGGCGCACAAACATCCTCCGTGAGAGTGGTCCAAACACACTTTACGGTGCATTCGTGACACTCTTAACTCCAGGTTAGGATTGCACCCATTTTTCTCCAGAAGAAGTGAACTGTTTTGCTCTAACACCATATATAAGATAAACCCATACCAGTATGCTTGTTTGCTTTCCCTTGTGGAGTGGGGGGGGGGAGGTGTTACTATTTTGTCTACACTTGCACAAACCACACTAATTTATTCATTATTTTTAATGCAAGAGATAATGGCATTTTTGTGGTGTAAACTAATGTCCATTACTAGTGGCAGAAATGAGTCAAATCAATAGTAATGTCTCCTTAAATACTATCCATTAACTTAAT
Source organism: Lerista edwardsae (assembly GCA_029204185.1). Taxonomy (NCBI): domain Eukaryota; kingdom Metazoa; phylum Chordata; class Lepidosauria; order Squamata; family Scincidae; genus Lerista; species Lerista edwardsae. The sequence goes on along the minus strand of JAJKFI010000002.1, from coordinate 36,689,513 downwards.
AACTACATAGACTAGAGTCAGGAAGTGAGTATTCAGCTGATATTCTAGCAATATTTAAGTTACCTGACACTCCCCCTCCCTTTTTTAAAGTAATAATTTTGATGGAGATGGAAAGAGACAAACAAGGCAAGCCAGAAGCAAAGCTAATGCAGTATCTGCAAATGCAGTTACATATTGCTAAGCTACTAATTTTGGATACTAGTTTTGCAGTGAATTTGAAAGAGGTATCCAGGACACAGTCTAATCTTGTTTTATCAAACACAGTTTAGTTGCTATCAGCTAAGAATATTTGTTTGTCCCTTGCCAGCTGGGATTGATCACTTGGTCCAGAAGATAATCAGTGCCTCCTTGTAAAACATGTGGTCTTGGCCACATCAAAAGGCAGTTGTGAGACCACCCCTGTATTTAAAAAAAACAAAAACCCTTTCTAGACCTTGAAGATTATAACAACTATCAGATGGTCACAAATATTCCCAAGTGGGGGCAAGGTGCTTGACTAGGTGGTTGTCATTTGAACTCCAGATGCTCTTCTATAAGATTATCAAGATTCACTTTCACCCACATACATTTGGATATAGACTTGGGGCGCAATCCTAACCCGGAGTTAGGCCGGAATAGTAAAGCCAGGAAAATTTGGCTGACACAATGGCCACTGTGAAGTGCACTCGGATCACTCTTGAAGTCAGAGAGGTCAGCACTCAGATGTGCACCATCCTCCCTGACTCCAAGAGTGGTCCAAACGCGCTTTATGATGTCCCTTGTGCCAGCCAAACTTTGCTGGCCTTACTGTGCCAGCCTAACTCCAGGTTAGGATTGCGCTCTTGGGTTGACATTGAAACCGCCTTGTTTGTTCTTATACATAACATGTGCCAAGAGACTACAACCAACTAATTTCCTGGTTGTTTCATGACTTCTGACACATCAACCATGATGTTCCTCATGATGTTCCTCTGAATTCAGGCTTATTCAGGATTCAGGAGATTAAAGACACAAGTTCCAATGGTCATGCTCTTACTTGCAGTACTGATTCCTGAAGGAGGTGCTACGTGACTATTATTTGGTCCAATAGTGTTTACACATTGATTCCCAGGATTCCACTCGGTATTCTATGAGATAACACCTGCATGAAGCCAATAAGCAAGGACATCCAGAGACCTGGGGTGAAGTACAATCATATGACAAATCCCAGCCTGGGCTGGCCTTAGGAGCTGCAGGGCCCAATTGGAAATATTTTTGCAGGGCCCCAGGTTCATGGCCACAGTCTGTAGAATCCTAGAGATACAGGTGGGTCTGCGATAGCGGTGGATTTGGGATCTGTGAGTTTCAGAATCCACAGATTCTGAAATGCTCTGGTAGCCTACGACATGTTACAATCATTCTGGGCTTCCTTCTCAGAAATGTTAATCCAGGTTACAGCTGCTAGGTTACTAACCAGAACTGGCAAAGGGATTCCTATTTCACCAGTTTTTCAATGGCTATACCGGTTGCAGTTCATGGCCTGGTCCTCACTGACTTTGTAAGCCTGAAGACGCAATCTTAAAATGGAGTTAAGCCAGCACAAGTCTGTTGTGCTGGCCCAGGAGTGTCGCAAACTCACTGTAAAGTGCGTTTGGACCACTCTTGGAGTTGGGGGTCGGCGCGCATCCATGTGCCAGACTCCCTAACTCCAAGAGTGGTGCAAATGCACTTTTCGGTGCATTTGCGACAATCCTGGTCCGGCACAATGGACTTGTGTCAGCCTAACTCCAGGTGAGAATTGCACTCTGTGTCTGAGATGTGCCACTTCAGACTCTAAGGGCGCAAGCCTACCCAGCGCTGGGGTGGGAGCGCTGGCCAGCCAGCGCTCTATCCAGCGCTGGGTAGGTGGAGGCTGGAGCCTCCCTGCAGCAAGGGAGCATGCACTCCCTTACCATAGGGTAGGTTCCAGCCTCCCCTGTGTACTCCTCAGATCTGCAGCTGCTAAAGAGCGAGCGCAGAGCTGAGGAGACTGCACGGCCCGAATCGGGGCCATGCGGCCTCCCTGATGGGCTTAGGACGTGGCCGTATGGCCACCTCCCAAGCCTGCCCACATCACGCCCAAGGCCCGCCCCCGCCTCCCTCCCTCCAATCCCCATGCTGCCTTGGCACAGAGCCTCCCTCGTGCAACCTGGTTCGCAACTGCCAGCAGAACCAGAAGAGATACATTTGCTAAAAATTGCATTTGAGCCTGGGTTCTTGATGCCTCAGTAATGAACAGTTTGGCAGAAACTGTCAAACTCTGAAGACCTGCAACAAACAACAATCACTCTGAATAAGATTATCCACTAGATGTAGTTGGTATGTTTGTGCAAAAATGAATCATGGAAACTGGCTCTGATATCCTTCATAAGCAATGGTGTTACATTCCATTTCGTCCCTCTTGTTGTAATTATGTTAGAAGTTGCTCCAACAAAAGACAAGAGCATAGCTGTCTTCTCAAAGATTTACCAAAATGAGAATATATGTGTGATGCTGAAGATGCAAGGCACATGTTATGGAGTTGTTCTCTGGTACCCTTTGGCAATAAAGAAGTGAACACTACGATTCATAATTCTGAGAATTATGTCCCCTTCAAGAAAATCATATTCCAGGTAGCACAACACTATCTAAGCATCACACTGTGAGTATCGCTGTGAACTATAACCTAGTACAATTTTTTTTTCAAAGAAGACATTTTCAAGGATGTAAATGTCATCAAATATTAGGCCTGTGCTTACTGTTAAAAAATTTCTTCAAATGCAAGTGAGTAGAAGCAGGAAAATACTAAAAGAAAAAATGCCCCAAATACTTTTTTTTTCTTAAAGTGTGGATTAAAGATGCAGATATATCTTTATTAAAGATGCATATATACAGTATATCATTGGAGGATTAAGATTTGTTAGCACTCTCATTTGATTTTTTTCCCTCCCCCTTTTTTTTTTCATTTTTCAGCTTCACTAATATTTGAGTTTTACTATTGTGTTTGACGGGATTAGAAAACAGTGAAAGCGAAACAGCCCAGAGAAAAGGGTATGGTGTTTGGTGCTTTTTTCCTCCCACCCACCCCACCCCCGTACTCTACTGTGAATGTAACAAAATGTCTTCACAACGTTTCAACAAAAGATATCTATGAACTCAGAGTCTGTTGGATTACATCTGTTACTATTCATCACTAAGCAGAATATTCGGACATCAGACATAATTTCATCCTTTCCTTCATAGATGATTTTCCATTGATGTTCAACATCTGGGAAGGCAAATGAACTTGTGCATTTTAAAAGAAGGAAAGAACGACATACCACCACATTTGGCTTATAAAAGAGGCGGGGGGTGGGGGAGAGACTACAGGACATCAACTGAAAATTCCCAAGGTTTTTTTTTTCTCGAGATGGCTGAGATAATGTTGCAAGCTTATGCTATGTTCTCAACAACGAAAGCCAAAATAATACTAGCCTTTATTAAAGATGGCTGTACCTCTGATAAGGGTATGAATACACCAGGGACTTCTGATAAAGATAGTGCATGTTCTTATGAATTATAAAATAAATAAATAAAATTTAAATCTCAAGTGGTCGGATCTGAGACCTTATTCTTTCTGAATGGAAGTGACTTCACAAGGTTTCCAGAGAAGTTTTTTCTCAGCCCTGTTACCAAGATACGTTGCATATTTAGACCTGGGACTTGGGCCTGCATAAGTGTCTGGGAATCCTCCTAAAAAGAGAAGCTTGGAAGACATTTCTCTCTTTTTATAAGCCAATAAAAGAATATGCTCATGACTGTGACTTACAGCCTCAAGGGCTTCTAATAAACAAGGTAGTTAAAACAAAAACAGTTGTCAAATTGGAAACATTTGCCATATACATTACCATTAGTTGTTAATCTCCTCTTGTTAAATTGGGTTGAACTTTTATATGGCCTGACATATGGAAACAGCCTTTTGGGGAGCTTATAAAATTTGCCTAGTACACCATTGCTGGAATCAATAGCCACAGTGGCAGTAGCGTATTATAGGGAAAGGCATGGTGTTGCAGGCGCCTCAATGTGCCATGTAAATGGTCCCTCCCATTTAACTATCAGAGCCATTCTGGGCATTGATGGCAACGCTGCACACTGCCATCGCTGCCCAGAATGGTTTCAATGGCAAGTGGGAGTGCCATTTACACAGCACGTTGCAGCGCTTGCAATACTTACTGTACCTCCTGCAATAGCTACAGTATGTTACTGTACAGCTAGTTGCCCTTCTGTGGAAGCAATTCATTGTAGATTTGAAATTCTGCTGATGGGATTCCTAACCTGTCACCATTTGACCATTAACCGAGCTGCTTAGCAGCCACCTCTGGCAGATTGATGGCAAAGAGGAGCATGTCCTACTCTGTGGAGGAAACCTTCATTATGGAACTCCCAACAGGATTAAGAACTGCCCCCCTCCCTGTTAGCCTTCTGGCAAGGGCTGAAGACTTGCCTTTTCTGCCTGGTCTTCCCTTCTTAGATCCCATTTCTAACCCGCACCATCATCTACCATAGAGCTGTGCTAACAAATCACATGCTACATACAATGGTGGAGGGTTGACCAGATGGCCTGGGAGAGATTTATACTTCCCTCCCAGTAGGCTGCCTCATCACCGATGGTGGTTTTCCTGGCATAAGTCCAAAGAAAAGCAAGGAGTATGTCAGATTGGAAAAATGGGGATAACCAGTGATGTCATGCAGATGGAACGCGGGGGAACTCAGTTCCACTAGTTAAAATTAGGGCTGACTCCGCCCACTTCACTCTCCCTCCTCCCCCCTCCCAATTCCTCTGCAAAGAGCTTTTCTTCTCGGTTGGCCGGCACTCAGAGGGTTAAAGGGAGCAATTCCAGATTCCTAGGGGGGCGAAGGCAGTGATGTCATTCAGGGGGAATGGACCAGAACGGGCGTTCCGGATCCTAACAGGCTCCGTGGCTGGTTCCGGGTTCCCAACAAGTGCCTATCAAAAGTGAGTTCCTGTTCCTAAATCATTTGAATGACACCACTGGGGATAACATCTTGGAGCATGCTGCTGCTGCCAGGATCCACCCTTTCCAGCTTCCTCCAGTCCCCCTGTCCTTCCTACCCCATACCACTCATGACCCACCCCCACTAGCACCTTACCTGTTCCAATGTGGGCTGGGTCTGTGTGTGATGGGCACATGGAGCTTCTGGCCATTTCTCTTGGCAGGTCCAACATGCACAACGAAGGCGCAATAGTAGCTCTGCTGTTAATGCAGACTTAATGCAGCAGATTGGGAGATCCACTGCCATAGGTCCTCTGTAGAATTCAGCTGCTGCTTGACTCAGAGCACAGTCCTAACCAGCACTGACCTAGCTGTGCCAATGGGCCATGTACTGCATCCTGCACATAGTAGTAGTCTCAGAGGCCTCCTCAAGGTAAGGGAATGTTTGTGCTGCATTGCCCTTACCCTGGTGCTGGAATATTGGTTAGGATATTCAGCTGCAGATCTTTAATTTTGGGGTTAGATTTTTTAAAAAACATGGCTGAAGTTCGATCTTTTAAGATTTGAATTTGTGTTTTTTCTTTTTACTGACATCAAAAGTATATTTGTGTACAAGAATAATATGTTCCAAGTGAAAAACCTTTTCTAGACTAGACAACAGTCTATTGTGTTAATAAGTCTACACAAGTAAAGAGAAGAGTGATCTGGTGTTTGATGTTATTTTCTTTTATTGAACAATGAATTCCTATAACTTTGTTATAGAAGTTTGGTGATCGGCATGAATCAAATACTTTCCTTATCAAAGGGGTTCGGGGGGGGGTGAAATGGCAATGCATTAGGAAACTTACTACAATGTCAGGTTTCACTTGAAAATTCACAATTTTGTTTCTTACAGTGAATTGGATCTGCTATGCCACGCATGCATTCCTGTGCACGCATTCACACACAATAGAATATTGACCCAACCCTTCGTGATAATATAAAATAAGACTGAATCGCAAGAATACATAGCGCAAAAAATTTTTTAATCATATATTTGCATTGCTTTATTGTTTAGTGTTCTTGAGCAAGGCACATGCTGAACCATGATGTGTTGACTCAAACATCTTGTAAATGATAATGTCCTTATTGCATCTGGATGAAGGTTATGCTTTTTTTCTTCTGCTGGACAAATAGTCTGAAGGAGGAGGTTTGGGGCCAAAAATAGCATGGGTAGGAAAGGGTCAAACCCCACACCACACTGTCATTCCAATCCATATTCATCAGCCTCCACTGCTACCATAATTTGATAGAAGTTGGCTAATTCAAAAGTATGTCTCTCTCCCACCCACCCTTTTTTCCCCCTCTCCTGGTCAACTTTACATTTTTCATCCCTTCTGCTGTATCACTGAGACATGCTCTGTGTTGGTTCTATTGCATCTGCAGAAAGCAGGATCCTATTTCCTGCACAACAGTGAGCTCTGGATTGGTTCAGGTGTAATGCCAGACCATGATTAGCAAAGCCGCACCATGGTTTGCTGTTCCTCCCAAAACAACAAATCCATCATTTCCAACTGGGCACCAAACCGGAATCTAAACTGGTCATTTCAGGCGGTTTTACAAACCACATCTTGGACATTCTGTAGTTTTGCATGACATTCAAACCAACGAACGGGAGATTAATGTGCTACATAGAAATTAATTTTTGCACCAAAGACGCCTGGGCTCCAGCCTGCACGTAAGACATGTTCTTAGATCTGAAGCATCCGTTTCTTAATCCCAGCTGTGAGGGAGCTGGTTGTGGTTCCTCAGAGGCATTCTGTACAATTTGGCTGGCAACGAAATCAGATTTGAGAACTTAACCCTGCCTCAAATTGAACCCTAATGGCAAAACAATCCTTGGTCAACCACTTTTTCCTAATATGATCTTGATCAACTGACTCCAGCCCTTTGCTGAAAAAAACACACACACCAAAGAACTCTCTGGAATTGCTTCTCTGTGTTTGAAATGTGAGCTGCATGACCTCTTGCTGCTGCTTAAATCTCAACTGGAAAAATAGAAATGTGTATGTTTCTTTGCAACTCCAAATCCCCTGGGCTTTTCCCCCATAAACCCTTATTGCAGCAGGGAGCACAGAGAGAATGGGGCAGTTTCTCAGATTAATACCTATTGATAATTAACACCAGAGAACACCAGAGCTTCTCCAAATATATGAATTAGAAATCTAGAAGATTAATGGCCCAATCTTATCCAATTTCCCAGCACTAAGGCAGCTGCAATGCAGCCCCAGGGTAGTGGAACAAATGTATGCAGGATGCAGCATATGCCCCACTGGGCACATCAGTTCTGCCTCAATGCTGGAAAGTTGGATAGGATTGAGCCCCCAGTTTAGTACATTGGATTAGTACATTGGATTAAGGTTGAATTGGATTCAGGTTATGGGGAACAAGATAGTTACAGGTTTAGTCAATAGATCTTTTTGATCACAGTGGATAGAAATCATCATCATCATCATCATCATCATCATCATCATCTGGTTGCCCAGATGAATGAGATTCATGTGTTATCCAGGACAGAGCTGCCATTAAGCCCAAAGACAAGACCCGAAAGTTGCCAGTTTGAGAACACCAGAAGCTTCCGTGAGTGGCAAGACCTTGAGAACATGACTGATAAGCTCTGAGCTGAATTATCTTCGTTGCTCATGAGAGAGGAGTTGTGCTGGGCCAGCTGGTTTTTGCTGAGGCAACGTGGTGAGCCAGCACGGAGGCAACTGTGCGGCCAGCAAGGAAAGACCAGACTTTCCACCTGAATGTAGCCGTTCTTGAAAGATTAGAACCTCTTTGTTATTTGTTAAAAAAAACACGTTGGGTTTCAGAAAAAAGCCTGCCTTTGTGAACCGCCTTGAATTAAAGGCAAAGGAGCAATCCAATTTATTATTATTATTATTATTATTATTAGTAGTAGTAGTAGTAGTAGTAGTAGTAGTCAGAATTTTGTGTGGAGACACAAATGTTTAAGAAGTTCTTAGTGCACAAGGCATGGTGGAAGTTCTTAGTGGAAAAGAAACATTTCCTAAAAGTTTCATAGAAAAGAGGAAATTCTTTACATTCATTTGCCAGACAAAGGTCCCTAGTTCCTTGGCAACTTGAGGTAGGGCTTGGAAAAGACTCCTGCCTGAAGCCCAGAACAGCCATTGCTAGCCAAGATAAACTGTTCTGAACTAGACAAAAGTATGATTCGGCATAATTTAGCACCTTGTGCACTCAAGGTCCTAGGTGTGGCTAGTGGCTACCTTTCACCCCTGAACAATGCACGCATGTCTACACATGTGCACATAATCATGCCATATCACAGCAGCCTTTGAGAGCGCAATCCTACCTTATGCCGGCCTAGAAGGCCAACATAGCAGGGCCATATCCACAGGCTCATTTGGAGGCGGCGGCAGCAGCAACATGCAGGACAAGGGGAGGTTTTCCCCTTGCACCCGCGTAAGCCCCAGTCGCCCCTATGGGCCTGCTCGGATTTGCGCTGGCAAAATAGCAGGTGCAGAGGAACGTGCACGGGAGCGGCCCGAATCAGGGCCACCATGGCCAGGAACCGGTGTTAGGATATGACACTACGGCTGTCCTGTGTCACAATCGCGTCATAACCACCATCTCCGCCCGCTGTGCCACCCAGTTACGCCCCCAGAACACCTCTGGAACGCCCTCGCAGAGGCCCTACGCCGACCGAGCGACACCGGTGCTCAACTGGCACATGGCTGGCACTGCCAACGGTCGCAGCAGCACCCAAGCATTGGCTCTGGCACTGGCGCTGGCACCGGCCGAACACCATAGCGCCGACACAAACGTGCTTTATGACACGTTTGGGACAGCGTTTGGCCGGCGCAAGAGCGCAGTGCCAGTGCTAAGGGGGGGGTATAGGATTGCGCTGTGAAAGTCCTTTGTTTTCAAAAATAATTTACTTATGGGGCAGCCCATAATTTGCTTTGCAGGGGCAGCCCATGTCTCCCTGCCACTCAAATACCCCCCAATTGCTAATGCCCCCAATTTAGATAAGGGGAGAAGAAAGCAGTTTTCTTCCCTGTGGATAGGGAAGGGAGGAGAGGGGCAAGGTGCCTATTCCTTTCACTTACCTAGAACATGGAACACAGCCGCTTTTCTTTGCGCCAGTTCTGTTTCCAGAACAGGAGCAGTGCATGCTGGGATCTGAGCATGCACCACTTTTGTTCATTTGAAACTAACAGAGGACAGACTCTGTGTGCCAGGCTCTAGGTAAGTGAAAGGAAAGGAAGGAGCAAAGGGTGGGTTGCAGATCCACTTTCCTTGTCCACACGATGGCTCATAAGCAGCCGGTTCCTATACAGCTGCATTTTCTTCCCCCTTCTTCCCCCAGCAGCACTGGAGTAAAATAAGGGCTGACACTGCTGCTACCCTCTTCCATATCTTTTGCAGTGAACCAAAAGAGGTTTGGAGCACCACTGGAGTATCAGGTTGGAGAGAGCAGCAGAAAGACAAGCTCAAGGCTTGTCACTTTGCCACCCATCCAAATCTGGCATTCCATGTGACTATTCTAGGTCACTTCATTTGTTTGTGCAAACCCCGACCGAAGACTCTGTTGGACATAGAAAACGAGCTATGTGGTTCTTTGGACTGCAACCGTGTTATTACCGTGATGCTCCAACAAACAATGAACAGGGAAGAGATGCACAATAAGTCAAAATTAGCAGCCAAGAATGGAATCTGCTCTTTCTAGCCATTATGACAAGCAAGAGTCTAGGAACCAGTTGGAACAGCAGCAACATCATCTATTGATCCAATGAAATGATTAAAGTGAACCTCGGCAGCTCTCTCAAAATATGCCGTAATGATGATTGTTTGGCTCTTACTAGCTTCCGAGCTCACACGCTACAGCCTTCTGGATGAGGTTTTGTACACAGTTTTGTACACTTACCTTTGTACTCCATAAATCACTATACATTACCTTTCTTTTTTTACTATCTGTTGGATCAGCCTCGCCAACAATGTTTGCTTGTATTGATTTATTTTGGCCTTGGGTGCTTTCTTTTGTGACTTCAACAGTGCCCATCATCCACTTCTCCCTTTCTTGGAGAAGGGAGAATGTTGTACTTTTGTACAACGTATCGCCATTAAAAAAAATCAGGTATCATAAATAGACTGGTTGCCTTGAAAAATACTCCTGTTCAAGACAAAGCTCAGCGTTTCAGAAAATGGGAAGGAGGAACCGGCGTTTATTGTAGAACACATGTTTATTTTTGGTTATGGCTTGATTATTATTGCTGAAGGTCAAAAGAAGAATTGTTGGGATGCATAAACCTGATGAAGTTATGGAAGAGAACAGCACTGATGTCAGCAGAGGAGGAGAGCAATTCTGTGTAGCCCCCAGCCAGGGCTGTATTATCCATTAGGCTGAGTAGGCAGAAGCCTAGGGGTCCCGCAAAGGCTAAAGCAGTGATGTCATTCAGGGGGAACGGACCAGAACGGGCATTCTGGATCCTAATGGGCTCTGTGGCTGGTTCCAGGTTCCCGACAAGTGCCAATCAAAAGTGAGTTCCTGTTCCTAAATCATTTGAATGACACCACTGGGCTAAAGGTAAAGATTTCCCCAAGATCAAATGGTCTAGTCATGACTGACTGTAGGGGGTGGTGCTCATCTTCGTTTCCAAGCCGAAGAGCCAGCATTTGTCCGAGGACGAGCTTCCATGGTCATTTGGCTGGCATGATTATACGCCGTAGTGCACGGAACACCGCTACCTTCCCACCGAAGTGGTACCTATTTATCTACTTGCATTTTCACGTGCTTTCAAACTGCTAGGTTGCTAGGTTGGCAGGAGCTGGAACAAGCAACGGGAGCGCACTCCATCGCGTGGTCTTGAACTCCTGAACTTTCCGGTCAGAAAGCTCAGCAGAACAGCGGTTTAACCCGCTGTGCCACCACATCCCCGCAGAGGCTAGGACCCCTCAAGATGGCATGTTTGGGCATCAGCCTAATGCATGGGTCTCTAGATCCAGCCCCTGAGGATTCCCCATCTGGCCCACCAACCCTCCAGCCAGCAGGAGACTACAACAAGCCTGACCTTGCAAAGGCTTGGGAGCTTCCATGCAAGCCCGGGTCCATTTGTGAGTTTTGGTTTTCCCCTTTGGGGAACAACGTAGAAGTGCCTGGCGTTTCTGTTTCTTGCCCCTCAGATTTCTGCCTGTGTTCCTGCTGTTTTAGAGTGGGGGTGGGTTCCATGCAAGCCTCGGTCCATTTGTGAGGAGAAGCTTACCTGCGGCTGGATTGCCTAAGGTTGGGGGTTGGCTGCAAAAATGAGCATGTGGGTGTGCATGTGTGTGTGTTGAAGCAAGGCAATAGACGGAGAACAGTGATGCATTGAATGAGCTGCAGAGGCATTATTTGCAAGGGGGGGGGAGAACCTTGCCCATCTGCCCTTTCATCAGGGGCTTCCATTCAGTGTGACAGGAAGGGGCCCAACATACCTGAAACCCTAAGGGCCCGCTATGGGTTAATATGGTCCTGGCCCCAGCTCAAGAGGGGTTAAGCAGCCACCAAGTCGGTGACAAGGGCTCTGAGGAAGATGCACTCTTGTCTCCTGGTGTTATTCCTTTCCCGCCTAGATTTGCAGTGGCGTTTGATCAGTGGGTTTGGGAGGAGGCTTCCTAGAATGGCTTGCTCTTCGTCCCACTGCCAAGGCAGAGACAACCTGGAACGGTTACTGTGAGGAAGGCAACTCATCCAACTGCTATCACATCAGATGGTCTCCACAGCAGCTTTCATGTGAACCTGCAGCCCTCTTCACTTGCATGGGTGGGTAGAGGCAGGGCTAACACATCGGCACGCCCCACCCACTGCAATCTTTGTGATCAGTGTTAGTGATCAGCGTTCCTGGAGAGAGCCAGGGTGATGGTCAGTGGTGTCATCTAAATGATTTAAGAACAGGTACTCACTTTTGATTGGCACGTGTCGGGACCTGCCCACCGGAAGTGACGTCATAAGCCAGAAGTGAGGTCGTGGCAGGAAGTGACATGAAAAAAGCCCTTTTTGAGGCCTCAGATGATTTTAAACTGACCCAACCGTTGCAACAGTATTCCACAGCACCCCCAGAACATGTTAAGGAGGCCTGGCATCATGTTGAAACTCCAGAGCAACTCATTTTTCAATGGCAAGGAAAGGAAAGGCTCCACTTGCTGCCTGCCTGCCTGCCTGGCTCTGAGAACATGCAGGAAATTCAAACGTTGCAGAGGGCGGAGTCAACGAGTGGGCGGGCTAATGGGCGGGGCCAGCTGTAATCCTAGAAACCGGTACTCACGTACCCCCGCGTATCCCCTGCATGACATCACTGGTGATGGTCACTTTGGATTGTTCTAGGGAATGACACTCATGGGAAGGGTTCCTCTACTAGTGAGTGTTTGTCACTGCAGCCAAATGCTGGTCACTGAGAGGATGGGGCTCCAACATGGGTGCCACAAGTGGGTGCACTATCACCCTGCCCCTACCCTTTTATACATAAAGGAGCATATGTGGGAAGATTGTATGAAGAGGACTTGTCTGCCTGTTCTATGTTAGAAGGAAAACCTAATGTGGGAGGCCGACCTCTGCTGGAACCAAAACCAACACTCACAAAAATATATTTGCAAACCGCTTTGGGGACCCAAATGGTGCAAAGGTAGGCTATAAATCAGTTAAATGAGGTTGTTCTCAAACTTTTTGGCATCAGGACCCTTGGAAGTCAGCTACAATCAAAGCTATTTGCAGCAATGGGGAGGCCTGCAGAAGGGGCTATAAGCCTTGTGGTCCCTCCCAGGTAAATTCTCAAGCCCCTTGCTTCTGGCACACCATGATCACTGCAGTGCCTTCACAGTACTTATTTCTGGGCCACTCCACTTAAGGGGGAATGGCTCCATGCTGGTTCCCCAGGTGGGTCACGACCCACCAGTTTGGGAACCACTGGTGCAGACAGTACTGTCCTAAATTGTCCAGTGTCCACTTGGTTTAAGTCAGATTTATGCATTCATATGATTATGCCTGCAAATTGTCTATCATCTGCTAAACTAATGTCACCTTTTCATTGCATCATGTAACGACACATCACAGACAACAGCTTTTTAATTCATGGCATGGGCAGTGTGTGAACACTTTTCTGTATTCTGCTACGCACTTGGACTAGCTAGAAGAGAATTAAATGTTGTTGGCCTTGAATGACAGGCTTCCTGTATGTAATGAAAGAGGTAGTTGGTTGGACCATTCAACTATTTGTGGCACCTGCGGCTTTTGTTGTGTGCCAGTTTTCCTTGTCTGATGCAGGGACAGGCCTTTTTGTTCTTTGCAACTTTACCACTTCGGAGGGGAATGTAATAGCCGGTGACTCATCTCTTTCTCTATCTGCAGCCTACGTTTTAAAGGAAATGGCTCTGAGAAAAAGCCTTGTTTACACCCACCAATAGTACTATAACTGACATTCAGCTTATTTCATAATAAGCTGCTTTTACAGAATTTACAGTCCCTGGAAGCAAGAAGCAAATGACCCCAAGACTTTAATTTCCATGTATAAACTATAAGCTATCATAATGACAAGGTAGTAATTCCTGCAGGAGCAAAGGAGAAAAACTTCAGTCTGCCACAAGCTGCTGAACTCCGAGTCGCTGTAAGGAATTAGACATCTGGCGCACGTTCAGGTATGCGCTGTTTTAGTGCGTGCGGCTATCAGTTAAGTGTTTTTTGGATGGGATACCATGACTTGAATCCAATAGGGCCCTTGCTGAGTTGGGCTTGGGCTGGCCCAATTCCCTATGCCGGCAAAGTATTGTCGCAAACGCAGCATAAAGCTCATTTGCACCATTTGCAAGGCTGAAACGCCAGCACATAGATGTGCACTGGCCTTCGTGCCTCATCTCCTGGGTCCAGAGGTCCAAAGGCAAGGCTGGTCTTGCGAGGGAGGGTGGCGGGAGGTAGAACAGGACAGGGGTACGGGAGGAGCAGAGCAGCAGGGAAGAGGCGGGCCCATGGGCAGCCTGACCCAGAGAGGGGATTGGATACAGGATCCTCTGTCCCTGGCCCACCCAGCCCCAATTTGGCCGCTTGGAGTTGCACAGCCAATTGTGGCGGCTAGGCTGCAAGGAACCCTGTCCAGGCCACTGGGTGCTACCCAGGGGAAGGGGAATATTTCCCCCGTATAGTGCGGCAGCACTTCCAAGCCTCAGGCTGGATATGGGGCATGCGTGTCACCCTGCCTATTCCAGCCCAGGGTTTGGATTGTGCTCTCAGCAAGATTTACTTCTGAGTAGACATGCCTAGATTGCAAGCATTGTGTGCTTTTCAAAACACACGTGCACAAGAATTAGCAACCCAGGAGAACTTCAGAAGGCAAGTAGCTGCTGCTTGTCCTGCCGCCGCTCAACTGACTTGTTCGGACACAGGTAGAGCGGCCAGCAGGACAGACTGAGACAGGCACAGGGGACAAGGCAGAAGTAGCGTTCTGCTACAGAGAACCAGCTGGTCAGGAGGAAGGAAGATTTGCTCCAGGCAATGTTTTTGACTTATGTTAACTTACAACCGGCCCTGGTGGATAGGCACTTTTGCTGCACATAGGAGTCTCCCATATTCATTCACTTGTCCCGAAAGCAGACCCATGGCCTGTATCAAATGTTGTTCCAAGAGATTCTCCCATCTTTCAGGAATAGCTTTAATGCAAGAGCTTTAAAGAGAAGGAGCCAAGAATACAGTTTTCTTCTCTGAGTGCCTTTGCCCATAGTTGATAGGATCCAATTTTATGGCATAAAATTCAGGAGAATGGGGGCGCAATCCTAACCTGGAGTTAGATCGGCACAGTTAGGCCAGCAAAGTTTGGCCGGCACCAGGGCCACCATAAAGTGTATTTAGATCACTCTCAGAGTCCGGGAGGATGGCATGGCACCCATCTGTGTGCTGGCCTCTGAGAGTGGTCCAAACATACTTTACGGTGTCTCTTGTGCCGGCCAAACTTCGCTGGCCTAATTGTGTCGGAAGAACTCCAGGTTAGGATTACACCTGAGAGGTTAAATTTTGCAATGTCATTTGGGCTTAACTCTTAACTCTTGGATATTCTAAATACAATACATTGTTGATTTCATGTTTTGGTGCCATCTGGCGGAGGAGAAGACTTTATTTCACACACGTAAACGCACACACGCAAACATACACACTGCTTATAAGGATTTCTCGATCAGTAATAATCTATACATTACACAATTTCTGAATGCTCTTCCTTTGTTGCACACTCAAAACGTTGTTTGATGTTTTAAATGCTCATTAGTGCTATTTCTATTCCTCAGTATGAAATGACATCAATATCTCATGTCCTCTCTGCCCTTTTAGTACCTTCTTCAGAAACAACCTTGCTTCTAGATAGGGCAATGGCTCACCTGGATCAATGCCCAGATTTTGTTTTGACTGAGTGATTTGGTGTCTCTTGATATGATGTGCTTACTCAGTCTCTATTACAACAACAGCAGTAGGGCAGAAGGCCAGCGTCACTGATTTTAAGAGATCACCGAGTATTATTTTGGGTTGCTAATGATCAAGGAGGCGCTAAAAACCACCATATCCTGCCAAAAGAGACAGATGCCACAGACATTCTGACGCCATAAATTTGAAAAGAATCGTAACTTCAATGCAATATTAAGGGTGGGCTGGCATTTTTGCTATCAGAATCCAGTCCAGAGAATTTTTTGAAGTGCAATCTGAGCAAGTCTATAATTTTCAAATACATTTACTGCTCTATCAGGGAAGTATGCTTGGAATGTATTCCCACATACAAGAGGCTAAATCCTTTTGCTGCCCCAATTTATGAACAATTTCTTCTGAAATCTTAGATGCTAAAGTTAGGTTAGCTTAAGTTTAATATACGCCATGCAGGGGAAAAAAAAGTGGCATTCAGAGAAGATAAATATTGCAATGAATAACTCATGATGCAGACAAGGTATGCATTTCTTCAGGTCAATTTTTGCCCTAGTATGAATTTTCTCATTCTGTGCTGCTTGAATGTGATTTATTTATAATGGTTTGTATACAGAAAACCATAAGCACAACGTACATTGAGCCCATGGGGAGACATAACACAAGCAAATAAGAAAGATCACAAAAGGTAACTTCTCAACTGCTTAGCAGCCCACTGAAAAATTCTTCTGATGGTCAGAGAATCTTCCCAAAGGGGATGGTTTCGGGCAGTGGTGTCATCTAAATGATTTAAGAACAGGTACTCACTTTTGATTGGCACGTGTCGGGACCTGCCCACTGGAAGTGACGTCATAAGCCAGAAGTGAGGTCGTGGCAGGAAGTGACATGAAAAAAGCCCTTTTTGAGGCCTCAGATGATTTTAAACTGACCCAACCGTTGCAACAGTATTCCACAGCACCCCCAGAACATGTTAAGGAGGCCTGGCATCATGTTAAAACCCCAGAGCAACTCATTTTTCAGTGGCAAGGAAAGGAAAGGCTCCGCTCACTGCCTGCCTGCCTGCCTGCCTGGCTCTGAGAACATGCAGGCAACTCAAACATGCAGGAAATTCAAACGTTGCAGAGGGCGGAGTCGATGAGTGGGCGGGCGAATGGGCAGGGCCAGCACAAGGGCTGCTGTAAAGTATGTTTGGACCATTCTCAGAGTCAGAGAGGCCAGCACACAGATGTGTGCCATCCTCCCTGACTCCGAGAGTGGTCCAAACACACTTTATGGTGGCCCTTGTGTGGCCGAACTGTGCTGGCTTAGTTTATGCCATCCTAACTCCAGTTTAGGATTGCGCTCCAAGTGGGGTGGATCAGTATATGCAGAATTCCTACTACTACGATTGCAGAACTCACAATCGGCTGTCGTATGTGACCCAGCAATGGCACAAATGTTGTGCTGCCATCATATGCAATGGATGCACTGGTAGAAATGGCCAGAGGCTCCATGTGCACACCAGAATTTCCAGGATACTCCACTGGTTCAAGTAAAGTGGTGGATGGGGGGGGTTGGGGCAGGGAGTGGGCTGAACTGGGGGGTGGTTCAAGGGTGAGAGTGGGACAATCTCAGCTATGGACATGGGCATCAGTTCCTATTTCCCTTTCCCAGCCCAGCCCTGTCCCATTCCTCTATTTGGACTTACACCAGCAACATCCCTGGCATGAATCTGAGGAGACCCATTGGTGATTAGACAGCCTTCTGGGACGTAAAAAATATTTTTACTAACTTGTCATACGTTGTCTGATCTCCCCCTACTATAGCAAGCAGTGCACTATTGTGGCTGCAAGACCGGGACTGGCAGGGGATAGGATTGGGCCATAAGTATAATTGACATACTTGCATCTTCCAATTTCCAAGTATATGCTATTTTTGGAACCCCGACAGTGGGAAGACTAAGGACAGTGGCAATCCTAAGTAGCATCGGAACAGGCAGGCCAACAGGCCTGTGCTGTATCCAGCGCCACTTAGGAGGCAGCAGGAGCCTCTCCACTAGGCTCCTCAGATCTGTGTGCACAAAATTGCTAGTGCAGGTCCAAGGAAGCCGCACAGTGCAAATTGGGGCCACGCAGCCCAGGGACGGGGCCTTGGATATGGCCTAATGGCCACATCCCAATCCCACCCCCCTCCCTGGGCCTGCCCACCCCTTGCCAACCCTCCTGCCTGCCCACCCTCCTCCCAGAACCTCCCCTGTGCTAGCCAAGTTCGGCTGGCACAAGGGTGGCTCTCCATCAGCACTCTTGGGGTGACGCTACTGGTAGTGTCAGCCAAAGCATTGTAGCACCAACGCAACCCCACCAGTAGGCGCCCCTGCATCAGTGATAGTGACGTAGCGCCGATGCAACTATGTTGTGTTGGTGCTACACAGGGCATAGGATTGCACCCTAAAATCAAGCCCACTTCTCTAATTAAGGCTCTCTGTCCTTGAGGTGTGGATCAGGTGGAAGGAGGAATCATGCACTTGACATCCATTTGTATATTTCCCATCCATCTAGGATAACAAATGTGTAAACCTGCTTCTCTGAACGTACAGCCCCTATATGTATGGAATGAAGTGATTATTTCCAATTCCAATATTACTTGGAATATTGAGGAAAATAAGTCAAATTTAGGGCACAATCCTAACCAATTTTCCAGCACCGGGGTAAGGGCAATGCAGCTCTGAGGTAAGGGAACAAACATTACCTTGCCCTGAGAAATCCCCCAACTGCAAGATGCAGCATATGCCCCATTTGCACAGCTATGCCAGTGCTGGGAAGTTGGTTAGGACTGCACCCTTAATGGAATGTACATTAACAGATTCCCCCCCCCCCAATATATGGAATGTTGAGAATTTGCTTACATTTGAACCCGAAATTCATTACACTTTGGAGATAGGTAGCTGAGCTGGTTTTAAATAACTCTGGGCTCATCCAAATGGATCCTACTTAGCTGATGTAGTCACAGCCTGCGGTGGTCTAGCAATAGGCCACAACTCCATTTAATAGAAGAGCAAAGGTGAAATCTGGAAAGTTTTTATCAGCTGTCAAAAATTCTTACAACTGTGCCTATTACATAGCACAATTCATTTTAATATAAAAGTCTCCTTGGATGGTAAATGAAAGTTTATTGGTAAATTTAAATGGGATGCAATAGCATTCTGGTTTTGATCTCTTCTTTAAAAATATTCTGCAGAAATTTAACGACTTGTATTGCGCCGTCATGTCTTGTTCATTATACCAGAATATTATTTCAGTTCTTGGGGTTAATAAAGCAATATTCACAGATATAGGTGTATTATTTCCTTTGACATACTTGTCTTACCTTCGTACAGACTTCCCCAGTATCCGCAGAACCCATATCTGTAGTTCACTTATCCGCGGTTCACAAATTCCCCTCCGTTGTGCTCATAACTCACCTCTCTTCCTGTACCAAGGCTTTGCAAAATACAGTTTTCTTTCCTCTGCAACAGAATGCTCTGAACACAAAACTAGACACTGAGAACACTGGACTGACAACTGCTAGACCAGCGCTGGCAAACCTATGGCATGTGTATCAATGGTGACACACACAATAAAGGAAGGTAAGAAAACTATTGGGAATTGTTGTATGGCTGCCACGCCCCTGGAGCCACGGAGTGGAAGAGGCAGGTGTGGGTTAGGTAAGCTGACTGCCGATTGTTTGGTGGTGGGGTTTTGTGGTGCCAAGTTAGACTTATGGGATCTTGAGCTAAGCCAGTGATGAGGGCAGTCTGGAGGAGGCTGGCCAGCTGGTGAATCCAAGCAAGGCTGCTGGAAGAGAGGAGGACCAGCGGGTGAAGGACCCCCCTCCCTCTTGCCTATCTCTGAGGCTGCTCTGGAGGGGAAACTAGTTAGCCTAGTGTGGGCATTGGGGCCCTTGGGGAGGCCCAGCGGGGAATTTGGCAGAACAGGTTGTCAGTACATTGTAAAAATAAAACATTCCAAGATGTTGATGCTGGATGCAATCATATGTTTAAAAGTTGGCATCTGTTGGAAAGTCACGTTCCATATGTGTGATAACACTGGACTGAATGTTTTGTTATAATATCACAGACTCTCCCCTTTTTTAGTCTTACAAAGTAGGTGACAGTTACAGAAAATTTGTGATGGGGTCTGCACAGATCATTGGAATAATATATAAGCAATGTTTGGAGTGCAGATAGCTTTACGGTAGGATAACCAATGGAAAAGAATAAAGAGTGATACCCAGTCATACTCATGTGAGTGGAAAAATCAATATGAAATAAATGGTCTTTTTTTTTTTTTTGGCTTTTCATCAATCATTCATATAGCTCTGTGGAATTTAAGCCTTTGAATGTCTTGGAATAGGCACTCAGTCGGCGAAACCATCCATTCGCCCCAACTTCTAACAAATCTTCCAGGCTTAATGAACAATTGAACAAATTTGAAAATGATCCAGGAAAACAGGTGCGAAGGATTAGCCTGTCGTAAGGCAGAAATTGTGATTTCCAAAACGCTTCACATACACCATCCTGTTCAAATTATGACCTTATTTCCAATAAACTATTGAAGTACAAAAATGTGAAAGTAGACGACAGCTGTTTTATTAAACTCGAAGAACAAGACAATTCCGGTATATGTACTTCTCAATCACTGTTTGCCTGTTCAGGAACTTCTCCTACAGCTGATTGGAAATAAGGAAGAAAGTTCCTGAAAATGCACTTACCATATGAATAAAAGAAACACCACACTGGCACAGGGCACATTTTTTGGAAGGCATTGCTACAGCATTCCACAGACAGAGCTACAATTGTTTCCATATGCTATGCATTTGAATGGCTGTAAGTACTGTACGCGGCCAGCTAGATACTGCTTTCAGGAGATAACATGTACAGTATGAATCCATTCAATGTCTTAAAACTATGCCCTGCATATGTGCCAAACCCACCCACCCACCCACCCCCCAAATCCATAAAGGATTCAAACAAAGCATTCTTGTAAATGTTGTGTACCATGATGGCAAAACTGTGCTTGGATATACACCTAGAATAATGGTCTTCAACTTTTTTCAAACAGCGAGCATAATAAATAAATAAATAAATAAATACATAACCAAAGCAAGGGTGTAGCTAAAGAAGTGCAAGGGGGTGCAACTGCACTGGGCTACAAGCTTTAGGGGGACAACAAGCTGAGCTTGACCCTAGTGGACAAAATGGTGAAAGCCTTGGTATGTATGAATAATAACATCATGTTTCATATCATTGGAAAGGTAATTTAATGCAGAATGCAATGAGTCAAGCCAGAGTGTAAAATCTTTACTCTATCAAACATTATGGCCAAAACACCTGAAAACGAAAATACAACGGTGATGTCACTTCCTATTGTGACTTCACTTCCAGGGTAACGGTTTGGCAGTCTGCACTGGGCTACACTTTCATTAGCTACTTCCGTGAACCAAAGTATGAGACTGGGGACTCACCACCAATCCTGCCTCCCTACCAGGACCTCCTCTGTCCCCATCGCTATCCTGCCCTATTTCCCTACCTTTTGTGTCTTCAGCCCTGTCAGGCCTGAGCAGGGCTGGCCTTAGGAGCTGTAGAGCAAGAAGAGGCAGTGCAGGATTATGCAAAGAACTCAGTTTTGATAAGGCAATGCCATTATTGGGCTGGATCCAAGCCCTCCCTTGCATAGGCTTTCAAAGGTTGCCACAACCCACCCAAATGAGGCTTCATGACCCCAGTGGGGTTTCAACCCACAGGTTGTAGAACACTCTCTTAGGATACACATGTAGCATTATGGTTTCACTTGAATAGGTAGAAAAATACACTGACCTTGACTTGTCTTTGGGGGTCAGAATTTCATCATATTTACTAAAGTAGTAAAGCAGCCTTATTTTAAGTGGGTTATATGCTTGGTAACGTGGTGGCACAGCGAGTTAATCCGCTGTTGCTGGGCTTTCGACCGCAAGGTTGGGAGTTCGAGACTGCGCTACGGAGTGAGCTCCCGTTGCTTGTCCCAGCTCCTGCTGACCTAGCAGTTCGAAAGCACCTAAAATGCAAGTAGATAAATAGGGACCACTTCGGTGGGAAGGTAACAGCGTTCCGTGGAGTCATGCCGGCCACATGACCACGGAAGCTTGTCCTCGGACAAAAATGCTGGCTCTACAGGCTTTGAAACGGAGATGAGCACCGCCCCCTACAGTCAGTCACGACTAGACCATTCGGTCATGGGGAAACCTTTACCTTTACTTTTATGCTTGGTAAAGTCCCGAGTCAGTTTACTGTTCACAGCAACACATTAAAATGTTTCTAAACATCCTAAACATGTAACCCAGAGCCCTGATGGCTATTGTTGTGGACTTATGGAATAAGACTAGACTAGAAACCAGGCACCAGGCTAGCATGTCTACCCAGAAGCAGGTTTCACTGAATTCGATGAGACTTACTCCCAGATAAGTCTGTATAGAACTGCAGCCCAAAAGACTGTGCTGAGAATCAGGATTTCCCTCGTTCAAATGCCACCTCTGGTAAGAATCCTCTCTAGGTAACTGTAGACAAGATGTTCCATCTCAGCCTCAGCTGCAATCTGGAAGAGTAATGATACCCAGGTGGGTATCATTACAGGGCTACGATGACACATCAAAATAATAGATGCACACTCAGAAAGTGGTATTTAAAGCCAATTTATTATTATGGCCTCCAGGTAAGTTCTTAATACTGGTAGCGTTAGTATCACTAGGTTTCACCATACTAATCCAAATCCTTTCTGAAACTAGTTGCTAGGCTAGCAAGTTAGGCAGAGACCCTCTCTGGAAGCTGAAGATTCCAGAGGACAATAGAACAGTGTTCAGGGAATTGGCAATCTTTCTGATTATGTTTCCTGCACAAGGGAATAGCCAGTAGTGCAGCAGAACATTTTGAAGTATAGGAGCTTTTCATGATGCCCTCCATAGTCATGCACCACTAAAATTATACAACCACCAAAAAACAACAACAACAACAACCCATGGTTGCATTGCTCATTACTTCTTACTTCCCCCTGATGCATCAATAAACTAACCCTGCTCTTCCCCAACCACAAAATGCCCCCATGCCAACATACCTGCATTGGTGTAGTTCAGTGGCTTTATGGCTCCGATGCTATCACTGCTTAGTGGTGGTGGGCTCAAACTGGACTGTTGGCAGCATGTTCCATTTAAAATAGTGAGATGGTCCTGCTGCCATAAAATGGGGAAGAGGATTGGGCTGTTTGACACCTTTAAATAACCAAGACCCTAGAGTAGTGTTTGGTTTGCCTAATGGTGGATCCAATACTCTGCTGCTGCTGCAATTCCTTGCTGTGACTTCAGATATGCCAGAAATGCTTGCCCAACCTTATCACATCCAGCCTTTCCTGAGCCTCCCAAGTATACTTTTTCCTTAGTTGGCAGGAGGTGGGTCTGCCAGCCCCCCCCCCACTCACAATTCAAACCCAGTCTGCTGATACAACATTACCAACGCAGGTTGAATAAATGTATGGTAAATAGGAATGGCAAAGAGGGCATATGGCAAAGCCATTACTTGAACTCTACATACATCCACCCACCCAGCCAGCATTTTGGGCACATTACTTACACAGACGAACGAGGCTCCAAGCGCGCCCGGGGCAGGGCGATGTCACTGCGCCCAGCCACGCCTCCCTGTGCCCGGAAGAGCTCCATTTTGGAGCGAAACGGAAACGAGGGAGGGTGGGCGGGCCAAAAAGCACACGGGTGTTTTCTGCGCTGTGGCGCTTCTTTGCTGCCAGCGCCCATGGCTCACGCCACCCCATGCTACACCCTAGAAATGCCTCTGATTACTTAGGTTGGCTTATTGCTCTTACAGAAGGCAAGAACCATTAAGCCAGTGGCGGTCCTGGCCACTGAGATGCAGGAGGACATGCCTGAAGGAGGACGTCCCCTTCTAAGGCGTCCAGAAGGCCATTAAACGTCACTTTTGGTTGTCGGCAAAAACCAGAAGTAATGTTTAAAGGCCATCAGAAGGCCTTAGAAGCACTTCTGAGGGTTGGGGAGGCCGTGTGTGGCCTCTATGGCCCTTGGATCACATCCAGGGGAGACCGCGCTGCCCCCCAGCTGGGCTGCTCAGGATCAATTGAGCCCATGGAGACCCCCGCCCAGGAACACCACTGCATTAAGTGCAAAAATGCGGTAAAGCCAAGCTGACATCCAAAGCATTTTGAATGTGCATCTCTCCCCCAGACTGTATCGTGATAGGAACCCAGCCTTCTTCTCAGACTTGCATTTCATATATGCAGCCTTCGGGCAAGCCAAGGAAAAAAACGTACAGTATGTTCCAAATACATCAGCTTGACATTACAGCCTTTTGCAACCTGTAGTTGTCACCTTCTGAACCTTTTCATTGTGTGGGGCCGCCCTCCGCAAATGTGAAGCTAGAGTATATTTTGAAAAGTATACATTTGCCTGTTCTGGCCTAAACCCAGGCAAAATACTTGGGTGCCGTTTATTGTTATGGAAATTTCCACTGGGTATTTGGTTTGCTCCAAATGCCTTAGTTACTAGAAATAACGACACAATTTTTTCCTGCGAGGTCATAATAAAGAGAACTGAATAGTCGGTGCTCTAGTACGAAAGTCATGTGTTGAAATATGTGCTGCAAGTATGGAAATGTTTTCCAGACTGCGCTCCAAGATCAGTCAAAACACTGTCAAGCCCAATGGAGTGAGAATATATGAAGTATTACATTTCCCACACTATAGTCTATCCCACTGTAACCACAATATAACCCACTCCATACAGGGTCTACTTTAAGAATGTTTCTCCAGCTGTCAAAGACTGAATGTAAAGATGAGCTTGTTCTGCAGATGGGAGAAATTCTCTTGTTTCAGAGATTTTGGCAGATGAAACAAGAGAATTCATAAGAAACTTACCAGACATCAGATGAACAAGTACATTCTATACTGAGTCAGTGATGAAGGATGCATGATAAATCCAGCATGCCTTTAAAATATTTTGCATTCATGTGTATTTGGAAAGCAGACCTAGTAATTGGTACACATGTACGGCATTCACACTTAATGCAATGTGTGAGTGAATTTTCTTCTCTGGAATTTACACTTGAGTACAAAATAAAAAGAAGAAGAAGGCTTTGCTGTTTTACCTTCATTCTCCCTGTGTTGTTGCAGAAGGCAATCCTTACCTGGTCTTCAGTGCAAGTCCCCTGTGCAGGCCATGAACATGCTGTAAAATACGTTTGCAACTACTCTGAAGTTGGCTCTACCAGTGCAAGGATGTGCATTGGCTCCCAGAGGCCAGGTCCAAGCCCTGACAGGGTCAGTTCGTGCTGGCCAAGGCAGGCTGGCATGGGGGGGGGGTTGGAGAGGGTAGTGGGAGGGCGTTCCAGTGGGAGGGAGGGAATGTTTTGGGCAGGATGAACAGGGCAGTGGACCAGTCCTGGGAGGGTGATGGGACAGGCTGTAGCAGCCCAGGTCGAATCCTAACCCCAATCCCATCCCGATCTGCCTTGCCTAGACCACTCGGATTTGCATTAGTGAATTCACTAGCACAGATCCAAGTAGCTCCATAGGGGTGGCTGGTGTTCTGCCAAATTCCCTGCTGGGCCTCCCCAAGGGCCCCAATGCCCACACTAGGCTAACTAGTTTCCCCTCCAGAGCAGCCACAGAGATAGGCACAGAGATTCACCCACTGGGTTCATTCACCCAAGCTTTGCTTGGAATCACCAGCTGGCCAGCCTCCTCCAGACTGCCCTCATCACTGGCTTAGCTCAAGATACCCTAACTTGGCACCACAAAACCCCACCACCAAACAATTGGCAGTCAGTTTACCTAAGACACAACTGCCTCCTGCACTTGGTGGCTCCAGGGGCGTGGCAGCCATACAACAGTTCCCCACAGTTACTCCCCACAATAACCTTATCTTATCCTGTCCTTTAACAGTCCATCTGTCCAGCACCTGCCCGGCACCTACCTCGTGCTTCTGTCCAGCACCTACCTGGTGCTAATCACCCTTCCTTTAACAATCCATCCAGCACCTACCTGGTGCCCTCTACCAGCACCTACCCAGGTCCCTTACTGCAGCTCCTGCCTCCACTTTATACTGAGGCAGGCCGATTGGTATCTGTTGTTGGGCAGGCTCTAGCTCATCAGCCACACCCATCTGCACCTGTGCTAATCCCTTCCTAGCCAGGGCCCTCATCAGCATGCAGCTGTGCTCCTGAGGCTTGCAGAAGCTCTGGGATTAACCCCTTACTTCCTGGCTAATCTGGGACAAGGGGCCACTGCTGATACCATTCCCTATCTCCTCAGGGTATCTCCTGCCTTTTCCAATACAGCTGGTGAGCAACACGGGGTAAGGGAAAAAATATCCCTTTACTCCAAATTGCATTCCAGCCAGCAATTACCTTGCACTGGATACAGCAGAGGCCAGTGCAAGTTAGGATTGGGCTGCCCTGCTAATGCTTTGATCATTACACAAGCACGTCTTTGTGAAGCGGGGAAGATTCAGATGTGTATCTTGAGGGTCAAACTAGACAGGGTGTTTATTGCATGTATAGCAATGGCATTTTGTATTCATTCTTTTTCTAAACGGTGGTTATTCCAGGTGGGAGGGCACAATCTGGACTGGAGGTGCAGTGGGGATAGCATTAAAAATACACCACCCATGTTCCTGATCTGGATCACTTCTTCCACCCAACCTCTGCTGTGGCTGCTATAGAGAAAATAAAAGATTAGATGTGCAACTGCTTAGCACACAGTTAATATTTCTCTATGTAGCTTGAGCGTAACACAAATGCCTAGCAAAGCTTCAGTGTTCAACAATCCCTCCATTTCTGCGACATGCACATGTGTGTTATATTTCCATGCGGCTTGTCATAAAGTGTGTCAAGACTATTATATTATTTTTTTTCTATGCAGCCCAAGGTCAGAGCGAGGGCAACTGCTCACTATGAACACGGGCTCCACAGTCAAAGTGTTTAACCACAAAATATGCTTTCTTCACACATTATGAGTCTTAGTTTTTCCGTACCTAGAGCTTAACTCAGGGTAGGGAAAAATGGCTGAGGAGTACTCGTTAATAAACACATAACAGTGGCCTGCCATTTACAGCAGTGGTTTACTGTAGTGACCCCACAGAATCAGACAGCTTCTGTGATGGGAGACCAGAAAGACACCCAGCTCTCGTCTCCTTCAAAAGGACAAACATCGCCAGATCATGCACACGTTGGGATCGGTTAGAATCAATACACAGGAATTCTGCAGACTAAACATACGTGTAAACACACACCAATCTAAGAAGGAAGCTCTGTATGCGCAACTGGGATATGAACCAGAGGTGTTGCACCCATAAGGCATGGTGTAGTGCCTGCCAAGGTGCCGGTGAGGAAGCTGGGCACACTGTGGAAGAAAGTGGCATGGAGCAGGGCCCTGTTGCCTGCCTTGCTTCTGTTATGCTCCAAAATGGAGCGATTTCAGAAGCAAAGGTCGTGGCGAGGCTGTGCAGGGGGCTGGGTGATGTCTTTCATCACTGTCTCACCCCAGGTGCAATCAGAGTCCGCTCCAGCTCTGATCTGAACCCTGTTGAATCATAGAATCAAGTTTGATGGGACCTACAAGGTAATCTAGTCCAACCTCCTGCCTGTAGCAGGAAATCCTCCTAGAGCATCTCCAGCAAGTGCCTGTCAAGCCTCTGCTTGAAGGTCTCCAGTGAGGGAGAATCCACCACCTCCCTTGGCAATCTATTCCACTGTCGAACCGCCCTTATTGTCAAGAAATTCTTCCTGATGTCCATCCAGAATCTCCTCTTTTGCAGTTTGCCCCCATTGGACCTAGTTCTACTGTCAAGGACAGATGAGAACAGGTTTGTCCCTTCTTCCTTATGACAGCCCTTCAGATATTTGAGGCAGTGGTGTCGTCCAAATGATTTAGGAACAGGTACTCACATTTGATTGGCATTTGTTGGGGTCCGCCCACCAGAAGTGACATCATAAGCCGGAAGTGATGTCGTGGCAGGAAGTGAGGTCATAGCTGGAAGTGATGTCATGATGCTGCCGCCGCCACGCTGCCTGCCTGCCTGCCTCCTCACAGAAAGTGCAGGCAACGGCTGCGGGCGTGCAGTACGCATGTGCAGCTGCTGAGCCAACCAGCCAACGGGGCAAGCTTCAAGTGGGCGGGGCCAGCTCAGCTTCTAGGAACCGGTACTCACGTAGTGGTGCGTAGTGGGTGCATGACATCACTGATTTGAAGAGTGCTATCATATCCCCTCTCAGTCTTCTCTTCTCCAAGCTAAACATAACTTGAAAGCTGGATCCGATTCAGGGCGCAATCCTAACCAACGTTCTAGTGCTGATGCGTTTATGCAAACAGGGTGCACGCTGCATCCTACGGTGGGGGGAGGGTCAGTCACAGAAGCCCTGCCCCTTACCCCACCCCCTTCAAAGTAAGGGAATGTTTGTTCCCTTATCTCAGGGCTGTATTGGTGCTGGAAAGTTGGATAGATGGAAAGTTGGAAAGGCAGCAGAGATGTCAGGGTTGTGTGGTGAGGGTGTGGCAGGTGAGGCAGAATTGCCCTATAGTAATTATTTGAAAAGTGCCTCCATTACTGCTGCAATGGCAGCAGTGATCCTGCAAACAGTTACAAGTTACAACCCATGGGCTTCAGCTGCTCAAAGCCCATGGTTGTAAGTGTTTGTGTGATCACAGCAGTGGCCACATTTTTCAAAGAGCTCCCTTGGGGAAGTTCTGCCTCACCTGGCACACCCTCACTGCACCTAGATTAGAGATGTACTCTTAGATAGTCCAACTACAGTTGGACTGGGACCCAGCGGTGTTATGCTGCCGGAATGCTGGGCGGGACATCCGGGTGATCGACAGCCCGCCCGTCGCGTTCCAGAGCGTTACGCCGTTTGCGAAACCAATTACGCCGCTTGCGTATGCAAGCGGCGTAATTGGTTACACAAACGGCGTAACGCTCCAGAACACGACAGGTGGGCTGTCGATCACCCGGATGTCCCGCCCAGCGTTCCGGCAGCATAACACTGCTGCTGGGACCCTACTCAGACAGAGCAAGTCTTATTGAAACAAAGGTTGTATCTACTTCTCTATAGTTCTAACTACCACGACTACTAATATGGTCATGTAATGGGCAAAGAGGACCTCCTGATTTTTGTCCACTTTATCCTGAGGACTGCCAAGTCTGGGGTTCACAAATGCCAACCCATATTTAAACATCAGTTGAGCTGGGTTGTAGAAATGAATATTTTATATGCTAATGTATATTTCTGAACCATTTTAATAAGTGAACAGACTCTCTGTGATACCCCCCTTAAATAATTTAGTTCATTGTTCGTTGGTGGCTGTGCACTGGAAAAATAAACACAAACAAAATATGGTGCAGGTAGAACATACTTTTATACAAGCATTTAAGTAGATATTAAGCCATTTAAATGCTAATAATATGTGAGTTATAGTTTCCATAGTACATCCACTGGATGCATAATAAATAAGAACATACGAGTACATGGAGCAAAAATAGCACTGCAATTTAGACGAGTATATTAGTTTGCTTAACTTTTGCAAATGAATTGGTGGCACAATGGCTCCTTTATTCATTTGTGAAACCTCTCCACTTACCGGGATACTGAATTATTGATAAAAATGTGTTGGTAATTTACTATTAACAAGCTATAGGACTCGGCAGGGCGCTGCTGCTGCACAAAGCTACATTCATTAGCTTGGCTTCGGGACCGCCAGACTATTTTTGGCTAAAACAGCCCAATCCTATCTAATCAGGAACTTACGGCAGTGGATCTCCTGATCTGCTGTCATAAATGCTAATGTGGTGCTACAAAAGGTGTGCCACTTGTCATGTGCCAGGGACACAAATGGCCAGCATCCCAACAGCCCACCCAGGCTGTACTAGAACAGGTAACATGGCAAAGGGGATGGCTCATGGATGGTTTTGGAGATGATCATGTCCGGGAGTAGGCTGGGCAGGGTGGTTTGGGGAGGGAGGTGGGTGGATCTCAGTGATGGCGTATGCCAGGATTCTATTCCCCATTCCCAGCCCAGATCTGCCCCCCCCCCAAGTCTGCTCAAACTTATGCCAGATAAAAAGGAGACCAATTGGGGCCAGGCAGTCTACCAGGAGGTAAGTTATAATATTCTTACTTACCTCTCCTGTGCAGTCTAGTCACCCACCTCCACCATAGGATGCCGCATGCACTCCATCAGCACTGCTGCATCACGTAAAATGGTGGGGGGGGGATAGGATTGGGTCCTAAGGCTGCAGTCCTGGGGATTCTTGCTAAGGAATAAGTCTCACAAAATTTTTACTACTTCTGAATAAACATGCTTCAGAACATGCTCACAAGTATTTTATATACTGTATGTTATCCTTTAAGACAATGAAGGAGATGGTGAGTTGTCACCAAAGTGTATTTTTTAATGCAGTGGTTCACAACCTGGGGCCAGGACCCCCAAGGGGGTCGCAAACAGATTTTCAGGGGCTCACAAAGACCCCTGAGGCAGCCATCTTAAAAAATTGGGCACCACCATCTTGGAAGCTTCATTTTGGCTAGGGAAGAGCCTTCCCCATTAAACTAAGAACCAACTCTGGGACAGAGACACAGATAACAGATGGACAGCTGTGGATGTAGAATTAGAACTGAGCAGTCAAGTAGTGAAGAAGGTATGTAGTACCAATAGGTATGTAAGGACCAGGAAGCAGCACAATATCCATGAAATCCGACATCTGTTTCTAAAGCAGTGGTTCCCAAACTGGTGGGTGATGACCAGAGGCGTCATGCAGCCAGAACGCTGGGCGGGAGGAACGGGTGAGTGGCAGCCCCGCGGGGGCGGGGAAGATGGTGAAACGGACCGGAACGCAACGGGTGGGCTGCCGCTCACCCGTTCCTCCCGCCCAGCGTTCCGGCTGCATGACGCCGCTGGTCATGACTCACCAGCCAGGGAAGCACTTCTCCCTGCCCCTTTAAGGATTGGGAGGGGGGAAGGCAGCAACGCGATCTCCACGATCGCACTGCTGCCAGGTTTGGGAGGAAAGTGCCTGTTTTTTTGAAACATGTTTGGAGGCTTAGGGAGCCCTACAGAGGGCTTCCTAGACCCCCAAGACCCTGCAGGTCCCCAGCGCTGGAGACTTCCCTTCCCACCCTCAGCAGCAGCACAATCCTGGGGGTCGCGTTGCTGCTGCAGTCCTGCCCCCGCAAATACTTAATTGGTTCCCACCTCCCACGGCGGACTTCGGGAGCCAATGTTCGAAACCTTTAGCAAACGTTTGGGCATTTTTCAGTGCAACAAGAAGCTAGCTCATTTTTTGCAAGTGTTGATATATTCCTCGTTCAGAATAATGTTGTCACGAATCAGAGGTGTTCCTGATCACCTAAACAAGCCTTTATCACCACATGTAATTAAGCTAGGGAACTCCTTTCCACAGGAGGAGGTGGTGATGGCATCTGGCCTAGATGCCTTTAAAATGGGGCTGGATGGATTTCTGGAGGAAAAGTCCATCGTGGGCTATAGGCCATGATGGGTTGGGCAACCTCCTTACATCCTTCAGAATGCCAGGTGCAAGGGAGTGGCAACAGGATAAGAACATAAGAAGAGCCCTGCTGGATCAGGCCAAAGGCCCATCTAGTCCAGCTTCCTGTATCTCACAGCAGCCCATCAAGGTGCCCCAGGGAGGCATGAGACACAAGATGCTTGCATCCTGTTGCCACTCCTTTGCACCCGGTACTCTGAAGTAGCCTACTGCTGATATAAGGAGGTTGCACAATCCATCATTCCTATAGCCCAGGATGCAAGCATCTTGTTGTCTTCTACTGAACTCCCTTAGGCATCTGGTGGGCCACTGTGAGCAGAGGCGTTTCTATAGGGATGGCAAAGCTCTAAGTTTTGCGAGAAGCCTTACCCTGTCGTGTAAATTCCTCCTCTTCCTTGCTGCTGTAGCCAGTAAGCAACGTCAAGATTGGCTAAAACGGTGCAGGAGAGGAGTAATCTCCACTGCAAGGTAAGGCTTCTTGCAAAACTTAGAGCTTTGCCATCCCTGTAGAAATGCCACTGACTGTGAGATACAGGAAGCTGGACTAGATAGGCCTTTGGTCTGATCCAGCAGGGCTGTTCTTATGCTCTTATGTTCTTAAGTAAAATTATTTTACATTAAGCAAACAATATGCCCGACGGTCAATGGAGAAGCAGCAGACACACACACAGGAATCCCATGAGGTTTTTGCTGCCTTTCAGGGGGATGATAGGGCACTTTTGAGATGGCAACAGAGAAAGAGGTATGTGTTACCTAAGCTGTCAAGCAAAGGAAAGGTTTAGTGTATCTGAACAAGAGGTGACAGAGGCAGTTCTGTATTGCTTTACTGTGTAAACTCCAAAGAATGTAACATGATGGTCCCTACTTTGCCTGCCTTTCCATTGTGTCAAGAGAGGTTTGAAATCAAGCTAAGTGCAAGCCACCAATGTTCTTCAGCAGCGGTTCTGAGACACATTTGCAACACCACCGCCAGCGGTATGCTCAGACTGTGGGTGCTGGAGGGCTCAGGATTGAACCCATAATCTGCTGTTAGGATAACAAAGTAGGAGTCTCTCTTTAACTAGACAAGGTTTTGTTTCATGAAGAATTAAACCCCTGCCTAACTGGGCAAGAGGCACTTTTTCAAGTGGTGCTCCTCTTACATTGAGCAGGGGGAGCGTAACTGTCCCTCTTCACCCCAGCACAATGTCTTTGCTAGTGGCTGTTGCTGGGGGTGTTCTGCATTTTTTTTTTTAGATTGTGAACCCTTTTGGGACAGGGAGCCATTTAACTTTAAAATTATTTTATAAACTGTATTGTGAACGTTTGTTGAAAAGTGGTATATAAATATGATTGATTGATTGATTGATTAAAAGTGTAAGGCTAGGATTATCTGAATACCAGAAGAAGTCAACAAGTCTTGCCTGCAATAGTCAATATGGCAACCTTAACTCTTCAGCAGAATCACATGAAGTACAAAACATACGCCACACACAGTAAGATTCCTGCAAAATTAAGGGGACAGCCCCCTGAAAATTTTTTAACATAATTTTAAGGTAGAGCTTGTATACTTAAGGGCCCAATTCTATTGCCCACTTTGTCTATTCAAGAAAACTCAGGCACCCGGAATACCTTCCCTTTTACTCCCATCTTTGGAATGCCTGGCCTGACCAGGATGTCAGAATGCACCATTTTTGATCCTCAAGAACCTGTAGAAACCCCTGGTTTTCAGAGCTTTCCTGGGTTTGCATGGTTGTTTGTCCCATCCACTGGTGCTGTGATTGTGCATTCTGATTCCTTGAAATGAAATTGCTGAACCCCTGAGCAAAATCAGTAAATCTCTGAGCAAGATCACTCAAAAAAGCTGAATCAACCGTGTCCTAGTCTTGGACACCCCCGTCCTCTTCCTACTACAAAGGCTCATCCTAAACCACTCCTTGACCTCAGTCCCTTAGTTTAAGGTTTAGGTATGGACAGCACTGATTTGAAGAGTCAGCACTTCCCTTTCAAGGCATGTAGCAATAAACCATCTGATTCCCCTCTCTGTTCTTTTCTCTTTCCAATTTTTCCTTCTCCTTCTCCTCCTTGGGCCTTAGGCAACTTCCTATCTAGTTAGATGTAAATATAAGCATTGCAAAGCTGCCCTTTTGGGGGTTTACCTACTTTTGCCACAATTAAAACTCTTTCTTTTGGGAAAAGTGTTTGTCATTGTAGGCTTCTTTTGGGTGCCATCAGTGGCTATCAACTTGGAGGGCTGGCTCAGAGGCTTTCCTATACAAGCCGCAAATGGCTCTGGAGGCAAAGAGGAGGGGCTGCATTACGCAGGAGCTCGGGCTCCTGCAAAATTTAGTGTTTGGCACACACACACCCACTGTAGGAATGTCACTGGATGCTATACAGTGTCCTAGCCCCTAAGCCAGGCCACATTCCATACAACCCCCAAATTTGGGTTGTTCGAATGATTCCCCAGGCTTAGAATTCATGCATGTTTAGAGATGTGAGTCCTGGCAAATACGGTAAAAATTACCTACATGCAAAATTTAGTCAGTAAATTCATCCTACATCCAAGACTTAATTGAGGGTGCAATCCTATCCAGGACATCGGGCCAACGCAACTTGCTTGCATCGACCCAATGTCATTAGCGCCGACCCAGGGATGCCAAACAGCACCCCTGCATCAGCACTAGTGCCGTTGGGCTGACGCTAGTAGCAGCATCGGGCCAACGGTGCTGGGCAGATATGCCGCAGCGCCGCTCCTGTGCCAGCCTAACTCAGCTGCTGCAAGAGCAGATCTGGGCATGGGGAGGGCGGGCTGGCGGGCAGAACTGGGTGGGGGTGGGTGGGTCGGTAGGCGTGCCAGCCTGGGGCAGGGGTGGGGTTGGGATGCGACAAGTATGTGGCATCCAAGCCTCCACCCCCAGGCCACGCAGCCCCAATTCAGGCCACACGGTGTTCTCAGCTCCGCACCTGCTATACACCAGGCACAGAGCCAAGGAAACCACTGGCGGAGCGAACATGCCCTTGCCTAGGGGAGGCTCCCTAGCACACCGAAGCTGCACTGGATTTGGTGCAGACCCGCTGGCCCTGCTAATCCAGTGCAGTTTAGGATTGCGCTCTGAGTGACTTATATCTTGGCATCAGCCAACAAATTGGAATAGTTGAATGCAGTTTGAGGTGCATTTTCTTTGGCTTCCACATGTACTCTCCTTCCAGAGAAGCCAGAAGCCCCAATGAGTGTGCCTAGAGGCCTTTACAGCCATTCAGAAAGATAATTGAAATACTAAGGGAATCTCAGTGTGGAGCCTTATCTCTTCACATCACAGTATAACACACCCACTGGCTTACTGGGCTTAAGGCACTCTGTCCAAATGGGAGGACTGATCCATAATTGCATCCTCTTCTGAAGTATATACTACTAATCAATAGCTAAGATTAGGTAGACTGCTGATCTGATGCAGCAGTAATTCTTGTGTTCCTGTACGTATATTTCCCAATTAAGGCAAGCTTCTGGCTCCTTTGTGCTCATAATATATTGATGCATGAAACCTACTTTATTTCTGTGCCAAATTATTTTTTTTCCTTTTAAGCCATTAATCTGTCCCATCTTGCTTAAACCTCAAAGCGTTAGCTCTGAGATAGAGATGCAGGCTGTCACACACACACACCACACACACACACACACACACACACACACACACACACACACACACAC
>JAJKFI010000002.1:36641035-36654837 GCA_029204185.1 Lerista edwardsae | reverse complement strand
ACACACACACACACACACACACACACACACACACACACACACACACAATGTAAAAGTGAGCAGTCACAAAGACAGACATAATCCCAGAAATAGTTTGCCTAGTAATTTGAGGGTTTTGCAATTGTTCTGCAGAATTTGGTGTATATTATTGAACACAGCAGAAATTGTACCCAACAATGATCATTATTTTTGGGAGTGATGATGGGGGAGCTACCTTCTGATCTTAAGGAGCTCTTTATAGCACAATTCTAACTGTCTGCATATTGCAAATGTGCCGTCATATAGCACGTTGCAGCACCAACAACTTTAAAGTTGTAGCATGACCCTATGTTCTTCTCTCTCTCTCTAGATAACAGAGTCATATTATCTCTAGAGATCAGAGCCAGCCTACAATATGACCAATGTAATCACAGCGGGGGCCCCACTTTGGGGCCCCACACCAGTACAGCAAGCATATCTATTGCTGCAGCAGCTGGCATTTCTATGAGCTGTAAGTCAGTGGGCCGAGCAGAGCAGCTTTACCTTGGGCCCTCCCACCTGCCCCTGCCTCCAAGCTGCCCAAAATGGCCCTCCTGGAAGCAGTTGGCAGTGACGTCATCATGTCACTACCAACTATGTCCAGGTGCCACTTGTGGCACCACAAGTGCTTTTCTTGGTGAGTGGGGGGGCACAGGGAGGGGGGGCCCACAAGAATGCCTCACATTCGTCTCCACTGCTCCTAGAGCCGGCCCTGCTAGAGATAGAAATGGTATTGCAGCAAACCTCTATTATATGCTCTGCAACCTGCACTTTGCAGATCTTGGTCTTGCCCTAATCACTAGGCAGGGTGAGAGGGGGAAGAAATGCAAAGAGAGGTGGCCGACGTGCCTTTAAAAGAGGATTGGACAGATTTTTCTTCCAGAAAAGTCCATTGTGGGCTATTGACCATGATGGGTGGTGCAACCTCCTTCCGTTAAAAGTAGGTAGAATCAATCAATCAATACTGATTGATTGATTGATTGATTGATTGATTGATTGATTGATTGATTCTACCTCCATCATCAACCTTCTCTTAGTTGCACATTTTCTGTTATCCATGTCAGCATCAAATGGTTTTTTTTTAAAGGAAAGTATGTTTTATGGCACCATCTAGTGGTCATTTCAGGAACATAGGAAACCCCCCCAGAAAACATGGCTAGGGTTTACTTGCAAAACAAGCAGCAAACACATTTAGCTGGCACAATTGAACTTTTAAATACTTGGCCCCTTGGAAAACTTATTTTGCTGCTTACCTAGAATTACAGATGCCTTGAGAATTGAGTGCTTGTGGTATAGCCAAATTTTTTAAAAAATGTTTTGTTCAATAAGTGCTCCTTCTAAATCTATGCAGTATCTCATTCCTTCAAGTCATTCTATTTTATTTTCTTTCCTAAAGAAAGGAGCATGAACAAGAAATAAATGGACAATAAACAATCCTATAGATCAGGGGTCAGGGAACTTTTTTACCTTTTACCCCAAAATATATTTAGATACGCCGACGTTACCCCTCCCCCCCCCCGCCAGAACAAAAGAAAAAAAATACATATTGGAACCCATTGCTTTTTATTTGATTAATTAATGAGCTTAATTAATGCTATGTAAATATGAAGTTGTAAAGGGTTTGGGAGAGTTACGAAAGTTCTTTAAACATTTTTTAATCTTACTCTTATTGTAAATATCTAACCGGCTTAGTTAGATTTGATTTTGTCATATGGGGTGTTAAAATATTCTTGCTTGATGACATCACTTCCTTTGGGCCCCGGTGATTAAAAGTTTGAGAGCCATTGTACTGGATTAAAGAAAAACACTTTTAAGGTCAGAAAGTAAGATAAAGGGGTAGCCTCCAAAGACTTATTTCAGAATTTAAAAGATTTGTTTGCAACTCTGGATCAAACAAAAAAATGATAGCAGTAGCCATTTTTTATGCAGATATCTGTTTCATGCACTTGTCAAACAGGGAATACCTCATTTTTACATCACAAGGAGTGTGCATGTAGGTAAGGAGATTCAGCTCGCCTCATACAAACATCTCTTAATGTTAAAAAAATTAGATCCTCTCCACTTTAAATATTAACAGGATGAATGGGAGCAAAACAAATACATCTGTTGCCCGATTAGTTTGACCCCCCTCCCCTCCCCACTTCACAGAAACATAGCTGTGGAGAAGGCAAGGGCCATTCCTAATGTGGGCTAATACAAACGGGGCTATGCAACTTAGCAGCACAGTATCTGCTTTTCCATTCTGGATAAAGCTAATAGTACTAACACAGAAAAGCAGCAAGCGTTCCTACATTTTGTCTCCTGCAGCTCACTTTCCCTCTCGCCTCGCCTCACGCTGTATGCTTGCCTGGCGCCTCTCTTTGGTGTCCTGCGCATGCGCACGTGTCCACACACCCCACAACATGCTGAGCCCCAGTCCGGATCGGAGGATCGTTACACCGGGCTACAAGTTGAGGGGGAGGAGGACAGTCTGGTGTTGGCTCAGACTGTTACTCTGCAGCCAGTTGCGTTTACCCAGCCTGCACGCTCCTTACGTTCAGTGGCCAGCCAGTGTCTGTCAACTTCTGTTTGCTCAGAAGTAAGTCAGATTGAATTCAACGTGCTTTACTCCTGGGGCAGTGTGCGCATTGGACTGCAGTTTTAATTAAGATGGGGTGCAATCCTATTAATACTTACCCAGGAGTAAGTGCCATTTACTATAATGGGACTTACTTCTGAGTAGACATTCATAGACTTGCACTCTTAGGCGATCAATTTTTAAAAAAACCTCCATTCCAATCAGCCCCTCCCCTGGCAACAGCACCCAGTCTTCCATCACACACGGACACTTTGGGACATTAAAGAAGCGCCGCATCTGGCCTTGGGCAGTGATTGAAATGATGGGCTGCGTGTGCTGCAAGAAGGCTGAGCGAGGGGTGTGCAGTTCCCCCCGGCAGGGCAACGGAGGGGGGGAAGACGTGTGCCCCAGCAGGGCAACAGAGGTGGCAGTGGGGGAAAGACAAGTGACTTCCCTCACCTCCGATGCCCGGCCATCCCTGGTTTGCCTCTTCACTGCCGCTCTGCTCTGCTGCCGCTCAGGTCCAACGCGCTGCTGCTCTGCCGCTCTCCTCGCTGTGTCCACGTGCTCTAAACTGCTGTGGTATAAAAAACAGAGCAGGCGCAGAGCAGTCTGGGGCGCGTTTTGCAGGCCAGCAAAAGTGGGCGGAGCAAAACAAACAAAACAAAACGGAGCCAGCCAGCCAGTGACGGAACCGGAACGGGGGTAATGGACGGTCGCGCTGCCAAGACACGGCTGTGTCTCGGCAGCGCAACCGTCCATTACCCCCAGGAATTTCATTTTTACCCCATTTGGGGTAATTTACCCCTGTTCCCTGATCACTGCTATAGATTCACAGAAAATGGTTTTCACTTCAATTTCCTCCAATGTAACTCCTGGAATATAATCCCTAACTCTCTCTGAGTTAGATTATTATTAATAAATCCAGAGACATGAGTGTCTGAAGTAGGAGTGGCTCCTCTCTGGTTGAACATCTGCCTGCAAGGCGGCAGCATAGGTCCTGACCGGAAGTTGGAGCTGGTCAGTGATGGAGGGCAGAGGGTTAAGTCCCCCAGTTCCTGCTCCTCCTTGTCGGCTTGCTCCTGACATGCAGCCTAGCATGCTCTCCGGCCAGCAGCCTACAGATGACTGACCCCCATCTTTGGCCAGCGGAGGTTTTAAAACAAGTCGCTCTGCCCCATAAGGTTTGCTCCACCCTTACTTGCTCTAGAGGCAACACTTTCCTCCTTCCTGCTTACTGGCCTGTTTCCAACCTCCCTCTCCTTAGCTCTCCCTCTTTCTCCCAGGGACTGTGGAGATCAGGGGTCTCAGTCTTGACCCAGTCTGGGCTGGCTTGGTCTCCGGCCCCCACCTCCCAAGCAGAGTGGCAGCACCAGCATGAGTGGCTGCCCCCTGGCTCGCAACCCCTGAGCGGCAGGTGTTGGGACATAGCAGCTGTGTGTGCAGCTGGCACTGAAGGCATGCTTGGCCTGTCTGTACAGGTGCACACCGCAGGGCAGAGATTAGAACTCCCAGCATGTACCTGCACTGTGCATAGGAATGAGCACCAGACCTTCTAATGTTCACACTACAGAAAACAAGTCTGGGACAAAAAATGTCAGGGTTTCGGAATAGTCCAGATATCAGATGTCCAGTTAAGGGGTAATCTACCTGTATCATCCACTGACAATATCACCATTTACCTCATATTGAAAAAGCTTATACAGGCATGCCCCGGTATCCACTGATTCAGTATCCACAGTTTCAGTTATGCACTGATACCATGGATACTGGGATGCCTATTAAAAATTAGGGGAACATTAAACAAATCTCTTTTTAACTTGTTACAGCAAAACCACTGATGTTCCCCTAAGTTTAAAAAGTCATCCACTTTATTCACGATTTCAGGTATCCATGGGGAGGGGGCGGAAGGGAACCCCAGCGGATACCCCAGTGGATACTGGGGAATGCTTGCAGTCTTGGTTTTATGCTTGACTCCTCCTCTAGTCTCCTTTAGTCCCCAGGCTTGGTGCCCGATCATCTTGGGCTCAGCGCTGGTATTGCAAAGGTGCCATAAGGCAGCTCCAGTGCCAACAGTAATGCGTTACTGCCGATGCTGGCCTAGAGTCGGTCCCGAGTACCTGGAGGTGTCCAGGTGGAGCCAGCAAGTAGTGAGTAAAACCACCTCTAGTGGGCAGGCAGGGAGGACCGAAATGGACTGGGGAAGGGGCAGAGTGGGGGTGGGACCAACGGTGGCCTCGACAACTAGATCCTAATCTCTGCATCAGGCCAGATGGCAAAATACCCAGCACAGAAGTGAGGAGACCCCGTAGGTGGTGCTGTGCTCTTAACATGGGGGAAGGGGATGAAAGTTGCCTTCTCTTGAAGTGCCCCTGGAGCCTGCCTGATGCAGTTGGATGCAGTAGCTATTTGGCCACCACTGCACCTCTGACGCCCAGGCAGGATAGGATTAGTCTGTTGCAAAACTCTATAATTTCATATTGCAATAATCTGGCCCTCCCTCTCTGTCCCATGCAGAAAACTCCAGTTCACGTTTTGATAGTTTCCCACCTTGACTAGCGCAACCTCCTCCTTGCTGATCTTCCCCCTCATCTTAGGCCCTCACCTCCATCCAACACTCTGCTGATAAGGTCATTCTAACTTGTCATGCAGATCATATCACATCCCTCCTGAAATATCTTCACTCTGTATGCATTCCTGTATGCTTCTAGATCCAGCACAACCTCCTTGTCCTTACCATCCAAGTCCTCTATGTCTCTGTCCCTCCTTACCTCTCAGCTACCATATCGCAGTACACTCCTACCTGTGCCCTTTGCTCTTAGATCTTTTACTTGGGACAGTCACATCGCTGTCATGCTGGCCACAAAGCCACGAGTTTCTCCATGAGTGTGTCCAGAGGGCACACAGTGAATGTGGATCTCTGGCACAATCCTCAACACCATCCCAAGACCATATAAAATAACAATCAGCTTAGGCAGGAAGATTATTGGGCTGCAAGGAGGACAGGATAACAAAATCAATCAATCACTCAATCACTAGTATTTATATACCGCTTTTCAACATAAAGTTCATAAAGCGGTTTACAGGCAAATAATAACATTAAAGTTAAATGGCTCCCTGTCCCAAAAGGGCTCACAATCTAAAAGAATGGAGAACACCACCAGCAACAGCCACGAGAAAGACACTGTGCTGGGGTGAAGAGGGACAATTGCTCTCTCCCTGCTAAATATAAGAGGACGCCACTTGAAAAAGTGCCTCTTGCCCAGTTAGCAGGGGTTAATCCCTGCAAAAGAATCCCAGATGTGTCCCACATCAGATGGATACACTGAGATGGATGCTCTGTTAGACCGAAAGCTTGGTAAGGGAGAAATGAAGGCAGTGGTGTTCAATTACATGCCCAACATTCACTGTTTCTGCCAGTCTTTGCTTTCCAATTCACTCCCCTTACCCATATTGTCTCTTGGCCAGAATCTCTGCCTGTACAATACTGCTTCCCGCATCCCATCCCTGCCATTCATTAAGCAGGCATTATTACAGCCAAATGAAAACCGATCTCTGTATCTTTAATAACTGGGGACAAAATGTTTCTTCAACCTTGTATGTCAAGGAATTTTTTAATAGCTAAAGAATAGAATGTAAATAAATTGCTATAAGAAACAAAGAATCTGATGAAAATCTGTCAATTTGATTGAAAAAAAGAGGCTTGGAGCATCTGTGTTGGGTCTGTTGATTTTCCTCTTCATTGCAACTGAGCATCTGAGAGTGCAATCCTAACTTAGGATCACTGGCATAGCTAATGAAAGTGTAGCGGGCAAAATGATGTCCCAGAAGTGATGTCACAACAGGAAGTGACATCACAGTTGTATGTTCAATTTCTTGGTCTTTTCGGCTTTAACTTTTGATAGAATGAAGACATTGTTTGTTATTTGTCTGATTTGTTTCATTGCATTCTGCATGAAATTCCACATCCAATGATATATAACATGAAAGTATTGTTCCTAAAAAACAAAATTTTTACATGACAGTTGTATTTTCATTTTCTGGATTTTTGACCATAACGTTTGATAAAGATACTAAGCTCCAGTTTGTTTCATTGCATTCTGCATTAAATTCTGCATCAAATGGTATATAACATAATGGTATTATTCATACATACCAATCAGTGGTGTCATCTACTCTCTCGCAAGCCGGAACGCTGGGCGGGACTTGAGTGATTGACAGGCCGTCGTTTGACTTCCGGTTTCTTCGCGCGCCCCGCGCGGCTTTCCCTCTCCTCGGAGGGGGCGCCTGCTCGCCCAGGCACCCGGCGCGCCCCCCACCCATCCCCCCTGGCGAGCAGGCGCTCCCTCCGAGGCGAGGGAAAGCCGCGCGGGGTGCGCGAAGAAACCGGAAGTCAAACGACGGCCTGTCAATCACTCAAGTCCCGCCCAGCGTTCCGGCTTGCGAGAGAGTAGATGACACCACTGATACCAATGTTTTCACAATTTTGGCCATTAGTGTCAAGCTCAGCTTATTCCCCCACAAAGCTTGTTGCCCGGGGCAAGTGCACCCTCCTGCACTTCTTTATCGACGCCCATGGTTAGGATCCCTTGTAATGGCCTAGGAGTGTCACAAATACATCCTAAAACACGTTTGGACCACTCTCTGAGTCAGGGAGGACAGCAAATGTCCATGTACTGGCTTCCCTGATTCGGAGAGTGGTGCCAACGCACATTATGGTGCGTTTTTGACACTCCTGGGCTGGCCTAACTCCAGGTTAGGATTGCAACCTGATTCGTTTAGATATTCCACACTTCCTGGGATATTGCCCAAAGCCCATGTCCTTTCCCTATTGATAAAATGTCCTTTCCACTTTCCCATTTAAATTTCCATCTGGGGATGCCGGCGTATGCACTGCAAGACTCAAGCACCAGATGGCAACATAAGTACGACAGATGACGCTTCCAAATGCTGCTTGCTTGTTAGAAAAAAAACAACCCAAATATAATAGAGCAAAAGGGAAGCTTGACCTTTTCTTGCCATTTCCACATATTGCCAAGTAGGAATAGATTTCTGTGCCAAATGAAGCGTGCAGCTGTATTGATGGGGGCCCACTGCTTCATTTGCAGCAGGGATACAATAATAGTTCCAGACTGAATCAGAAACCACCCATATCTGCTGTAATCTGCAGGCAAGCAAAGTTGAAATGCTAGCCTGGAGTGATTATCCTTATTTTTTTTTATCACCTGAGTTCATGATTTGGATATCAGTGTGTTATAAATGGATTAACAGAATACGTTTTATTGTTTTTCTATTGAATTAATTCAAGCAACTAGGTCATATCTCCTCACCAGTTCACAACAGTGGTTTTTCAAGGAGCTCTTTCCATACTGATTTGTTTGCCGAGAAACCCTGCAGTTCTTCTATGCGCACTGCAGAGAATTCTAGGGGCATGCTCATGACCCAAAACATGACCCGTACTCTCAAGAGGCAACACACCACAGGGAAAGCTGCCTTTCAGAACAGTGTGTGCACCAAGACTGACCTACTTGTTGAGAAAGATCTGCGGAAACCCAGAGCTTCCAGGAGCACAGTTTGAAAACCATTGCTTTGGAATGTCAGTGTGAATAGACAGATAATGGAAAATAGCATCACAATGAAATTTCGGTTGTACAGGAAGGTAAGAATAAAATTCAGAAGACAGTTGCCACCTTATTCCAACCCTACTGTCCATACGGGAAGCATTTTGCAATTTGACAAGTTCAGAGGCATACTCATCATAAATGTTGCACTGCTGTCGTACTCATCAGAGCCACTGGCGCAAATGGCCAGAAGCTTTATGCACCCATCAGAGGTGGACTCAGCCTGTGTCAGTGCAGGTAAGGTGCTGGGGGAGGTGGGTCATGGGTGATTCTGGAGAGGTTCATGGGAGAAGCAAGGTGGGTACTGGGGAGGGCTGTGAATGCTTTGGAGATGCTGGTTGTATCTCAGTAGCAGCAGAGCATGCCTGGATCCTATCCCTGCCCTGCCCCTGCCCCTACTTTGCTATTTAAAGCAAAATGGCTGACATCTGTCCAAGGAGTCTCATTGACAGTCAGACAGCATATGGAGAAATAAGTAAAAAAATAATTACCATACCACTACAGTAGAGAGCATGTGCTTCATCAGAGCATCTACTCAGTGTAAAATGGTGAGGGATAGGATTGGACTGCCCAAGTTGGCTATCTTTAACAGTGTACAAAAGTTAACACTTGGGACACATTTCCATGGTCTATTTCAACCTTACCTGGCTCACCATCACTAGTTTGGTCTTCGAGCTTACATTTCTGTGATGCATACATTCAGTTTCATGCATTCAAAGGGACAATTTTCATCTTGGCTATGAAGTAAATTTCTCTCACTTCTATTTACAATGGTAAAGCTACTATTTTGCAGTTTTAACAGTCTAGTCTTGTATCTTTCAACAAATATCTAAAGCAGTTAGAAATCCATTTCCAATCAGCAAATTGTTTTCCCACTGTATGGAAGGTGGTGGGAAACAAACTCCTTTTAATAGTACTTTACTACAAAGGTAAAGGTATTGCATTGGTGTTTTAGACTCCAATCCATTCAAAGCGCAACCTTAAGCTGGAGCTAGGCTGGCACAGTTAGGCCAGCAAAGTTTGGCCAGCCCAAGGGCCACCGTAAAGCATGTTTGGACCACTCTCGGGTCAGGGAGGATGGAACATGTCTGTGTGCTGCCTCTCTGACTTTGAGAGTGGTCCAAACATGCTTTACAGTGGCCCTTGTGCTGGCCAAACTTTGCTGGCCTAACTGTGCCGGCCTAACTCCAGGTTAGGATTGCGCTCTCAGTAAGTTTTGTGCCCATTTCCAAAGCATGATTTTGAGGATGGATACCTGCAAATGATTTTAACCATGCATTTGAATATGAGTTTCTCTTCTAATACCATGTTTTTCTCTCACTATTTTCCCCCTGCCAGAAATGCTTCTTTTTTGGATTTTATTTAAAGAAACTCCAAAAAGCTGACAGCCTCATTTAATTTATCTCTGCCTGGGCTCTTTTTGTCGCATAGATAGCACAGTGAAATTGAAGAAGTTTTGGAGTTTGCTGTGTATCAAAGTATATTGGTCGTAAAAGCTTGAATCATAGCAAAGGGTAAAAGATTAACCCATTCTAGTATATCACACTGCCAAAACGAGCAATACCATTCCATTAAGGGGCTGAAGAACTGAGATAGGAAAAGCAAAATCAGGGTTATGAACATTGGGATATATCCTCATGACTGTCATGCACCCGGGATTTATAAATGCAATATCCCAAGTGCAGAAATGAGAGAATGACCTCTAAAATGAATTTGAACCCCACCAAAAGAAGGTGACTAGGATTTTTTCCTATTTGTAAACATTATAGTTTTT
Organism: Lerista edwardsae; assembly: GCA_029204185.1. Classification (NCBI taxonomy): domain Eukaryota; kingdom Metazoa; phylum Chordata; class Lepidosauria; order Squamata; family Scincidae; genus Lerista; species Lerista edwardsae. Next base: position 36,644,867 of record JAJKFI010000002.1, on the reverse strand, counting down.
GTTTGCAAAACAATAAAGCAATCACAAACCCTAACATACAGGTCTAACCTGTATGGATTTTTCTGTATAATCTGCCCTAACCCACAGCCTAATCCTATGCTGCCACTGCATCCTATCAGTGCCAGAGGCACCTCGGCAGAAGGGAACTTGATCCCCTTCACCAGGGGTAAGGGTGCATGGCCACCTATGTGTCTCCTCACGTCTGCAAGGGCTATTTCACCAGTGCAGACTTAAGGCCCCCACTGGTCCCAACCCTGCTCTGCCCTTCCCGCACCCAGTTCAACTCCCCCCATTCACCCGGAACGGCCCCTTCAAGAAGTGCCTTACAGCACTTTCACAACAGCACTGCACTGATGCAGGCCCAGCGGGTGCCTTGGACTGTGCTCTAAGAAGCATAGCATGTGGAGCAGGGGCCCTGGGAGGCTCTACAGGCACCAGCAGGTGGTGGTGGAGGCTGGCCATAGGCAAGGAGGGGAACTAACAAGACATTTTGGGGGAGGAACCAGAGGGCAGGTTGGGGAAGGAAAGGTGGGCAGTTACACACACTGGCTCTTATCCTCCATATTTTTGCCTGCCCAGCATGAGGCTCTCCTCAGACTTGCAGCAGCAATATACCTGGCATAATTCCCAGGAGACCTGCAGGAGATTGGGCAGCCTCCTGCAGCATGCAGCATAGCCTCTGTTGGTGCAGCTGCTTGCTATAATGTGGCGGGGGATTGGATTGGGCAGTTATGGTGCTATTTATCTATTATCCAGTGTTTCAAAGCCATATCATTTGCTTGTGACTGTAAGCAGGGGCGTATCTAGACAAAATTGCGCCCATGGCATGCAATGAAATTGCGCCCCCCCCGCACTCAACGTCATGACGTCACGATGTTGTGACATCATGACGTTGCAGGGTGTGGCGTCTGTTGCCATGTGTCTGCAGAGCCAACACACACACACAAACAGACATAAACACACACACACACACACACACACACACACACACACACACACACACACACACACACAAAACAGACCCAGCCAGGGAAATGCAGCCAGCTCTACCGGCTGTCCTATCCCGCCTTACCTCTTGAAATCCTGCATGAGGTGCCTCCGGGCTGTTGTGGACATGGCAGGCTCGCGGTTATAAATAAATAACTCATATACCAGGTGGCCCAGGGGAAGGGGAGGGAGGCGAGGTGTCAGGGCAAAAACGGCAGCTGGGTGGCGAATGAGGCACTGAGGAGGCGGCAGCAGCGGTTCCCCGAGCGACGGTGGCCTCTACCACTCCGGGTGGTCCACTCGCGCCTCAGAGGAGGGGGGAGACAGGAGGAGGAGGCCACGAGAGATGGGGAGAGGAGGCGGTGCCAACCACATAATTGAGGGTGACAGGGCACCGTAAAGTGGCCATAAAGTGCCAGCACCGTGGCAGCCAGGAAAAGCCAGCACCTTTAAGGCCACTTTAAGGCGCCCCTGCGGTTTGCAGAGCCGGGGGGCACGGTGGCAGCTTCCTTCCCCGGGGCTGCCGCTCGGGCACTTTAAGTAATCGAGCGGCAGGCTGGGAGGGAAGATGCCGGCGCGCCTCCCGGCTTGGGACATGGGGGGTTGCTAATTTGCGGGTGGGGGTGGGGCGCCATGCCAATGGCGCCCCCCACCTTATGAAGCCCCAGGGCTCATGCCCCTTGCTGCCATACCCTAGTTACGCCTCTGACTGTAAGTAAGGCAGTGGAAAGCAGCGTTGCTGATGACTGAAAGGAAAGAGGAAACATGGAATGTAGAGCCTTTTAAATTTGACTAGGAAGCCCTTTTGCCACAAACGATGGCGCTATAAGCAGTTGACAAAGCAGACAGGGCAGAGAGAGCACCGTGTTTGCCATTTCCGTTTTTATTCCAGAGCTCCGTCTGTTCTGTGTGCTAGTAGCAAAGATGGCAATGCTAAAACTGTAGATTTGTTATTGTCAAAGTCTTCTTCTTATTGGACTCTGCTTTAAAATATTAAAAACATTTATCACCCCTCCCTCCCTTCCCGGCATTTTGCAAAATTTACACTGTAAACTTGTTTGTAATCTTTACTAAATGTGATAAACTGCATGCAATTTTAAGAAGAGATGGGCATCCCATTATTATTAAATCGTTCCATCGTTCCATCGTTCCATTGAACTTGAATCATTGAGCAGTTCTAATATCGTGCAAAATGTTCGGGAACTTTAACTTTTAACAGGAAAGCTATTTTCTAACCCATAGTCTTATTGAGCTCTATAATATGGGATGGGAATAGCTATGCTTTTGACTCCTTTTATTACAAGGTAGGGAGCTATTTCTGCCAACATTTTAAAAGTTGTCTCCAACATCTTTTTTAAAAGAAATGTGATCTTCCTAACATTGCCATCAATAGATAAACCTACCATATATACTTGTGTATATGGATAAGTTGAGGGCAAATTTTAAGCCCGACATCATTAAATTTGAAATCCTATATGAAATCCTTTGAATTAGATAATTTTCTCTAATTTTACTCAAGGCAAGAACCTGAAAAATGACCTGCCAGTAATTGCTACCTGAGAACTATACAGCCTACCTAATACATTGAATAGAAGTTAAAAAAAAATTATAAGATGCATTTTCATTTAACCCAGAATACTAAAACAAGTCTATGAGCCAGAATCAAGTGCCTTCTTTCTTGTTGCTATAACCCAGGGGTCTCCAAGCATTTTGGCACAAGGGCTGCATCATATGTCTGACATGGAGCCAGGGGGGCAAGAAAATAAATACATTTAAGTACTAAATTTAAATAAATTTAAATGCATACATTTAACACAGAAGTTAGATGAATGAAAAACCACTTTCCAAAATTATTCCCAACAGAATGATCCTCCCCCACTCCTAACAGGCAACATTACTAAATCGAGAAAAATAACTTGGAAAGAAAACAAATAGAGGCAAGGGGAGGAAGCAAAGATTTCTTTACAAATCAGCCCAAATCACTTTTAAAACAACAGAGGGAAAGGAGGAAAGTGAAGATCTTACAAACCAACCAAAATCACTTTGAAAATAACAGAGGGGGAAGCAAAGATCTCTTGAGAAACCAACCAAGAGCACTTTGAGAATCACAGAGGAAAGGGTGGTGGAAACAAAGATCTGATGAATAAATAGCTCAGAGTATTTTGAAAATCATAGAAGAAAGTGGGGGGTTAAAGCACATATATCTTGAATAAACAGCCCAGGGCATAGAGCTCCTTACTTGGAACTCCTTACTTGGAGCTTACTTGGAGCTCCTTACAGCACAGAGCTCCTTATTGGAGCTGGTTTGTGCAGCCTCTCCATATGGTTGGGAATACTCTGCAGAGCCTTGCAGGTCATGTGAGAGTTCTGCAGAGCTTTTCAAGCCTTGGCCTTGTGCAGGTCAGGCTGGGTGGGCCAGAGGATCCCTGTAGGCTGATGGGCCTTGCTTTGCCTACCATGTGATTCAATGCATTTCCAGTATTAACCTATGTATAAGTTGACTTCAGGTTTTCCGGGGCAATTTTAAGACAAACCTTTTGACTTATACACGAGTATATTCAGTATACAAAGCTTAGCTGTTTTCACAAACAGCAGAGATCGATTCTGTTCAGTGAGTGGTGGCTGTGAAAGAGTTGGCACCATGAGTGGCAAGGCCCATTGCAGAACATATGTGCAGGGATCCAACTCGCCTTGCAGCCACCACAAGCCAAGCACTGATGGTGCCACAAGTGAATCACAGTACCCATAAATAGTTGGCAGCAATGTGATGACATCACCACCAACTATGAAAATTTTCCAGAAAGAAAGAAAGAAAGAAAGAAAGAAAGAAAGAAAGAAAGAAAGA
>JAJKFI010000002.1:36601897-36615849 GCA_029204185.1 Lerista edwardsae | reverse complement strand
TATTATTATTATTATTATTATTATTATTATTATTATTATTATTATTAAATAATTCTCAGGCCTCTTTCAGGCTGCTGCCTCTTCCAGCTGGGTCCCAGGCTCCAGATGATGGCAGTGGCTGCAGAATCAACTGATTCCTGAGGTGTCTCCAGGACAGGAGAACACATGCAGGCTGGTTTGAAGGCACACACGACATTCAGGACCCGCCTTAGGAGGTGCGGGTCATGCTAAACATTTTTGCAGGCCCACCCCACTCTCATGGGGCCCCCTACTCACCAGGATGAGAGGCAGAAGTGAGGCACCTGGGAGCAGCTTCACCACCCAGTGGTGTCCCTAAAGGGGGCAGGGCACTATGTTTTGCAAGGTTCCTTTCCTTGCTATGTAAACTGCTCCTCTCCCTTGCCGTCGTAGCCAGTCCTCGCAGCAAAAGCAACGCTTCCATGTTGTTTACTGGCTACGATGGCAAGGGAGAGGAGTAATTTACATGGCAAGGTAAGACGCCTTGAAAACATAGTGCCCTGCCGCCTTCTAGAAACTACTGTCACCAAGAACTGCTTTGGGGTGGGGACAGATTGAAAGCTAATCAGACACAAGGGAGGGAAAGAGGACCGTTCAGTGGAATGCTTCACTTGCCATGCTCGCATCGCAATGCCTTGACATGGGAGATTTGCTCTGCACTGTAGCGCCAACTACAGAGCAAGGTGCAAGCTGTGGGCACTCCACTTGCCACCCCAGTATGGAGCCCCTCCAGCCATGGGGCCCAATTGGGCTAAATTGATCAGTTTGCCCTAAGGCCATACACAAAGGGTGTGCTGCTGGGAGATGGTCTGAGCCTAACCATTCCCATTCCTTTCTTAAGAAGACTACAGAGAAGGGATGAAGAGGAGGAGGAAGAGGGAGGAGGAGGAGGTGATAGCGAGGCTGTTTGAGAATAGTACTGTACCAGTATACCACTCTACCTGAAGAGAGCTCTGACTCCTTAAGTTCAAAACCTCCTGTTGTTGTTCCGTCGCTAAGTTGTGTCCGACCTTCGCGACCCCATGGACCACAGCACGCCAGGCCTCCCTATCTTCCACCATCTTCTAGTGTTCGCCCAATTTCATTGCTTCAGTGACACTATCTAACCATCTCATCCTCTGCCGCCTCCTTCTCCTTTGGCCTTCCATCTTTCCCAGCATGAGGGTCTTTTCTAAAGAGTCAGCTCTTCTCATGAGGTGGCCAAAGTATTGGAGCTTCAGCTTCAGGATTTGTCCTTCCAGGGAGCAATCAGGCTTGACTTCCTGGAGGATTGTCCAATTTGATGTCCTTGCAGTCCAGGGGACTCTCAAGAGTCTTCTCCAACACTGTAATTCGAAGGCATCTATTCTTTGGCACGCCGCTTTCCTTATGGTCCATCTCTCACAACCATACATTACTACTGGGAAAACCATAGCTGTGACTATGCGAACCTTTGTTGGCCTGGTGATAAGTAAATGCAATTTACCTTCCACTAAGAGGGTATTGCAGTGTTACAGTATCTCTGAATTAGACTTTGAGCAAGTATTGATTTGAATGTACATAGTACACACTGAGTTAGTATCCTTTCAGCTATGTCTCTGATTCTTGTAAAGAGACATCAAAGAGACAAACCTGTTTCAAAAACAGGTTGTTTGTTAACCATGACACAGAGGTAATCTCACTGCCTGTATGTGTTCTAGCTAGCCTGAGCCAATGTATGTGCTGGATTTGTTCTCAATGGGGCTCCAGAATCTTCAACTTTTCTGATGTCAATTGACTATCTGCTGAGTTGCCAACAATTTTTCTTTCTTTTTCTTTTCTTTACGCTGTATTGTTAAGTTATGATGGAGAACGGCTAAAAGAATAAAACTGAAAGAAATACAAACAATTTTGTATCTAAACATTAGGAAGTCTATGCAAAGGTGATTAATTATATGCCTGAAGTTCTTTCCAGTACTTTCTACAGCTAGTACTGTGCAAGATTGCATCATAAAATTTCCTACCTCCATTTGCATTAGGACTATTGCACTGGACTGAAAATTGATGTGTCAGCAATGAGCTGTTTTCCAAACAACGCAAAAAGGTAACGAAAGATGAGAACGCATCCTGATGTTTGTTCTTGATGTCATGACCTCTTGGCATTATTGACAGTAGATCCAGTTTTCTAATGAGTCCCAGTAAGACCATTAATCCCCAGCGGTGCTTTCGAGGGGGCAGCCTGACTGCCTGCTACCTGGTGACAATAGTATCACAGTGATGAACCAGAGGAGCTGCAGCCACCATGTCCTTCCTCTTCCAGGCTCCTGCCATCTGAAAAGACAGAGCGAGTAGGGGAGATAGGAAAAAGGCTGGGAGAGGAGCCAGTCTGTGCCAGCACTCTCCACTCTCCACTTCCTGCCTTTCTGCACCTGCGCTCACTGCAGGCAGGAGAATGGTAGCAGGGAGAACGGAGGTAAGTTGGGTCGAATATGGGGACTGGGTAGGGTAGGCAAAGAGGAGGCAATTGGGGGTGAGAGAAGGAGGCTGGGGGCCAGCAGCAGTCGGGGAGGTTGTGGGGGAAAGAAGGGGAAAATTTGTGGTGTATTTAATGTGCCACTGGAGGGAAATGTGGCCCCTGACTATGGTCTCTGAGTCTAGACCTATGACAGGCCTGAGATACAGAATAATAACTGAAGAGTCAGAGTTGACCCGAAAATGCCATACCACATTACTTTCTTTTCTGTTTCCCAAGTATGGTCCTTGACTTTTCCTAAAACAAAGCACTTTGTCTCTATAATAGCAGCATATAGTGATGGCCTCTATCATATTATGAAGCACAAATGTGGTCTTGTGTCTGTTCTGTGTCAGAAGATACACAAGACCACATTTTAAACATAACCCTTAAAAAAAACTAACAATGGTCTCCCCTTTTGTAAAAATCTGCAGCCTAAAGTAACTATCTCGCCCTAACTTAAGTAGTGTCAGACCCCGGCAGTCCCTTCTACAAAACGTTCCCTTGATCTGTTCCAAAATTTCACTCAAGAACCTGGATTCTGGTGCTTTCATTATGGCATCTTTCCCAAGCAATTACCCTTCAAAGTGAAACCAAGAAACCTTGGCATACGTAACATGACATTGACATAAGCACATGTTTAAAACCCAGAGTCACAATGGATAGAAGAATGCTGAGTCAGAGCACTGCGTGGACCTGACATACATCAATGCCAAATCTGGGATGACCTAAGATATTTCTTCCTCAGAAAATTCCCCACTAAATCAAACTAATTTTTCTGTCAAATCTTGGGTTAATGATAATGGATCAAAGTTGCAAGCAGTAAAATAGATCAGTATTAAATTGAACAGTTTGATAGGTGGTGAATTTTTAAAAAATAAATGCTGTACTTATAATCAGCAGTACTGTCGTATTTGTCACCTTCTGACTTGAGCTGTTTTGTGCCACAGGGGATTGAAGCTGCTGAAGTAGGAACTGAAGCTGCTTTAAAGGGTTTGGCACCTTGTCCTGATTACAGGACACTGACACTACCTTTAAGGACACTGCCTTTAAGAGGGGATTGGACGGATTTCTGGAAGAAAAGTCCATCATGGGCTATAGGCAATGATGGATTGTGCAACATCCTTACATAAGTAGTAGGCTACTTCAGAGTACGGGGTGCAAGGGAGTTGGAACAGGATGCAAGCATCTTGTTGTCTCGTGCCTCCCTGGGGCACCTGGTGGGCCGCTGTGAGATACAGGAAGCTGGACTAGATGGGCCTTTGGCCTGATCCAGCAGGGCTCTTCTTATGTTCTTATGTTCTTATGATTTTAAATTTCTGTTTCTCATTGTTTTTCCAGTTCTTATGAGAACTGACTCAGAGTGATCCCTGATGGAATTAGGAACTGTTCTCGTTTGGAACACTATAAGAGAGAGAGAGATCGTGAAAAAATACTTTCTGACCTAAAGACAGTACTTCTTTACACATCGTGTTGATATATGGAATTCTCTTCCACAATATTTGATGACAGCTAGTTTAGATTACTTTAAAAAAGGATTAGACAAACTAATGGAAGACAAATCTATGTTTGAACATTATAGTTTTGGCTTCTACAATTTCAGTTTGTGAAAGTTTTTTGACTGTCAGCTCCCTTGACTTACTGGGCCATCGGCGGCAGTCCCATTAGGACTACAAACCTATAAAAAAAATTTCACAGTTCTCCAGGGAGCCACAGCTCACAGTTTGAGAAGCACGGTTTGGGAAGGTGAGATTACTCTGAACTCTCAGCTCTCAATACCTAAGTTGACTGATGCCGTTCCTTATTCTTGACCAGCATCCGTGCTATTCCCCAGGCTGGCCCACATATGGCCCACATAACCCCTGCTAGCTGGGCAAGAGGCACTTTTTCAAGTGGTGTCCTCTTATATTTAGCAGGGGGAGAGCAATTGTCCCTCTTCACCCCAGCACAGTGTCTTTCTCGTGGCTGTTGCTGGTGGTGTTCTCCATTCTTTTAGATTGTGAGCCCTTTTGGGACAGGGAGCCATTTAGCTTTATTATTACTATTTGCCTGTAAACCGCTTTGTGAACTTTGTGTTGAAAAGCGGTATATAAATACTAGTGATTGATTGATTGATTGATTGATTGATATGATGCAGGGTGAAGAGGCGATCTCAAGCAGAGGGAAGTGAGCTGATGCACCACACTCCGTTCCTGCCTATCACCTTCTCTGGCCCACTTCCTACCAAGCTGCAGCCCAATCAGGACAGCAGCAGTTTTCCTCCTTCTCCAAATCATTGTAGAAACCCTGAAAAGACACCCATTTCCCAGTCACTGCCCTTCCAGGATTGCATGCCCCAAGAAGAAGATTGCTTGCACCAACTCCATCCCTCACCCCTTCTCTTTTGCCAACCTTCTCCAAATTTGCCTCCTTGTTTGCAGGTTCCTCCTGCCCAGCCTAGCTTGAAGAAGGCAGGCAGAAGATGATGAGGTGGCAGTGGCAGTGGCAGAAGCAGTAGCAGTGGGGTAATGGGCTCTGATATGCTAACATGGACACCCTCCTAAAAGAGGGCCAGAAAAATCTGGGCATGACTTCAGCTTGAACCATGCATGGCTCCCAAGTGAATGAAAATATTACAGATATATGTTATCCCTTTTATTTAAAATACTTATAACTAGCTGTCTTCCCTGTGTTGAAAAGTGGTATATAAATACTGTTTATTATTATATTTTCGCAGAGGTATGTTGTTTTTGGCTGGATTCTGTATGTATCCACCTACGGAGTTTCACCCTTGGTATTATTTGTCCTGTTTACTGCAACTATTATTATTTCTTTGAAGCAGTCTCCCACTGAAGAATGTATCTGGCCCATATCTGCTTAGCTTTAGGAACGTTGCTGTATCAAGTGTCTTCAGACGATGCCCCATGTCTTTACATTCTTGCACCATGGAGTATGGTGCAATATAGAATCCAAAGTATTTTTTTTCTGACTCATCAAGATAACTTTGTTCCCTCCCCCCCCCCCCGCAACTTTTTGAGAAAATATGGATCATTAGAAATACTGAATTTTGGAAACATGGGCGTAGAACGAATCCCATTATGGTTGGTTGAGTGGTAATTCAATCATCAGTAAATGTCAAGTGTTGGTCTAAAATGGCACTGGTAACACTGCAGTGATCTAGGCAAACAAGGTAGAATGAAAGATGGAATATACTTCCCCAAACAGACAGCCATGAAAATCGGCTCATTTCGCTTAAGCAAAGGGTTTACAGGCTGTGAAAAAGCTCAATGAGTCTCACTGGCAAACCCATTATAGGATTTTGAATATGCCATTAAAACGTATTATAGCTATGCATTTTTGCTGCTATGGTTAAGCTTTTCACAATTTCATTAGAAATCCCATTCTTTAAAGGTTTACAACTCAGCCATAAATATTCTGCTTTGAACGAAAGCGAAAGCCTGCAAAATCCCAACTAGGATGCTTTCTCCCATTCTCATCGTTTAAAGCTGTTTGGTCATTACTCAAGTTGCCTTGTAGCAGCCAACTTTTTTCTTGGCTGCCAGCACTCCAGAAATCCTTGCCACAAAAGCCTAAGACAAAAATTAACTGGCAGCTCAATCCTATGCTGTCATTATTACCTGTGGAGCAAACAGACATCCTGACTCTGGCAATGTGCCCCTCCTCTGATTAGATCACCAGGGAAGGCTGTTTGCCATTTCCCTAATTCACAGTGCAAAGCAGGAAAAAAGGTGAATTTTGATTGGTAGGCAATATTGAGAGAGGTTTATGCAGCCATTGGGGCTTTTTCTCCCTCTGTTCTACAAATGCATCATTTGAGGCTCCCACCTGCCCAGGATAACAGCCTGAAATTAACTGGCCACCTGTTAGGAAATTTTCACTGTTCGCCTGATTTGCCTTTGTGTTGGAAAAAGGGATGTATGAGTGTAAGTTAAGCAGAAATAGCAAAAGGTTTTTGTTTCTCCAGTTGCTCCCCCTTTCCCCAACAGGTTTTAGAGTCAGTATCCCAGTACAGAACCCCAGTTTCTTAGAGCCCAACATTTTTTATTTCCCCAGCCCACTGAAACACTATGTGTGTTTGCTCTTTTTCTTTTTAATTCAAGAAGACCAACTGCTTGCCTAGAACTATGGCACATGGAGCTAATGAGAGAAGCATAATCTAGTACCAATTACTTAGGCTAGATTCCCAGTTGGTGCTGGGTGTCAGTGCCAAAAGAACGTGTTCCTGGAGTACTGACAGTGAGTAATGCCTCCAATCAGCAGTAAGGCTTTTGGGGCAGGGGGAGGTTAGCCCAAGGGGAGGATTGGGCATGGGAGGGGCATGGTTGGCAGCAGTGTCTGCCACCAAATCCTGAACCCCCTCCTGGGCCAGCACGCACAGATTCAAGAAGACCCAACAGGTTTCTACACAGGATAAGGAAACTGATGGTCCCTTACTCTGAGGAAGCCTATAGTTACTTCCCTGGCCCCACAGGATAAAGTGGCAGCCATTTTGGTGCCTCTGTAACCCTGGGCGCTGGGGAAGCATAGGATTGGGCTGCCTAACCAGAGGGAGTGCTGCATTTCCTCCTTACAAAGACATCAGGAGGCAAGTAAGTAGTATGCTTTATATGTGGGTGATTCCTGTCCTACACCCAATTAGGGTTACCAGATACAAACTGGGACAGAGTGCCTTTAACCGTTGTTCAAAAGACAGAATTTGGGCAGGTGCAGCTCATCATGGAAGGGTTTCAAAAGCTGCATCTGCCAAAATTCCCTCTTCTATACAGTGGTTAAAGGTACTATACAGGCATGCTGTCCCAGTTTGTATCTGGTAACCCTACACCCAGTTTGCCCACATTCACATATAATGGCAATTTTAAACAAGTGCAAAGTTTATCTTTATGTCTTTGTGGGAGCCTAGTGCAACATCTGATACTTTATGAGAAGAGCCTAACGCAAAACCTTATACTCCTCTCTTGCAGAATAAGGATATGCTCCAGTATCCTCAAAACGTAGTCATAGGTGCTGACTTGCATCAAGGTGTGGAGACTATAATGGAAGCCACTGGCCTAACTGCATGAGGAGAAATGTTATGTTTGCTCTTGTGTGTTGAAGACAAAGGAATAGTGCAGAGGTCTAGGTGAGAAGTTGTTTCTCCCATAAAACCTATATGTAATGACAGTAAAGCTGCTGAGCGTTGGTGCTCTCCTGTGGCTCTGAGTAGTTTTATTATATTGTAGTCTACATACGCAATGACGAATAATGCTTTTTCTAACATTTGCCATGAATTCAAATACCGGTTTAACTTACAAGGCTTGCCTTCAAGAACCCTAGCAATTGCAATGTAATGACTGCACTGCCATGTAATGTTTTAATAAGCTTGGGGGCATGGATGGTGCATTGGCTGAAGGTACATATCTACCAAAGAGCCTATCTGGCCAGGTTCACCCTCAGTGCTTGTGCCAATGGTAGCATCCAAGGCCCATTGGGAACAGGCTGGAAAGCACCATGCAGAATTGGGGGGGGGGCACAGAGCCCTGAAAAACATGCCCTGCTTGCAAGTGAATGTTCTGGTAATTATAAACATCACCTCAAACTGGGAAGCAATCAGTAATCATGTCCATGTAACATTACTTTAAAATACTTATAGGTACTTTTAGATGGGGAACGTGGTGGTGCAGCGGGTTAAACCGCTGCTGGTGGGCTTTCTGACCAGAAGGTTGGGAGTTCAAGACTGCGTGACGGAGTGAGCTCCCGTTGCTTGTCCCAGCTCCTGCCAACCTAGCAGTTTGAAAGCACCTAAATGCAAGTAGATAAATAGGGACCACTTCGGTGGGAAGGTAACGGCGCTCCGTGTGCTATGGCGTATAGTCATGCCAGCCACATGACCACGGAAGCTTGTCCCCCGACAAAACGCCGGCTCTACAGGCTTTGAAATGGAGATGAGCACTGCCCCCTACAGTCAGTCACAACTAGACCATTCGGTTGTGGAGAAACCTTTGCCTTTACTTTTACTATTAGATACTAATACCCCTGTTTCTTTCAAGCTTGCATGAATGATGGGAAGCTGAGAATGAAAATGATAAAGGGGGAATTAAAGGTACACACGGTTTTATTTCAAAATTGTATTCATTTTAGTGCCAGTTTAACTTACAAGCCTTGCCTCCAAGAACCCCTGGAATTGTAATGTAATGACTGCACTGCAAATTCTCTTAAAGAGATTCCTGGCTTTCATCACAGACCTACTGTTTCCAGGTTTGCCTCAGGGAATAAGGGAATAACTGCTAATCAGTTCCAATCTGTCATTGTAAAAATCTACTTCCAAATACAAAGATTCGGGCGAACCGATATGGAATAGCAGTAAGCAAGGGTTACATCGACTCCAGACTGGCACAAACCTAGGACCTCAGCAATTTAACTGGCTTTAATTTGAGCCCACCAAGCCAAGATTACTCCTGGCAGCCACTTATTTGTATGGGCTTTAATGTTTAAAGGAGAAAAGAAAACTCACTTTGTTTAAAGGACAAAAGAAAACTTGCTTTGTTCATAAAAGAGTGAAAGAGAGAGAAAAAGTCCCAGTTATTGAAAAGATTATGGCGACAGAAGACACCAAAATGGGAATAAGAGAAAGAAGCTATGGAGGATCGATACAAATACTTAGGACTGTAGAATAGATTGGAGAGATCTAAATGGAAGTTTAGGCTGACTGTGTTTTTTTGGTGGTAGCTAGCAGAAAGTAGTAGGACTATTTCATATGCCCCACAATTCTGCCGTTGAAAGCTCCAAGCCAATATTAGCTTTATCCATCTTTAAGAATTCTGTTGTCAAGTATCTTTTTTCTTCATCCCATTTCATCTTTGAATGAACTCTTAAAATTAATTTCTCAAGACTTTTAAACAGTAGCCTGTGTTAAATAAATAATGTCTCCTCATATTTAGTACCATTTTGATTGTTTAATCTTCATTTGCCTTATGAGAATTACAGTATACTCTGATTCACATAGAGAAGCTCAGATTCTGTAATGCTGGGCTAATCGAGCCTGATCTCCTGCCTCATTTTGAAGGTTATTAAATTTATCACCTGATTTTTTTTTCAGTAACTGCTGGAATTTTATTTTTTAATTTAGTACCCTCTTACAGCAGAGTTAGGACTCTGGGATCTGTTCTTACTCATACTTTTATAATGTATTAATTTAATTTTGTTCCACTAAATGAGATGTGCATTCCTCTGCTTTAGTTAGCACTTAGAGGATATCATTTGTCATGGCAAACTGTCTTATGCTCTTCTCCTTCTGATACAGCTCCAGCAATTTCCCAATGTTTTCTGACTGCCAGTGTTTTCAAAGTGATTACAGGCTGTAATGAAAAAAAAAACCCAGCCCTTAATGTTCAAACACTGCAATGATTCATCATTATCAATCAATCAATCAATCACTAGTATTTATATACCGCTTTTCAACACAAAGTTCACAAAGCGGTTTACAGGCAAATAATAACATTAAAGTTAAATGGCTCCCTGTCCCAAAAGGGCTCACAATCTAAAAGAATGGAGAACACCACCAGCAACAGCCACGAGAAAGACACTGTGCTGGGGTGAAGAGGGACAATTGCTCTCCCCCTGCTAAATATAAGAGGACACCACTTGAAAAAGTGCCACTTGCCCAGTTAGCAGGGGTTATCTACAATGTAATAGGGACTGCATCGGTTTTGTGTGATGTTAAGGCATTTTCTAGGGTGTCATAGCCTCGATTCAGCATTTAACAGCACATTCTATGTAGAAACATAACCATGGGGCAACTTCCCATAGAAGGCTAATATTATGAATTTAGGCAGCCTCCAATTACTTCAACAGGACCACAATGATTCAGGGCGCAATCCTAACCTGGATTGAGGCCAGCACAGTTAGGCTAGCACAGTTTGGCCTGCACAAGGAACACTGTAAAGCGTGTTTAGACCATTCTTGGAGTCAGGGACGATGGAGTACGCCTGTGTGCTGGCCTCTCTGACTCCAAGAGTGGTCCAAACATACTTTACGGTGGCCCTTGTGCCAGCCAAACTTCGCTGGCCTAACTGTGCTGGCCTAACTCCAGGTTAGAAAAGCGCCCTCACTCAGGTAGTGATTATGTCTCCTTCTTCCTGCCCTGTCTATCAGCTGAGAAATGGGATCTGTTTGCCTCTTTGCACTACATGCTATCTGGTCAGACTTTCCTGAAGAGTTGGGAAGGAGGTGTTTGTGTTTTCCACCCAGCTTGGTATATTTTGATGGAACAGCCAGTAGTTTAGCTGGGATATTAAAAGCCTGCTGAGTCCCAAGGGGCTTCCACCCCCACAATCCTCTCTCTTCCAACTCTACAATTCCTCCTGTGGTTTTAACATGACCTTTATACCCAATATCCTTTAACTATTACTTAATAAAGACATAATTGATTCCTATAATAGGAGTGTGATAGACCAAGCAAAATAGAGCTTAACCCTTTTGGCACCCAGTAAAGCTACCTTAAGATAAGAATTTCCCCCTCTGTCCCTTCTTGTCTCTTTAAAGGAACGTTGAGTAGTCATTGGCTGGTAATCCTGCTTAACTCAAGGCTGAGGGAAAGTCTGCCTGCTTATTTCTGCCACCAAGCCGCTGCTAAGGCTTCTGTTAATACAAAATGCAATGACTAATCAGGGTGGAGTCAAGACCGACCCCAGTTCTGCATTGGTCAAGGCCTCACACTCAACCAGAGGGCCAAACAGGCTTGGTCATATCTGACAGTCGTAGGGATCAATGCACCATCAGGGGGCAGGTGGGGTCACCTTGTCAGAGCCCAACCAGCTGGTACTGATATGGGCGGCTTGCGCTGCAAGTAGAGCCTGCTGAATGGAACATGCGACACCAAGTTTGTGTTAATCGCAATGGTTCCCTATTTGCTTCCAAAGGGGAATCAAATGACTGCCATTCGACCTTAAATGCGAAATGACCTAGAACAGTGGTTCTTAAACTTTTTAGCACCGGGATTCACTTTTTAGAATGACAAACTGTCTGGGACCCACTAGAAGTAATGTCACGGCCAGAAGGGCCATCTTTGTGATGCCAAAGCCTGCTGCTTTCCTGAGAATGCAGCAATCAGTTGGGTTGTTTCTCAGCCATTTTCCAATAGCAAAGTGAATCAGAAAGAAAACTGCCTATTTATTACTATTTGCTTGTTTTTGCACAAGCAAAACAATAAGAACATAAGAAGAGCCCCGCTGGATCAGGTCAAAGGCCCATCTAGTCCAGCTTCCTGTATCTCTCAGCGGCCCACCAGGTGCCCCAGGGAGGCATGAGACAACAAGATGCTTGCATCCTGTTGCCACTCCCTTGCACCCGGTACCATCCACAGCCACCCCCTTTCCAGCACCCCATCTTCCCATATTTTTAATGTAGCTGCTCTAGGTGCTTCATGACCCACCTGGTCATGGCTCACCACCCACTGGTGGGTCCCAGCCCACAATTTGGGAACCACTGACCTAGAACTTCTAAACTTTAAGGATTGTCATCATTCACATGAGCCTACCTAGTCTGCCCTCTCTCTTTTTTTTATCATCTCAGATGTTGGTCTGCATCTTCATGCCTAACAGACTTCATGGCCATTGGAACCCTTCTCTACAATCAGAACAAAACTGCCTTCTTTTAGCCAGTGATTGTAAGATATTCCACAATGAATATTATATACAGATATACACCATCCTTCCTGATTCTGAGAATGATCCAAACAAGCTTTACAGTGGCCCTTGTGTAGCCAAACTTTGTTGGCCTAACTGTGCCGGTCTAATTCCAGGTTAGGATTGCTCTCACAATCTATATAGTACATAAAAAAAAAAACAATTCTGTGCCGCATTGTATTTTTTTCATGTTGTGCACAATGCATGAGCATCTGAGGATGTCCTCTAATTTTTGGTCTCTCCCAAAGTTACCAGAGTTTGTAATTCATATGCTTTATTCATAAGGCATAAGATGCACAGAACCTTTCCATAAAAACAAACAGCTGAAGGTCAAACAGGTGAGTGAGGTCTTAAGAATACAACCTTAGCACATCAAATGGTAATTGACAATAGAAAGTTAAACAGAGATTTGTAACCTCTTACTCTAGTTCTTTAGATTGGTATCTTTCTTTATTCTAGCCATTGTGTCTGGAGTTCAGCTACACATTCGGAAACCAAATAATTATAAATGGGTGTGTGATTAGGTTGCTAGACTAAGATTAAAGCTCATTGACTTGCATGGACAAGAAGAATAGAAAACAAATCGAACAAAGGCAGCAGAAATTAGGGCATGTTCAATTTTGCCTTGTTTGAATCAATGAAATAAAGTCTTCAAGACATTAGCAGCTTCTGTATTTTGAATTATCTTAAATTGAATTTTCAAGGCACTCATTTTTAAACTAAGACCTACGCTGAATTTTAATCCAAATTTATGAAGGTAAAATGGGGCAGCAATGGGCTAATTAGGTCTAGGAAGGGGGATGTTCAGCTGTGAATCCAAACCCCCTCCCAGGACCCAATCCCACAGCCTGGGTCCACACAGATCTGCATTAGCAATTTTGCTACCGTGGGTCCGAGTAGACCTCTCTGTCACAGAGGCTTACCCATACAAATTTTTCTTTACCCAGAGGAGACTTCTGGGACTGCCTCCCCCCCCCATAGGATGCAGCATGTCAATGTGCATCAAGGGTTAAACAACCTCTTAATGGTGGAGGGAAGCACTGCTGCCCAATCAGCATTATAGTAGCAGAAAAAAATGGAGGTCCACTGTTATGGGAGGTCCTGACTATCCACCAGGACAATTGTTCTTGCATAAACAGAATACATGAACTGCAGGCTGTTTGACTCTCCAGTGTGATTTCCTTCAGATTTAGAATGCTGGAGAAGGAAATAATCAAATTCCCCTGACAAAAGCCACAGAGGCGTGAGTGGCAGGTAAAATGAAACTTTTTTGATGGGTCTCAATGCTAAAAAGTTTGAGGACCACTGTTCTAGAAGGCTCTGTGGAACTGCACCTTCAACAAATGAAGGTACATGATATACATACTGCCTAACCAGAAGCTGGAGAAGACCCAGAAGTAGAAAGGCAAGAATTATGAACTAGGTCAAAAGTCAGGCAAGTGGATATTGTTGCCCAGGCAAAGTCCCAGCCTGGCCTTGTAGTCTTTATCAAGCCAATGGACGACTTGAGTGGCCAGAGTCTCTCCAGCGCTTAGGTACACTTCACAGCCTGGAGAACACTTCTAAGTTTGAGTGACCAACAACAATAGCTTGGTTTCTAATCTGCCTTTTCCAATGTGTGACTAATGTGACCACATGGGCAATTTCACATCAGACCCACATCCCATCAGACCCTCTTGATGACATGTTAGTTGCCCATCTCATAGAATGTGGACGAAGACCTATACAATGTCTCTCTCTCTCTCTCTCTCTCTCTCTCTCTCTCTCACACACACACACACACACACACACACACACACACA
>JAJKFI010000002.1:36583521-36596897 GCA_029204185.1 Lerista edwardsae | reverse complement strand
CTATGTAGTATTGTTCTTTGCAGCATCGCACTTTCCTTTCACTTCCTAAGCATTACCTGGTCTGTATCTTCCATTACCTCAAGTATTCTGCAGAAGGATTCAGCAAGAGAACAGCAGGTCTATAAACCTTTATTAAGACATAATTTATTGTTTATGTCATTGGTGAATTGTACTCATCCTTTACTTATGCCTGGCAAATTAGCTTTGCAGCAGCAGCAGCAACAGCAGCAGTAGTAGTAGGAAGCTGACTGCTTCTTTCTTATTTGTATGTACATAACAATCACTTTTCTCAAACACAGTGCTGAAGATGGCATTGTTAGACGCAACAGCATATTGTCCAGATAGGATTTGTTCATGGTGATAGACTTTAAATTATTCAGAACTGACCAATATGTAAAATGGAGCTATGCCGTATCTACGAAAATAGATGTGATAGGGCAAAACTGATGCCATTTTTTTAATCAGCACCCCAAATATACCCAGGAATAGGTCTTTTAAAACAGCAAAATGTTTGTTGGCCTGTGTAATCAAATATGTGGCTTGGTATGTGGCTTATATAACCCCTGCTAACCAGGCAAGAGGCACTTTTTCAAGTGGTGTCCCTCTTATATTTAGCAGGGGGAGACTAATTGTCCCTATTCACCCTTGCGCAGTGTCTTTTAGTGGCTGTTGCTGGTGGTGGTCTGCATTTTTTAGATTGTGCGCCTCTTGGGACAGGGAGCCATTTAGCTTTATTATTACTATTTGCCTGTAAACCGCTTTGTGAACTTATGTTGAAAAGTGATATATAAGTACCTGTTGATTGACTGATTGACTGATTGATTGATATAATCAGCTGATCCACATCTTATGTGAGGGTTACAGGCCAAGGTCCAAATCTTATAAAGTCAAAACTCCCTTAAAGCCAGCGAATACCTACTGTCTCTTTAAGAACTAAAAGCAAAGTACAAGAGACACTTGCAAATGGAGGGAACAGCAGCTTCATTCTTCCGTTTCAGGCTCATTCCAGGGTATATAAGCAGAGTAAGTGGAATGGTAGATAGACACATCTGCACTATTTAAACTGTAGAATTTTTTTGTCTTTTTAAATGAGGGGGGGCCAAACATGTCTGCAAGTCTATCAAACAAAAGATGTGGGCTGACTATTGTTACGGCAATGTACAGTCTTTTATGTAGTAGGTCTAGTGCACGCACAAGCCCCTGGCTCAATACAGGGTAAAAAATAACCAAGGTTTGATAAGCAGGCATTCTGCTACAAATGTGCCTTACATTCTCAGTGATCTAGACTACCTTTGCTTTATAACTCCATTTCTGTTCTCAGTTCTGCAAAAAGATTTGCACAAAGGGAACACAATATACAACATTTAATTGTACAAAACTGTTGTGTGTAATGTCCAAGGCAAGTGTTTTCCAATGGGGCCAAAGGAAAGGGTTACTTCAAGGACTTTATAAAATTAATGAAATATTGCTGAACTGGTAGAAATGGTGTACCTTATCATCTCTGCAATTTATTGTGTCTAGTATATCACTTTCCCTGGCATTTTTGCTGACTGTCCTGCGGAGTAGATGCTTGTGACTGATAGACTATGTGATTAGGATTACGGGAAAGTCTTACAGAATCTGTCACGGTTTACAGCAGAACATTAGAACGGCTAAAGGGCTCCTGTCACAAGTGTTTATGTTGATGAAACAAATACAGTTCAATTACATTTACTGTGCAATAACTTGGCACCCTTTAGGAAATGTTAAACAGCAGAGATTGAAGTGATGGGAGGTCTGGAGATGATCCCAAGTATCTATCAGCACCAATTACTGGTAATGTGCACCATGTAATCATTTTGAGCTAATGAACTTTTTTATATTCATGGTGTCGGCAAAATTTCTGGTACATTCAGTACACAAAAGAATCAGATAAAATTCTGGAATCCATCCTCTTCTCCTTCTTCCACCCCATACAACTGTGCGTGGCGTGGATGCTGTGTGTGGCTAGACCTACAAGTGAGTCAGAGAAGTGACCGAATGCAAAAGCAATAGGGAGGAAACCCCACTGAAATCCAATGCTGGCCCTTGAATACAATGCAACCTATGCTATAGTATGAAAAAAGTGCAATGCAACACAAATACCTTATAGCTGCCCAGATGTATCCATTTCATTGAGCAGGTATTCCATAATTCAAGCACTTGCAGAGCGCTGAGATGAGTAGAAGTGCCTTAAAAGAAGAGACTGTGAATATTGATGGACCGAGAATAGTGCTTATTGAGGCTTTTAAGTTGAAATATATTTTTTCAAATGTGTGTCTCCTTTATGGCTGCAGCGCTGAAGCTGAATGTTGAAGGGAGTCTTAATGTTCTTATAGGAAAATTTTCCTTCAATTATAGATGCAGTGATTCTAGGGGGAGTCCCGTGCCTTGGAGGAGGTAGAGTACTTCTCTGCCATGTTCTGGTTTAAGTCTTGCATGAAACAAGCCTGCTGGTCTAAATTCATTCTAATAACAATAGTTCAATGTGACAAGAAGGCAGATTCTCTCCTTATGTGGTCCATCACTGTTGCCTTTTAGCTTTAACCAATGTCACATACATGTCTGCAATGGATAATCTTCCCATCCTTGCCATTTCACCTTCTCCTAGAGGTCACATCTTCATCTGCCTTGACTTTCCTTCAGGGACTTTCCTTGGTCTTCTAATCCTTAAACAGAATGTCAGCTCTTATTTTCATGCTCGTAGACATCTGTATGTGCCTATTCTGACCATCCGCAACGCAAGACTTCTCACCCGGCAAAGACATCATGCCTCCCACACAGCAATGGCATGACCTGCAACATTAACAGTCGGGCTGTTGGATGCTGTTGCGTCTAACAGTCAGTCAAGATAGGTGATAAAGGATCAACTAGTGATTGGTTTGGATAAAGAGAGGGGCCAAGGCTCTAGTGTGCAATGAGACCAATTTCCTTTGCTCAGAAAGTCATTCCACATCCTTACTCATTTTGAGGTGGACACACCAAACAAGCTCACAGACAAAGCCAATTCAAATGTGCAGCAGGGGATGTTGCCAGCAGTACTTTTTTCAAATAATATGTAATGTGTGCATATGGGGAAAAAACAATCATGCACACATCGTCACATGGAACACACAAACAGAGGAGGAGAGCAGCAAACAATCGGAGCATCTTCCCTGTGCATCTTCCCTGTGCCAGCATCTTCCCTGTGCGACAGATGTGCGACATCTTCCCTGACTCTGAGAGTGGTCTAAACGTGCTTTACGGTGGCCCTTGTGCTCTCCAAACTTTGCTGGCCTAACTATGCCAGACTAACTCCACATTAGGATTGCGCTGTAAGAGTGACTTCACAGGAGACAAGGAAATAGTGGGGAATTGGTGGGTCTTTGACAAGGCTGCACCATAGACCAAAGTTACATAAGAATATAAGAAAAGCCTTGTTGGATCAGGCCATTTCCTATCTAGTCCAGCTTCCTGTAGCTCACAGTAGCCCACCAGATGCTTCAGGGAGCACAGACGTCAACTAGATACTTGTACCTCGCTGCCACTCCCTTGAGGTTGCCTATTACCCTTGCACCACCCCCAGGGGAGATGCCAGACTGAGGTTGGCATTCCACAAGTGACCTGTTTTTAATTCATGAACCCTACTGAACACCCATCCCTCACTCGCCAGTCTGGAGTAGGGTAATCTATTCGTTACCCTGAGAACATTGTGTTGCAGTGGCAACAGTGCAAGGAAGCTAGACACATGAGTCTCCCTGGGCAAAGAGGAGTCTGAAAGACAGAAAGAGTCTATGGGAAGTGCTGGGGAAGGGGCAAGGGAAGGGCAAAATGAGGAAGGGAGGGGCAAACTTGGGTGGGGAGGAGCATGATGGGGCCAGGAGGCTGTCGGAAGCGTGTTGAAAACATGTGCTAGATTCTATCCTCTCCACAACAGCCTCCTCACCCCCTTTCTCTCCTCTCCTCTTTAGGAGAGGTAGCCTAGTGAGCCATTCTCCTCTCCTCTTTTCAGCTAGCCTAGTGAGCCACTTCTCTCAAGACACTTTCAATCAATCAATCAATCAATCAATCAATCAATCAATCAATCAACAATATTTATACTGTATATCACTTTCAACACAAAGTTCACAAAGCGGTTTACAGGCAAATAAAAATAATAAAGCTAAATGACCCCCTGTCCCAAAAGGCCTCACAATCTACCGGCTCACTTCCCCATCTATTGCTAGCTCAGGTCCAAGACCTAGAGCGCAATCCTAATGTGGAGTTAGGCCAGTGCAGTTAGGCCAGTAAAGTTTGGCTGGTACAAGGCACACCATAAAGTATGTTTCCACTACTCTCAGAGTCAAAGAGGCTGGCACACAGACATGTGCCATCTTCCCTAACTCCTAGAATGGTCCAAACGTGCTTTACGATGGCCCTTGTGCCAGCCAAACTTTACTGGCCTAACTGTGCCGGCCTAACTCCACCGGATTGAGGAGTTAGGATTGTGCCCTTAGTGTCAGGAATCTTATGCAGGGGTATAAGGGGATTTAAATTCCATTTTCCTGCTGAAGTCTCCCAGTCAGCAAGCTGGATACAGCACACTCGTTTTTGGTGTGGCTATACAAGCAAGGGGTGTGTGAGTGAAGGATAGGGTTGGCTCCTGGGCACTGAATGATATACTGCTGACTTGTTGATCAGTACAGGAAACCAAGCACGTCAGGCTCAGTCATGCTGTTCTACTGGTGTGACATCTGGTGGGACAATATGCTTCATCCACACCAAGATTTGATTGTGCAGCAAGTTTGGAAGACACTGTGAATAGCTTCAATTAGATAGTGACTTAATTCACAGAGCATACATTTTAGCACATACTGAGCTTGGCAATTAAGGAAACCTCTGGTGACAAAGGGAGGTGAGAAGCAGCTTAATGTTGTGTTTAAGAAAGGGTTGTATGCTGAGCTCAGAAAAGTCATGCCATGTATAAGAAGAAGTACAGAAGAAAAATAAAAGCAATACTGGAAAGGGAAAAACCTGTCCAAGAATATTGACATTACTATATGCTTTTTCAGAGAGAAATTGGCTTTGGGTGCTATGTGTGAGAGAATGAATGAATGAATGAATGAATGAATGAATGAATGAATGAATGAATGAATGAATGTTGATGTTCTTAGATCTGTGCAATGATAAAAAGGACTAGGAAAGATGACAACTAGTGTGCAGATAGTCAAATGTTTGTGGCACACTTGACAAAACTTTACATTGCTTTTCTTTTGACAAACCTCCTGGCGCCTGTTACTGTTGTAATTCACTAGACTCCCCCACATGTTGTTACCATTGCTTTAGTTAATTGCACTTTTCGCCATTTCACAGTTCAGTCCTGTGTGTCTCCTGAATCTTGCACTGGCAGGTCATCAAGCTGCAGTAAATGCTGGAGACTTCTTGTGGAAAGTTAATCATGTCGGCCTTCTCTTCTCCAGAGAGGAAGCCCACGATGCAAACCATATTCCTCCTTGATGAGGTTGTCAGCTGTACTTTGTTCCTCTGAAACTGGTAAGTGGAATTGTGCCCCATAATTTTCGTTCTCTGTCACCTTTATGGTTTTCATGTTCCACTACCACGACTAAGGCAGTGACATCAAAATCTGTCAATGGGGAAAAGAAAGGTGTTATATGCCATAGGATCTTAGCTATCGTTATCAGGAAAAGGTTGCTATTATTATTTCATAATGAGAGATTAATAAAACATTAGCCAATTAAATATTTCATTTTTGCAATTAGGTCTGATTAGTAAGTTCATGAATAATATGGAAAAAGTTTGATAGGCTCCGGAGAGGCAACCTGCCACTTTACAAATACCGGCAAGGCAAATCTACCATATATGTTCATGGAGAAGTCGAGGGTAAGTTTTAAGCCAAAAATCAAAGAATTTGCTATGACCTGTGGATAAGTTGAGGGTAGAACATAGGGGTGGTGCTATCTGAAATTATTTGAAAATGACTTATCAGTAATTGTTCTAAGGCAGCAACAGAAAGCCAAGCTAACCCCCTCTCCGGGCTGGCCCGCCTATGGGCCCACTCTCCACCACCCCATTCTGCTCCCCTCCTGCCTGTATGGAGCTCCCATGCAGGTCAAACATGGCCAGCATGGGGGTGGCTTCTCTGGCCGGCGCCACAGTATTCCTCATGGCACATTTGTGACAGCCCCGGGCCAAGAGGCACTTGAATTGCGCCCTAAGATAAATAATTTACAGCCCAAGCACAATGTCTTCTTTGGCCAGTGCAGCAGCCAGAATGTCACAGACGTGCTCTAAGGCATGTTTGTGGCTACTCTAAAATTGACTGGGCCAGCATGGAGGCCCACCCCAGTTCAGCAGCCATGCTGGCCCCATGCTGTTCCCCACACTGGCCGGCACATGCAAGTTTGTGCTGGGTGACATGGGGGTAGGTGGGAGAGGGTGGAGGGGGGCATCAGAGGTGGAAGGGGGCATTTCATGCGGGTGGAGGGAAGAATGGGGAAGGATTAGGCCCAGTAGTGGGCAGGATCAACTGAGCAGGCCTCTGCCTTATCCTAACCCCCCATATCCTAACCCCAGCAGTGCTTATACTGCCAGCACGTGTGGAAAAAGTGTCTTAAGGCACTTCTGGTTTACCGGCAATATGGGTTTACTGTCAACGCTGGGCCAGCGCCAATAGGAGCCTGGCCCCAACCCGGGAGGACCCACCGCGGAGCAGCCTGGTAGTGTCACTGCTGCTGCTGGCGAGCTCTTTTGGGGGAGCGGGAGGGCGTGGGGATGGTGTCACTGGGTCGAGGGAGGGATCGGACCCAGGCAGTGGGTGGGACCAGCAGTGGCCTCCACTGCTGAATTCCTTTCCGCCATGTTAGCCACATGGCCCAAAATGGAGGTTCTCAAATCTACCCCAGCAAAATAGCCTGCACAGATTTGAGGAGGCCCACTGCTGGGCCAGCACCCTTACCTGGGGGAAGGGGACAAATGTCCCCTTCTCCCAAGGAGCCTCCAATGGCTGTTGTAACTCCCATTGGATGCAGCAGTAGCCGTTTTGACACTGTTGTTCCTATGGGGGCTGGCAGATTATGATTAAGCTGTTAAGGCCAAATCCTATCCAATTTTCCACCCCTGATGTAGCTGTCCCAATGGTGTGTGTGCTGCATTCTGTAGTGCTGGGGAAAATCATGGAGAGCTCCTCAAGTTAAGGGAACCATTTGTTCACTTACCTTGGGGCTGCATTGCAGCTAGATCGGCCCCAGCAAGTTGGATAGGATTGGGCCCTTAGGCTTTTAAAACACTGTACCATCAACAGAACTGCACATTTTAAACCAATTCCCACTGGTTGAAGAATTCAGCAGCAACTATAATAATTCCTTTATTCTTGTGACCCCCTAATGATTTCAGCTCCAGTCTAATGCTGGCTACCAGGATTTCAGGTTAATTTGCTCTTGCAAAAGAGGCTGATGTTCCTTGCATGTGTAGAGATGGAAGAGAATTGTGACATCACGAAGGTCATGTTATGGCTTCCCTTGCTATAACAACTTTTAATAGGTTCATGTGTATCTAGATGCCAGTTACAGTTATCCAGACATCTACCCCAATCTTATGGAGGCAAGGTTTTCAGCATAGATGGTAACCCATTTTACTCTGCAGTGTGAAAGCTGCATCTGGGCGAATTTTAAATTGACACTATAAAAGATAATCTTTTTTTTTAAGACTTTGGGACTATCTGAACAAAAAGGCAATTCTGATATAATTGTTAAAGCAAAATATTTTCTAAAGTAATAATTAGCAGCGCAAATGGAAGCTCATCTGCACTGAGAAGATGATCATGCGGGAAAAGTCATGATTGCTTTTTCTCTTGGAATGAATGCATGAAGGCCAAGGAGACTATTTCCCACCTAATCAAATGAATGAGAGAAGAAAGAGAGAGAGAGAGAAAACCTTTTCATGCAAGTGAAGAGGAACATTTAATAACTGCAATTTGTTCCAAGTATCTTGGCTAAAGCCAGGAAAATTTGGAAATGAAGATGCTGGAACTCAAATTGCAAGTACTGACTACGCAGCATCTTTTGACTTTGATATCCAACAGGGATGAAGTGAAGCCAGGCTTCAGAAGTGAATTGCTTTTAGAATTATAAAATCTTCACTACAAGAGACCACCAAGTCTGATCTTTTGCTACCATCACAACAGTCCCACTACCATGGGCTATAATCACAGCCCAATCCTAAGCTGCGCTGGAGCAGGCAGGCAGGCTGGCAGGCCTGCGCTGTATCCAGCGCAGCATTGGAGCCCCCAGGATCCACCCAGGTGCATTTGTGCCCTCCCACCATGGGAGGCTCCTGCCTCCCCAATGGCTTCCTCAGATCTACGCCCATGAAATCGCAGGTGCAGGTCTGAGGAAGCCGCGCGGCCTGAGGACAAGGCCATATCCCCTCCCCAGGCTGGCATATTGATATATATTGGGGTTGTGGCACAAAAAAGGTTGAATACCACTAGGCTAGATAATCCAGGCCAATGTGCTTCATCAGAAGAAAACAGGCGCAATTCACTAAGATCTGAAAAAGAAGCTGTGGTTTCTGTTCATGGGAGATGGTCTCATTGTGGCTGTCTTGGGCTGAGAGTGGACTTCTTGCTGTAGTTCCGTTTTGTGCTCTCTTGTAAGGCTGAACATGCCTCTTATTTAAAGGATCCAGACCCAGAAAACTGGATGACTCTCTCCAGCTCACACATGGCCAGCTGCATTGTAGGAGTACATCCTGGTACATGAGTCACTAAAATCCATTTTTTCCTTTGGCTGAAGGCGAAATCTGGGAACCTGGGTCTGAACATTGCTGTTCAACAGCAATTTCCCACTCATGATTTCACTTTTCAGAACAAATTGCCAACAATTGGTAGAAACGACTGCATTGCTTTGACACAAGGACCAGAAAACAAGTGAACATCTCATCCTGTTTTGGGAAAGAAGGTCATAACATTTCATCTGCCTCCCTGGAAAGTATTTCTAGATCCAATGTAAAGATAGTGTGGGCAAAAAAAGAAAGAAAGCGAACTACAGAACTTTGATGTACAATGGGGTGCACTTACCAGTTTGTGCTTATCTAGGGACTAGCATGCAACCTCTAATTTATTTGCCAGTTGTAGGCAAAATGTGACACAGCTGTTCTAGAAACATTAGTAGCATTTTAAGACAGGGGGTCAGTGCAAATTAAATGCCAACCACAGCCGAGAAGCAGCTGTGAAAAATATTACTGCAGAGAGTCATGCTTTGGCATCTACTTTAATAACATGAACACTAAAGATATGCAGGAGACGACTGCTGGGGTGATTAAAAGAAGAGGACATAAAAAAACTTAAAGGAATTAATATTTGCTCAGTGTGCTTTTAAAGTGCTATTCTGCCGTACTTAAATGTAACTGTAAAGGTGGCGTGTTGGAGTCCAGTATTTATTGCTTGGAGTGATGTCCATGCCATGCTGGAAAGACTGATGTTGAAAGATGTTCTGATGAAACATTTTGCTAAACATCTTTGGTTATTGCCAATGGGTTCTACAATGCTGAAGGATAGAAAGCCAGTAAATTGTCATTATTATGCCCAGCAACCAATCCGAACAAAGTTGGTTCTCATTCTGAAATGCTTTTATTGCTAATGAACAGTGAATGACATCTAAATTCACATGCCTCAATGAAGTGCAGATTTATATGTCTCCCTTTCTTGTGTGCTGTTCATATGACTGCTTCCACATAGAGAATGCTGAAACATGATTTTGCACGGCAGCAGTCATGTGGCTCTTCAGCGGATCTGAAGATATGATTCCCAGGGAGCAATCCTAACCTAGAGCTAGGCTGGCACAGTTAGTCCAGCAAAATAAGGTGATTTGTACTTAATCAATTAGAGGATGAGGAAGGACTGGCTTTGGCAACTTCCCTTTTCCGCTTGGAAAATGCTTGAGAACAGTGGACTTTCATTAGAGCACACCTAAAGCAGATCTTGAGTTTAAGGAGGCCAAGGGTAGCAGTCAAGGGACCTTTCAAAGAAAGCTAACCCCTACGTGACACATCAAATCACTTTGCAGTACAGCTGTGCCAAAAAGGCACTTGTTGCATGCTATGGTGGGAGGGGATCTGAAGGCAAATTCCCAAAAATATTTTTACTTACCCATTTTAGTGGTGTATATCGGAAGGGGGAGGGTGGCCCTTAGTGGCTGCGTCATGCCTCAGGGGGGGAACACCTGCGGGTAGGGGCCACACCCCTGGTGGTGTGCCCCCGGCACCAACCCCTTCAGAATTGCCCCTGTTCCTAAGCTCTTTTTCTGGTGTAAGTCTGAGGAGACTGGGGGGTTCAGGCTGGGAAGGGTTTATAGGACCCTTGTGTGCCAGTGCTACCAAGACAACAACCAGTATACCTTTCTTTTGTCATCAGATTTCTCCTCCGACTTTAATTCAAGGCAATTTACACAGGTAGGCTTTCTAACCCCTGATAGGTATTTTTACAATACAGTAAGTGCTACTGTTTCATTGCATACTTTCACTGCAGATGGATGCCTTCTCAGTCTGGTATCTTTCTGGCCTTTGCCTTCCATGCTTGACTGACAGCATCCCCCCCCTCTCTCACTGAGGTTGGTCATCTCTGCTCCATCTCTTGGCTGGGATGACTCAGCTTTTCAGCAGCATTGTCAGCCGCTCTTGAATGTTTCCGGTTGTTTCGAACTTGTGTCCCCGGATGTTCTTCAGACAATGGTGGCAGCTCTACCACTCAGCCAGGACTCCTGCCCCCTCCTGCCCATGGCGCAGCGCACTCCCCAGACCAATCTGCCCATGACCTTCCCCTGAATCATCCTCATGGCCCACTAACTGTGGCAGCACAGGACAGAGGAGGTTCTGCAGGCTGGTGATGCCAGCATGCAATCTTCATCTGTATGTGCTGGTACGCTCAGCCAGCCAGCCAGAGGAACAGCTTATGTGCAATTGGCCCAAGACTTGCAGTCGCAGATCGCAATATTATAAGGCCTGGATAGGGTTAGGGCAAGACTCTACTACCATATTTTATTCATGCACACAGTTTGACAATTTGTCAACTCTGACCATTTGTCAACAATAAAAAATACCCTTGTCCATATTTATGCCAATGTCTTTGGCATTGTTCTTGCTATAGTTTCACAAGTTATTGGTTTCCTGGATATTCTGTCAGAACTGCATTTTTTTGCCACAAGAGGAATCTAAACAATTTCATTCTCCTTCTACAGCAAATTCTACTGACATTCTTGCTCTTCCTTTAAGGCAAAAGTACAGCCTGACACACTACTACTCAGCACGCTGGCATTTAAACCATCGGGACTAAATGGCACAAATAAAAGTACTGTGCCTCACAGTTAGGCAAACAGAATAGAGAGACTTCAAGACAGTACAAAGTACTGTTACATAATATTAGTACATTATGCTAGTACCTTTTGTGTTCTGCATATTTATGTATACAGGCAGGCCCTTGTATCTGCTGGGGTTCCATTCCAGACCCCACCATGGATACCTGAAGCCATGGATACTGGGGACATCTTTTTAAAGATAGGGGAACATCAGTAGTTTTGCTGCAACAAAGTAAAAAAAAAGACAGGTGTTTAATGTTTCCCTATCTTTTTAATCTTTTTGTCTTTTTAATCTCCTGCCAACCTAGCAGTTCAAAAGCCCGTAAAAATGCAAGTAGAGAAATAGGGACCACTTCAATGGGAAGGTAACGGCGTTCCATGCGCTACGGCATATAGTCATGCTGGCCACATGACCACAGAAGCTTGTCCTTGGACAAACACCGGCTCTACAGGCTTAGAAATGGAGATGAGCACTGCCCCCTACAGTTGGTCATGACTAGACCATTCGGTCGTGGGGAAACCTTTACCTTTTTAATAGTAGTCCCAGTATCCATGATATACATGGATAACTGAAACCATGGATATCAAGTCAGTAGATACCAGGGCATGCCTATATACAGACCCAAATGTGGATAAAAAGGTAAAAGTTTCCCCACGACCGAATGGTCTAGTCGTGACCGACTGTAGGGGGCGGTGCTCATCTCCGTTTCAAAGCCTGTAGAGCCAGCGTTTTTGTCCGATCATGTGGCCAGCATGACTCTACGCCGTAGCGCACGGAACGCCGTTACCTTCCCACCGAAGTGGTCCCTATTTATCTACTTGCATTTTTTAGGTGCTTTCGAACTGCTAGGTTGGCAGGAGCTGGGACAAGCAATGGGAGCTCACTCCGTCACGCAGTCTCGAACTCCCAACCTTGCGGTCGAAAGCCCAGCAACAGCGGATTAACTCGCTGCGCCACCACGTCCCCTTCAAATGTAGATATTTGATGTTTAATTGAGAACTTATGGGAATGGCGAAGTTTAAGAATTGTAGCCTCTTTAACAACAGGAAACCTGGAAGAATGGGATGGCCCAATCCTAGCAGGGTCTTAGACTGCCTTTAACCGCTTTCACAAAATGTAACATTCCATACAGCATAGCCTGGCTGGCACAGTTGCAACCTGGCAAACCCCTACACAGGTTGGTGCATGTGGTGGGCAGGAGGCAGGCAGTGAGCAGAGGGGAGGAGGGGGGGAGGAGACTGAGGTGAGGATGAGGGCGGATCAAGACCAGGAAGGGGGTCATATTGGCAACAGCAGCACTTCCTGGCCTCAGTCCACCTTCCCAGATCTTGGACTTGCACGTTCAAGTAGGTCCATTGGAACAGTGGGGGCTTCCCAGGGAAAAAAGGCATTTCTATTACAAAATAGAAAGTAAGCCCCTCTAAAGCTTAAAAACCTGCAAGAACATCACAGGCTTTCAGGGACAGTAGGAGATCATGCATGTATACAGTCCATATGCTCAAAATGGCCAGTCATAATCCATTATAATCCAAACTGAATGGAAGGATGCATGGCAGGGGGTACATGCAGTGACAAGCATATTGACATTAGGCTGCACAGAGTATTGTAACCAACTAAGTATGACAGAGGGCACATGGATGCTAGGATCATCACTTTTGGAAAGGGATCCCCTTTCCACACCTGAAAAGGAGAGCAAAGATATTTCTTAATTGTCCATCAGCTTTTATGCTCAAATGCATTTCTCAAGAGGGTTGGTCAGATACCAGAACATTCAAGGGGCAGTAAGCTTCTGACCCCTCCATTATGAAGTGCGCAAAGACAGTCCTCATCCAGGATGTTTCTTTTGTTTTATGTCAACGTCTATAAACATGATCATTAAGAATACTTATATACCAAGAGTAGTGCACAGAGCTGTTTACATCGTAAAAATAAATCAATAAACGTTTTCCTGTCCCCGAAAGTATCAATCAATCAATCAATCAATCAATCAATCAATCAATCAATCAATCAATCAATCAATCAATCAA
>JAJKFI010000002.1:36567241-36581632 GCA_029204185.1 Lerista edwardsae | reverse complement strand
AACAACAACAACAACAACAACAACAACAACAACAACAACAACAACAACAATTCACTTTCACATAGACTTGGAGGGTTTGCTTTGCAAAGTCTGACATTATTCCGGGACTCTTTTCTTATAGAGGCATAGGGAGGGTGCTGCAGGGGCAGATGAGCACAGTGGGCGCTGGGTGCAGCAGGGCGCAGCAGTGTGGAAAAACCTCATGCTTCCCCCCCCGCCCTCCCTTGCACTCAGATCACTCCTAAATGGACCAATTCTGCACGTGGAGAGTTGTGGTCAGGTGACACACGGGGACGGGGCAGCTGTCACTTTGCTCCAAGCGCGCTACGAGCCGAGAATGGCTCTGCCTTCTTTGCTCCATCAGGTAAAGAATCACAAATGGTTTCACATGATAGTTCCTGGCTATAATCTGACCAAGGTTCAGGGAAGAAGCAAAACTGCAAGCTGACAATCAGCAACATTGCAAAGAATGGTCTCTTGCAAGCCATCTTTGCAGTTTTCAGTAGACCCAAGTAGCGATCCAAATCTGTGGCCAAACATTGCTAAAATTGTTTTTAGGGACATTTCTAACTAATTGTTTGGCTCACACCAAACAGGTTGAGGATCCAGTCTTATCCCCTGCTACCAGTGCTGATGCAGCCACGCCCAAAAAGGTGCCTGCTGCATCCGGTGGTGGGGTGACCGGAGGGCACACAGGAGGTAAGCAAACCATATTTACTTACCTCTGTGTAACCCCTGAGGCTGCCTCAGGGTTTCCTCAGACATACAGCAACTTTTTTGGTGGTGTATGTCCAAGGAGAGAAAAGGGCCCGAGAGATTTAAAATGGAGGGGATAAGATCTGGCAGGCACCATTGCTACTAGATCTACCCCCTCCCCTGTGTCTGTATACAGTGTCATGTTTTGCAATGCTGTAGGTTGGGCTGGATTAGATTGCTCGGACAGATTCCAATTTTCCTGAAAATACATGGAATGTAACCTGTTCAGGCACAAATCTCTTTCTGGGTGGCTGAGCCATGAAGCATTCCTGAAGCCCAACAATTACACATCTTTTGTACCCAGGACTGACTTACTTGCATACGAATCACAGAAGGAGCATGTCAAACATGAAAAATTAATATGGATTAATCATTATCCATATTCCATCTTAGAATACTGTCCTCATTGTAAAATATTGTTTATCTTCATTGGAGTACAAAATATTTCCTTGAAATTTGACCAATATTCCTTTGGGTCAGCCATTTCACAGTTGCCTAAAAATCTCCTTCTTATCTCTAATATGCTGCATTAAATGTTGTGTTGAAGTGATAACATTGCCATCCCTCCAAAGGCAATACAGCAGTGAAAATGTAGCAGGGGAAAATCTGTTTTCAATTTCTCTACATTTGAAGTAACCTCTTATACAGGTTATCCCCACTGTGTTTTGGTTTCTCATTGTTCCTGCATGGAACAATTTTCTGCAGGCATGATCATTGGGCCACCAGCGACTAACACAGGGCATATTTATTTTGTATCTGTTTGGGCAACATTATGCAATGGTGAAGATCCCCTCGGGAGAGTGCAGTTGATGCTAGCTCCAATTAACGCACTGGGGGAAATAACGTCATTAAAACTTCTATATTAAGCTGCAAGTAGGTTGCCAAACATTTTTCTTCTAAAATGCATTGTGCTTGTTTTTAAAACAATAGCAGAAACATAACCGATAACGAAACATAGCGATAGCAGAATACCGATATCAGAAACAAAGCTCAGAGGTGCCAGTAGGGTTTGCATCACCCAGTATGAGAGCCCATTGCATCACCCCCAACTGACCAACTCACACAACTATGCGTTCTAGTATCAGCTCTGATACATGGAAATGACTCATACTAACACCTTATTGGTTCCCTGCTGTGTCGTAACAACACCTCATTGGCTCTCAGAAGAATCAGTTTCCTTGGTCAGTTTTAAGTTAAGAAGAACCACTTTTTGTTATACAAGGCAGCTGTGTTTTCCTTTTCTGATTATTCGGCTATTACTTTTGATAGAATACAGATATTTCAACACAGTTTGTTTCATTGCGTTCTGCATTAAGTTCCACATCAAATGATGTATGATATGATAGTATTATCTGCAGGGACGTGGTGGTGCAGCGAGTTAATCCGCTGTTGCTGGGCTTTCAACCGCAAGGTTGGGAGTTCGAGACTGCGTGACGGAGTGAGCTCCCGTTGCTTGTCCCAGCTCCTGCCAACCTAGCAGTTCGAAAGCACCTAAATGCAAGTAGATAAATAGGGACCACTTCGGTGGGAAGGGAACGGCGTTCCGTGCAGAGTCATGCCGGCCACGTGACCACGGAAGCTTGTCCTCGGACAAAAACGCCGGCTCTACAGGCTTTGAAACGGAGATGAGCGCCGCCCCCTACAGTCGGTCATGACTAGACCATTCGGTCATGGGGAAACCTTTACCTTTATCTTTAGTATTATCTGCAGGAGGCAAGCCACCTCATCACCTCCCCCAGCTAAACCAGCGCAGCGCTCGGGGCATTAACCTCCCATCAATAATGGTAAGTCCACCACTGCACAGTACTGTCCTTAGGAATTAGAAGCACATTGGGATAAACATGCCAATTAGTCAAACCAGTAATTAAATTAAGTAAATTATTAATTAAGTAATTTAATTAAATTAATTAAATTAAGTAATTATTAAGTAATTAATAGCAAATTAAAGAGAATAAAGAATTATTTTATATTAATTGTGTGGTACTGGTAAATGGCCTTTGTTCTCCATTGTGAAAATGGAAGGGAAATGATAGACTTTGCTTCTATTCAACTTCAAAGCTGTGGTTCAGCTTCCGAGTAGCACCACAGGCACAAGTAGAACTTCCTTACATCAACTATGGAGCATTCCCCATTTATTTGTTTGTCTTCTATAGCCAACAACGAGGCAAAGTTACAGGTACGGTTCTCTGGAACGTAGTGTGACTGGATTATTGTCTCTGGAGAGCCAGTTCTGGCCAGGCAAGGTCTTCCTGCCTGCAGTTCATTTGAGAGGTGGTGGGATGGAAAGAGAAAGCTTTACTTTGGCTCCTCAATGGCAAGGAAAAGATAGCACAAAGTTTCAAAGGTACTCTTCATTGCTTCCCATTTCCCAAATTCCCAGTTAGCAGTGAAGAAATTGCTAAGGAACTCTCTCAAAACAAAACAGCCTTTGGCTTTTCTTGAATTTTGATCAGAAACCCACATTTTACTAGTTTGCTTCTTTCTCATAATTGACCAGCTTTCCACCTTTAGCAATCCCCCCTGTCAGTTTTTCCTCCATTCTTCTTGCCAATTATCTTCAGAGCTTCCCCCACTGGCTCTTGTGCTTTATTAAAGTGTGTACGCTTCTTTGACTTCTGCTCTTTTTATGGTTGCTCTCCCTGGAACCCTGCAATTGTAATTACTCCTGTTCATAATATCTGTACCTCATAAATCCTCATTTCTTCCAGATCACATGCCTATCAAATTGTTTAATCCAGGACTCTTTGATCACCCTGTACCTTGTCACACATTATTATTTTTATATCTACAGCTAAGGTGCTTTGTTTTGTATGGACAACTAACATAACATACAAATGTGACAAAATGGCACTCATTAGTATCATACAGATGAGCTACATCCCATGAGATGAGCTACAGTTTCTAGTTGAATATGTCCTTGGTGAGAAACCTCAGAATGTTACTCTGTGGCATGTGAAATAGCTCTTGTTTCATTCTTTTTTTTCTTTCAGCTGTTCTAGTAATCCTTCTCCCGTGTTTTTCCATTGCATCATATTACTTCATTTGGATCCTTCTGTCCCTTTTATCCCATCAAAAAATCTCCCCCGTAAACTTTACTGAACTGTATAATTTTTACGTATATAAAATGGTTCTCAGATGGCAGCCAGTTCTCGACAGTAAAGTCAGCAGCTGTTGGCACCACAAGTGCCGTCTGCTATTGTCTGCAGTTTTGCTCCACCAAAATCAGATGGATTGGTCAGACAAAGCAGGCCCTCTATTCAGTCACACTCCTGTATGTTTATCAGAAGCATTATTATTATATAAAGTTTAATATCCCACCCACAACTCTCAAAGGGGCCACCAGGATGCCTTACACAGCAATAATAGAAACTACAATGAAGGCAAAGTGTATAATTGCACTATGCAGGGGGCTGAACTAGACAGGAGTGCCTTGGGGCCGAATGGAACCCAGGGCCAGGTGATGCGGTCCCCCTCCCCTCCCCCCTGGATCATCGTGTTACAGTTCTTGCAATTAGCCATGGTATTGTGCCAGCCACTATCCCATCGTGGCAGCCAGTACACCCTGTGCTGCCAGCAGTGGGCCACAAACTGGCCAGCAACAATGGTAGGTTGGTGGTGGCAGGGGTGGATTGGACTGGGTCAGGGGCAAATCAGGGTGTGGCTTGAGATAAGCTGGAAGTGGCTTGGATTCAGGATGGGAGTAGCTCTCCGCAGCTGTTGCATCCACCAGATCTGGAGCCCTCTCCTGGGTCTGCCACATCCTATTTGGCATGGTTTATGCCACCCAAATAGTTGGTGTAGATCTGAGTAGGTCCATTGGGATCCAGGAGCTATATAGGAAGTACGTTAAGAATCTCTTTACTTACCTCCCGCCTCTGACCTGCTACCTGCCAGCCCATGGGATGCAGCAGAGGCTAGGGCAGTGCCCTGCATCACATAGGCTAGTCAAGGATAAGGCTGGGCCCGCAGACTTATCCTTTTCCTGGGAGTACTGCCCATGGAACATGGCAGGTATGCATAAATTTGCAGCTGCCAGGAAAATGCAGCTCTTATACTCACCTGTGCTGTTCTAGATAGAAAACAATGTCAGGAAGACTCATCTCCAGGGCCGGCTCTAGGAGCAGCGGGGCCCAATGTGGGGCATTCCCATGGCCCCTCCACCCTCCCCGCAGGGCCCCCAACTCACCAAGAAGAGCGCTTGTGCTTCCACACACAAAGTGTAGTACCTGGAAATAGCTCGTGGTGACATGATGACATCACCACCAGCTGCTTCTAGGAGACCCATTTTGGGCCATTCGTAAGCAGGGGCAGGTGTGCGGGGCAAGGTAAAGCGGCTCTGCTCACCCCACTGACTTACAGTCCACAGAGAACCCAGCTGCAGCCACAGGTGATCTGCTCACTGCGCTGGTGCAGGCCCCCCAAAGCACAGGGCCCAATGTGATGACATGGGTCACGTTGGCTTAAGGCCGACCCTGCTCATCTCCCTTCTATACAGCAGGAGACTCTTCCTGCATTGCAGAGAAAACAGTGATAAAATATTGGAACTGCAACACCGCTTTAGGTAAGTTCCTGTATCAAGGTCTATAATTACTGACTGTTCCTTTGACTAATATATAATTTACTCCTCCAAATGATGTTCCAAAATTGATCTGTGCACATTTTTAGCTCAACATCTGTGTTCTTCATTTTGCAGTCAACAGTGAGTCAAAAGATTACATAAAGCATCAAATTGCGATGAAATTGACATCCTATCTTGATCCATCCATAAACGGATTCCAGTCTATGCATCTTGAAAGAGCCATATATTAGTAGCACAGGGTCCCTGTGGTTCCTGCCAGAAGCAATGATACGGACAGCACCTCACAGTGTGTGGAAAAACCCTCAGAATATTTTCAAACATATGCCCTATAGTTTGCATACAAACATATGCTATCTTGCAAAAGTTTTGAAAGCAGTCGTGTTTGAGAGGATTCGCAGTTAGGATTGACAGACCTGCTTCTGTAGCTGTGCAAATAAGGCATCTGCTGCATTCTGCAGTCATGGAGGTCTCCTCACAGTAAAGGAACATTTGCTTGCTTACCTTGGGGCTGCATTGCAGCAGCAGTGGCATTAAGAACATGAGCCCCACTGGATCAGGCCAAAGGCTTCCTGCATCTCACAGCAGCCCACCCGATGTCTCAAGGAATACACAAGACAACTAGATATGTGCATCCTGTTGCCACTCCCCTGCATCTGAGGTAGCCTACCTCTAAAGTAAGGCGGTTGCTCAAACCATCATGGCCTGTAGCCTGCAATGGACTTTTTCCTCCAGAAATCTGTCCAGTCCCCTTTTAAAGGCATCTAGGCCAGATGCCATCACCACCTCCTGTGGCAAGGAGTTCCAGCTTGGAGAGCCAGGTTGGATAGGAGTGGGCCCTTATGGTTTTACACCCCTCTGTCTATGCCACTGAGCACAGTCATAGGGTGGAGGTTGTCAAAGGTAACCTTGAGTTGGTTTGATAGTGATTGGGTAGAGGGGAGGGGCTTGTAGCTAACCCAAATCCTCCTCCTCCTGGAAGCTGCTTCATGGTGCTGATGGGTTGCCTCCCTCCAGAGAACTCTCCAGCCTCCTCCCACCTACTTGTAATAAACTAGGCTCATAAAGCCTTTATTGGAGTCTGCAGAGGCTCTGTCTACCTCCTCTTCACAGGTGCAGCCCAGATGTGTCATTCTGGTTGCTCTGGCAATGAAGACTGTGCTGATCAAAACAGCACAATTCTATTCAGGATGTCCCCAAACGGTGTCCATTGCTGGGTTGTTTTGGCACGTTGGAAAATGGTACCAATTTGCCTTGCATGGGCCAATAAAGCCCATAAAGGATTTCTGAGGAAATATTCAGGCAGTGCCATCCTATTCGGCACATCCTATTCGGCACATAACATTGTTGCGTCAGTGCTACGGCATTAGGGCCGACCCAGGCATTAGGGCCGACCCGCATCAGCGCTAAAGCTCTCAAGCTGATGCTACAAGTAGTGTTGGCGTGAAAGCGCCAACGGGAAGCCTCCCTTGAACCGACCGAAGCCGGTCAGCGCGAGGGAGGCTCTGTGCTAAGACAGCACGGTGATTGGTGGGGGGGGAGGTTGGAGGTGGACGTGGGCATGCTTGGGAAGTGGCCATACGGCCGCTTCTTAAGCCCGCTAGGGAGGCCACGTAGCCCCAATTCAGGCTGCACGTTCTCCTCAGATCTGTGCCTGCTGTTTAGCAGGAGCAGATCCAAGGAGCACATAGGGGAGGCTAGAGCGTCCCCTACGGTAAGGAAATGAACGCTCCCTTGCCGCAGGGTGGCTCCAGCCTCTCCTAAGCATCGTCGGATATGGCGCTGGCCCGATGGCTTTGCTAGTCCAGCGATGCTTAGGATTGCGCCCTAAGTCAGCTATTCTCAGCACGAAAATCCACTTTTTTAGAATGACATCTGTCAGGGACCCACCGGGAGTGATGTCATGGCAGGAAGTGCCATCGCTGTGCCACCAGAGCCTGCTGCTTTCCTGAGAACGCAGCAATGAGTTGGGTTATTTTTCAGCCATTTTCCAACGAATCAGAAAGGATAAAAGCTCATTTACAACCTTGACACAACCTTTTACAACCATATAGCCCTCCCCCTTTTCAGCATCCCATCTTCCCATATTTTCAATATGCTTCACGACCCACCTGAAATTGGCTCACGACCCACTGGTGGGTCCTGGCCCACAGTTTGGAAACCCCTATTCTAGGTTCCTTGTAAGCATAGACATTTTTAACTTCTACTGAATATGGAGAGAAGCACAAAGATGGTTGGAGTTGATGACCTCATGGGTCCCTTCCAACTCAATGATTCTGTGATTCTATATCCCAAACGCAAGTATCCAACATCTGAGTCCAAGTGTAGTCAAAACTTGCTTTGAGCCAATTAAAAGGAATTATTTCTTCATTTGCGCCAAATTCCTGATAAATTGCTCTGGCACATCTGAGCACTCCTTTGGTTGTAAACATTAGGAGGCCTATGATAAGAAGAACAGAAAAAAAACCCTGAGAATTAAACAGGCAGCATCTGGGGTGTCAGTGAAATTGTTCAGACTTAACCTAGTTGCAAATTTGGCCCATAGCAACAGTTTAGCAGCAGTATAGTTAATGCCTGTACAGAAGAACATTAGCTCTAGGTTTTGGCATCACCATACAGAGAAAATAATTAATGAGCCCCAACTCCAGCAATTAAAATCTATTTCCTCCAGCAATGTGTACAACGTGCCATGATTTTGCTTACGTGTTCCACACATAATGAGCATCTCTGCCCTTCAGCTCTGTTTCAAAAAGAAGAAACAAAAGACAAACCATGAATTAGTTTGATGTAACTGATTTGGGAAGGTAACTTCTTGGGATGCTGGACAGACCTGGCACTTGGGAAGTTCTTTTTTTTGGATGTGTGATCACAGATACCTCCTAGCAGTATACTGATAGCATTAGACAAATGTTAATTGCGGTGGTGTGAATTGCAAAGCCCACATCAAAGCCAATTACTGTGATATTCGCTCTGGGTCAGAAGTCTTCATAATAAGATGTGTGGGCACACAGACAACAGAATTTGCCATATACACTTAATTACCCTAGTGTACCATAATCTTGCAAGAAACTCATTTAGAAAAATCAACCCTGGTTTCAAATTCCATTCAACGCAATGAGAACTGAGTTCCCTGGACCAGCCTGAGGAGGGGGTTGGGGTTGGGATGCAGCTGTTAGGCCGCATCCAAGCCTCTGTCCTCAGGCCACGCAGCCCCAATCCGGGCCTCATGGTACCCTTGGCTCTGCACCTGCTATAAAGCAGGTTATAAAGCAGGTGAAGATCCTAGAAACCATAGAGGAGGCTGGAGCCTCTACTGGGGCAAGGGCGCAAACGTGCCCTTGCCCCGGGGAGGCACCAGAGCGCTCCAAAGCTGTGCTGGATACAGCACAGGCCCGCCAGCCTCGCTGTTCCAACTTAGCTGAGTATTGTGCCCTAAGAACAAAAGCAGCCTTACTGGATTAAGCCAAAGGCCCATCTAGTCCAGCTTCCTGTATCTCACAGTGACCCATCAGATGCCTCAAGGAGCACACAAGATAACCAGGTACTTGCATCACGCTGCCAGTACCCTTCATCTGGCATTTACCCTGTTTTACCTCGCATTCCAAGGCTTGGGGAACCTTCCCCTCATTCTGATAAGGCCTCAGAATACCTTACAAGACATAAAAATGTCACTTCCAATTTCCACAGGGAATGCGGAAGTTGCGTTGTTTTTGGCCTAAGCAACCATTCTGAAACCTACAGAGGCCATGGGCGGTCACGAGTGGCCTCTACGGGCCTCAGAAAACCTTCCGGAACCAACTGGGGGGCCCAATCCACAAGTTTCAACACCTCTACTGGCCTCAACAAACCCTCTGGATCCAATCAGAGCTCAGCTCCAGTCAGGATTGGAGAATCCTCTGCGGGAGGGAAGGTTCAGCGTCCATGGATTGTGAAATCTTACATATAATGCAAGCCCACCTGTATTATTAAGCACTTGAACAAATGTTGTAATAACAATATTAATGTGGATGTGTTGAATAATAAAAGTTTGGGGTGTGAGGAAAAAGAAGAAGAGGAGAGAACCATCGGGGAGGGGAGAGAGAGAGAGAGAGAGAGAGAGAGAGAGAGACTTTGGTCCAATGGATGCAGCAAAGGGCATGAAATGCTCAGTATTGTTGGAATGTCTCTAGAGTTAAAATGCTGCAGTGCTCAATGCATTATTCCAACTATCATAGGAGACTCATGCACATCTTTTATCTCCCAGTTGCAGTCCAGCATGGCAGAGAATTCATTATTCTTCTTCGTGGTTCAAAGTAGGGAAGAAAAATGCAAATAGGCTACCTTTCGTTTGTCTTTGGATTTGCTTCTCAAACTCCCATGCCACCATTCCATTTTCAACATTAGAAACCACTTCAATGATTTATAAATCAGTGACATAATTTAGGAAACTATTGAGGAACATATATTTTGTGCTTAACCAATAAATTAGCTAGGTGGCCAATAAATTATTGCAATGGCTTATAAATCAGATATATATGATATAAATCAAAAACTTATATGTGGGGATGGCACTTAAACGTTCGAATTTATAAATCATAGCGTGATAAATTAGACCACATTATAAAGAGGGAACCATCACCCATCTATCAGTGATTGCTTCCTTATACTTCTGGATATTCAATGCCTGAACTATGGCAGAGAATGACAGCTACTAAATGAACACAGAGACAAAGGAAGAGGTGAGGCAAGCGGTATGTTATTGGCGTCTATAAAGCCAATTACTGATGTGCACTTTCACCAGATTGTCCAAACCATAAGCAAGTCATCAGTGAGGTCAAAGTCTTCTGAATCTGTCCTTAATTTCTTTCTTTGTATCTTAAAATTGGAGCCTTAGGGCCCAATCCTGTCCAGCCTTCCAGTGCCAATGCAATTGCAATGCAGCCATGTCGTAAGGGAACAAATGTCCCCTTGCCCTGAGGAGGCCTCCATGACTGCACTGGAAAGTTGGATACGATTGGAACCTCACTCTGCTGTCAGATTTAATCTTTCTTAAGACACAATGCTGATTCTTGGATGAGAAAGTCCCTACATTTTGCTTTTTAGTGGATACACGGCTCGTGTCCAGTGGGGTCTAATTCTCCTTCGAGCCAAACAGGCCAAGGAGGAAAGAGGCAGGATGAAAGGAAGCATCTCTTTTGCGTAATTACAGGGAGGGCTGCTGGAGAAACACACAACTCAGAAAAGGTACACTGATCAAGTGGAAGGCGAGATAGGTACAAAGTGTACTGTCTGTTCTTCCACAGTGGCATAGTCAGAGGGGTGCAAAATCATAGGTTTTTTATGGCTCCTGACTGAGAGCACAATCCTAACCTAAAGTTAGGCCAACATAGTTAGGCCAGCACAAGGGCCACCACAAAGCATGTTTGGACCACTCTCACAGTCAGAAAGGTCAGCACGCAGATGTGTGCCAACCTCTCTGACTCCGAGAGTGGTCCAAATGTGGTTTTCTGTGGCCCTTGTGCCAACCAAACCTTGCTGGCTTAACTGTGCTGACCTAACTCCAGGTTAGGATTGCACCCTGAACCATGCAAGCGTCCACTCTCCCTTGCCATCGGAGCCAGTCAGGGCACTGAAACAGCACAGAGGATAAGCCACCGAGAGCACAGTTTGGAATTTACAGTATTCTGCATATGCATAGCATTCAGCGGGGAGAACAGGACCCAGAAGTGGGCTGCAACCTGATCTCGGGGGTGGGGGCAGTGCTGAGCTGCCATTTTGTTTTGACGTACAGGCCAACATGGCTTGAACAGTACATAAGAACATAAGAAGAGCCCTGCTGGATCAGGCCAAAGGCCCATTTAGTCCAGCTTCCTGTATCTGAGAGCCTGTCATTCTGCAGTAGGGAGGATGGCGAATGAGAGGGAATAGAAGGGACAACCACAGTGCTCATCTTTCACTTGATCAGTGCATTTAAAGAGAAATACACATACTGTGACCTGGCAGCCACGGCCATCAGACCTATTCTAGGCCTCTTTAGAACAAAAAGCAGTGAGAGGGGCAATCGGCTGATATCCTGTGTTCTAGCATGGAGAATGTAAGCCAGTTGAGTCTATTGACTTCCTCATGGCCTCAAAAGGGCACTTTTCCTCCAAAAACCATACTGTAATAAAGACCTGCTGTTGCCGTTGTTAGTTTCTGTTGATTCCAGTACTCAAACCATCTTTTCCCCATTTCCCACCTCTGTATTTGCAAACTGTTC
The DNA here is from genome assembly GCA_029204185.1 of Lerista edwardsae. Taxonomy (NCBI): domain Eukaryota; kingdom Metazoa; phylum Chordata; class Lepidosauria; order Squamata; family Scincidae; genus Lerista; species Lerista edwardsae. The sequence continues at coordinate 36,570,062 of JAJKFI010000002.1, read as the reverse complement.
CCACACGTATTTTCCACATTACTGCAGACCCAAATTGTCCACAGGCGGCCCCCATTCCTCTTGGTTACTTGGTATTCCTAAGGTCCATCTTTTCCCTTCTGTTGAACTCCCATATCATCCTATCTGCCACATTTTCTGCTTCCCATTTCTTTATACATTTTTGCAACCTCTTCATGCCTCAAACCTTCACCTACTCTTTTTGTGAAACTCTGGCGACCATGACAGCTGTTCCCATTTGTACAGTGTCAGCTACACCCTGCTTGCTTCAAAGAGCTGAGTTTCATGATCAGCTGGTCAAATGGGTGGCCCAATCCTATTCAGAGCTGGTACAGAAGCCGGGCCCACACTCTATCCAGCACTGATATAGAGCAGGCCTGATGTTCCCTTATGTTGTGTCAAGCCCCAACCTGCTCAGTGGGGCTACACAGATCTGTACCAGCTAAATTGGTGGTTCAGAACTGAGGAGCCCATGTAGGATGGTGTTGTGGACCTGACCGATTTTCAACCCCAGAACCAAGTCCACAAATCACCACCCCTAGGTGCCACCTCTGCCCTGCCTCCGCTGCCCCCACCATGCCCCCAGGGTCCATTACCACCGGCAGCAACACCCGCCTCCACCCTGCCACTGTCCCCTCCACCGGCACAGCATCTGGAGGCATTTGTCCCTCTGAGAATATTGGTAGGACCGCCACTGGTCTCCAGGCAGCGAAAAAGACTTTACAGCTTTGTTACATCACCCAGAGTGCAATCCTAAGCAGGTCTGGATTGGCAAGGCCGCCCGGCCAGCGTCAAATCCAACACTGCTTTGTGGAGGCTGGAGCTTCCCAACAGCAAGGGCACGTTCGCACCCTTACGTTCGCTCCAGCCTCCCCAATTCACTCCCCGGATCTGCACCTGCTAAACAGCCAAATCCGGAACCCGCCCTGCCCCTGACCACAATCTCCCTCCCGCCCCCAATCCCCTTCCCAGAATGGAACGGAACCTCCCTTGTGCCGACTGGCTTCGGTCGGCATGAGGAAGGCTTGCCAATGGCGCTCTCAGGCCGACGCTACACATAGCATCGGCCTGAGAGCCCTATTGCCAATGTGGGGGTGCCAATTGGCACCCCTGTGTAGGCGCTACTGTTAACGTGTTGATGCTACCAAGTAAAGGCATGCTAGGTTTGCGCTGCCTGTTTCAGTGCAGTAGTCACCATGGCGGTGCTCACCAACAATAGGATCATTGGGCTCTAAGGACGCAATCCTAACCAACGTTTCAGCACTAACATAGCTGTGCAAATGGAGCAAGTGTTTCATTCTGCAGTGGGGAGCAGTCACAGAGGCCTCCTCAAGGTAAGAGAATGTTTGTTTCCGTACCTTAGAGCTGCATTGCCCTTACCCCGGTGATCGAAAGTTGGTTAGGTTAGGATTGCGCCCTAAGAGACTTCAAGTTCCTAAGGCAATGCTAGCTATTCAAGTCATGCTTGCGATTGGGGCTCATGCAGGAAAACTTATCAATAGTACCTATTTCCCCTTTGCAACAAAATGGAAGTTCTTCAAAAAGCACTATATTTTTTTTATTAATGACATATCAGTCTAGACATGAACTTGAAAAGTTTAATATAGAACCAAGGGGGAATTTGATAAGGAACAATCAGGTTCAACTCTTTATACACTCTAGATGCCTGAACTACACTTCACTCATATAGTTCAAGACATAGATCAAATTCAGTACTTGCAGAAATTATTTCCATTGACAGTATGGTTATTTATTGCATCATTAATTTATTATGCTATATATGAGCCTCTGAGTAAAGATTAAATACATCTATCCCCAGAAATGGGAAGCAGTCAACCAGTGCAGTGTAATCTTTCATTGCAATGATTCTCTATAAGTACAATCCTATACGGTGTCCAGGACAGTAAAATCCTCCAGCAAAATACTTAAGCACAAACCTAAATATGTGTAAATAGCTGAAATCAGAGCAGATATTCAGTGTTAAATGCTGTTTTCCCTTCAGCCTGAAATAGTCCATGCTTGACAGGAATATACCTGGAACAGAAAACAACAACATACGTCTTGTATATAGACTCCATGTTGGGATACTGAAGGAAGTCCCTGGAAATTTAGAGGCCTGAATGGGGAAAGGCCTAACACTAGGCCGACTCAGGGGGTAAAGTGCTGAGTCATTTAGGCCTAGCAGTCCAGCAGTAAAGTGCTGAGTCATTCTCTCAGCTTCAACCTGGGGATGAGATCATCTGATCTCTGATTGGATGCTGGTGACTATTTAATCAAGACCAGAAACACCTGTGGTTAGTTGCTGGCGACGTAAGTGTTGCTGTTGGAGGAGCTTTGCTGTACCTGTTACCTGTTTGCTGTTCTTTGCTGAAAGAAGCCTTCTTCTGAGAATACAGAAGCTCTTGCTACCCTAATCTTTGTTGTCTGAGTGATTCCTTGCTGGAGCTCTGCAACCTTGAAGCCTTTCCAAGCCTCACAGCTGTAAGCTGCTTCTACGCTATCATCACTCCAGGCCAAACCTGGAGGATTGTGATCTGACGCAATCTGGTCTATCTGAAAGATAATCTGCTCAATTGATAGAACACACTTTTAGTAGTATCTTCAGGGATTCAGTTCAGTAGCTGGCGAGGAATAACTTTTACCAAAGAGTCTGTGCTATACAAGCACATGATTCTTAGCTAGATGATTTATTGGTTTAGCTCATACAGGGCACAATCCTAACCAATTTTCCATCACTAACATAGCTGTACCAATGGGCATGCGTTGCATGCTGCAGTTGGGAGTGGCAGTCACTCGGAGAGCAATCCTAATCTGGATTTTGGCC
>JAJKFI010000002.1:36545444-36567231 GCA_029204185.1 Lerista edwardsae | reverse complement strand
CCCCCCCCCAAATAATAAAAAGAGCAGCAATAAAATAACAAGCACATAACGAACTGACATAAGAGGATCAAAAGCAAAGTTATAATCCCACAGAGGCACAGAAAAAATTACAGGCGCTCAGGAAGAGCCTGCTCAAATGTCTTCAGTTGGCATCAGAACTCTGCAGTGAAGATGCCAGCCACACCACATAGGGTAGGGAAATGACATAAGGCTGAGATGGGCAAGAGATGGGCACCTAAACTTCAGCCAAAGGAGAGAACCACACTGTGAAGGATGCCGAACTTCATTATATGATGCTAGAACTTCAGAAACATTTTCATCATTGACTTTAAACCCTTCATGGATGCTGTATAATATTATTAGTTGTTGTTGATTCTCTTTTATCATGCCACACAACATTTTCTTTATGGTATCAGGCATTTAGGGCGATCTTTGAATGAACTTGGAATGGCTTTGGAATGAGACAGAATTTTTCCCGTTGAAATGAATACAATAATTGTCATTGTCACCCAGATTTTCGCTATAAGGGCAATTTTGGGGGAACAAATTAGATACGGATAATGAGGGAAGAGTGTGTTGAAATTTGAAGCGGCTCTCCCTAGATTGCCAAGGCCACATTCCTAAGAACATATTTGTATTTTGAGCAGCTGTAGCAAAACATTTGGTGAAGAGCTGCATTTAACCACCATTAACTTTTTATGGTGGCCAGAGCTATCTGGGCCTGGAAAAGTTCAAACAGCTGGTTTGCAGCTCAACGCACCGAAGGCAGGGCTCTGGGTCCAAGGCTAGAGGGCAAGGGACACAATCTGTAAACCAGGCCCCGCTTGCCAAGCTAAATTGAGTCATGTTTTTTTGTGTTAATTGAGGCTGCTCTTCCAAATCACAGCAGCTAATTTAAGTATCATTCCGTTTCTGTGAAACTAGAAAGATAGAACTACATGCGAGTGTCATTGGGATGGCTTCAGGGTTCCTTTCAAATCCATGCCATCTCATCAAGGCTGGTTGTTCTCTTTAATTCTTGCCTGGTTTGTTGTTTGGTTTAATTCTTGCCTTATGTGTTAGGAAAAAATAATAATAACACCAAGTTACAGGCCCTGCATCGTTATAAGCCTTTCTGTTTAGGGACAAAGCAATGAAACAAATGTAAATATAATAGCCTGTTCTATCCTCATGGATAAATGCCATTATTTCAGATGACTACAAGGGTTAGGAGAGGCAGAATTGGCAAGAACAAGTGAGAAGGAAGTAAAATCATTCTCATTCTGCTATGACAACATACATTTGTTATATTTCTACTCAATGGATTTAAAAGGCATATTTAAAAGGAATGAGCTGTGTCGCTTGATTCTATACTTTGGAAATTATAGATCCCATTCCTAGCACCTGGATGACAAAAAGTTGAATACCTGCATCATCATCATTATAGTGGTGAGTATTTGCAGGACACGTTACAGAAAAGCATGGCACTTTGCCATAGGCTTGGCACCAGCGGTGTCATGCTGCCGGAACGCTGGGCAGGAGAAACGGGTGAGCAGCAGCCCGCCCGTTGCGTACCGCTCCGTTTCGCCGTCTTCCCCGCCCCCACGGGCGGGCTGCTGCTCACCCGTTCCGCCCAGCGTTCCAGCAGCATGACGCCGCTGCTTGGCACTTTTTTTAAAAAGATATGCCTTTGCCCTGAGGGTTTACAATCTAAATATTGATGCAAAAGAGATCACAGAGGGAGAGGATCAAGGTTAGAGGAAGGATACACAACTGGTTCCACAACTGGTTCAAACACTTTAATTCATCCTTCTTCCATATCTCTTTATTCTTATTGCACCCCACTAGGCCTTTCTCCTTCACTTGATTCCTTTCTCACTAATCTTCCATAAACCCTTATTTATATCCTAAACTCCCTAACTCTGTCCCTTCTCCCTTATCACTACCACCCCATCATTTGACTGTTTAATCTCCTGGCATTCATCTGGCTTCTTCTTTTGGCATGTTTCAAAATCTTATTCAAACCTTTTCATACTGCTTTATACAGCTTTACCATTTTGATGGCTGGATTTTAGGAGGTGCTCAGGTCTCAATCCTGAGCACCTCGGTGCAGGCAGTATGAGTGCACCACCTGCACTGTTGTTGAAATTGTGCCATAAAGCACATGCTGTGCGGGCTGTAAGCTCTTACCGCCTGTGCTGTGGCACCACCGGTTACCCATTGCAGGGATTCTGGGTGGGGCTGGAGGGAGTTCCTGGGTGAGAGAGGGTTGGAGCAGGGGTGGGACCGGCGGTGAGCTTCACAGCCTATCCCGATCTCCATGTAGGGCTGCACAGCCCTAAACAGGGGCCCCTCTGCGCTGGTTAAATAACCCATGCAGAGGTGTGTAGACCGCTTGCCCACCTGCACCCTTACCGCGCAGAAAGGGAACGAATATCCCCTTCTCCCATGGAGCCTCCTGCAGCTACCACTGTCACTCGGGCGGAGGGCAGCTCAGGATTTGATACTCATGTTTAATTTTTGTATGTGTTTGCCTCTCTGGTAGAGAATACGGCTTAGCAAGAAAATTAGGCAGGAATTTGCTTTAGTGGCCCCAGCGAGATATGAACTGAAGGAACTCTTGGCCGGGGAGAATATAACTTCCTGGAGCAGGGTTATTATAAGTAACTCCTCAAGCACTGATCTCTTGATTCCATATGGCCAAATAATCCAGGAATTGAAACCTCTGCTGACAAGGGACAAATCGCTGGTAAGGCCGCACCTGGAATATTGTGTCCAGTTCTGGTCGCCGCATCTCAAAAAGGACATAGTGGAGCTGGAAAAGGTGCAGAAGAGAGCAACAAAAATGATTACGGGGCTGGGGCACCTCCCTTATGAAGAAAGACTGCAGCGTTTGGGGCTCTTCAGTCTAGAAAAAAGGCGCCTGAGGGGGGACATGATTGAGACATACCAAATTATGCATGGAAGGGACAGAGTCTATAGAGGGATGTTCTTTTCCCTCTCTCAAAACACCAGAACCAGGGGCTTCCGCTAAAACTGAGGGTTGGGAGAGTTAAAACAGATAAAAGGAAGTACTTTTTTACCCAGCGGGTAGTTAATCTGTGGAACTCTTTGCCACAGGAGGTGGTGATGGCATCTGGTCTTGATGCTTTTAAGAGGGGATTGGACGGATTTCTGGAGGAAAGGTCCATCGTGGGCTATAGGCCATGATGGATTGTGCAACCTCCTTACAAAGGTGGTGGGCTACTGGTATCAGGTGCAAGGGAGTGGCAACAGGATGCAAGCATCTTGTTGTCTCATGCCTCCCTGGGGCACCTGCTGGGCCGCTGTGAGATACAGGAAGCTGGACTAGATGGGCCTTTGGCCTGATCCAGCAGGGCTCTTCTTACGTTCTTAAGGGACAATAGGCCAAATTCACATCCCGGCCATCCCAAAGGTGGTTTGATGCGGACTGTCTGTCTGCTAAGCGAGCACTTTCCTCAGCATACCTGACCTTCCGATCTGTCCCCAGTTTTGACACTCCATATTTCGAAACCACATCTTAGAACTTAAAAAATCTTATAAGAAAACGATTTATAAGAAAAAGAAGGCAGACCAAATGGCCACTTGGGACCAATTAATCCAAGCAGCCAAAGCCAAAAACTCGACCACTTGCTGGAAGTTAATAACCGGCAATTCCTTCAGGGATTCAGCCCCATTAGATTCCCTCACACCAGCCAACAAGTGGGAATCATTCTTTCAGAGCCTATATTCAGATCCCCTCCAGCAAGTGCTACCGCCCATGGAGCCCAATCTCCTGTTATGGCCTCCAGTTTCAGTTGCTGAAATTAAGTCTCTCATAAGACAGCTTAAAAACAGCAAAGCCCCTGGGTCCAACTTTATACCGCCAGAACTGCTCAAACAAAATGCAGACTTTTGGGCCCCACTGTTGGCCTCGCTCTTTTCCAGGATAGACTCCACAGGGCTTATCACCGAAGGTTGGAGGGAGGCCATTATAATCCCTTTCTTCAAAAAAGGCAGGAGGGATGACCCAGCCAACTACAGGCCTATCAGCCTTCTGAGTATTATCAGTAAGCTTTATGCTGGTCATCTGTTAGATAAGCTTAAAAGTTGGGCTGATCAAATTAACCTCATTGCTGAAGAACAGGCAGGGTTTAGGGAGGGTAGGTCTACAGTGGATCACATCTTGATTATGCAACATCTAATTGAAAAATATGTATCAAGTGCCACAGGTTCTCTATTTGCCGCATTTATAGATCTCAAATCGGCTTTTGACTCTATTTCTGGAGTCAAGCTATGGAAAAAACTGGAGGATGCGGCTATCGATTGTAGACTATTTTATTTAATTCGTGTACTCAAATACATACCTTAAAGTGAGATGCTCCTCCAAAGGGCATTACTCAAATTCGATCTTCACTTGTAAAGGAGTGAAACAAGGGTGTGTCCTGGCTCCTACTCTATTTAACATCTATATAAATGGTTTGGTTGAATTTATGAATTCCCCTGACTTCCATTCCTCAACCTTAGCTAACCGAAAAGTTCCCCTACTCTTATATACTGATGACACTGTTATTCTTTCCAGGACCCCAGTGGGACTAAAGAGGGCCTTACACAGTTTCAGCCAATTCTGTACTGCAAACCAATTAGAAATAAATTATCAAAAGACTATGGTCCTCCCCTTTGGCAGAAGACCCAAGAAAAGGGTATGGAAAATTAACAGTCATAGGTTAGAACAGGTCAAGGCCTATAAGTATTTGGGGGTTATGCTAAGTTGTTCAGGGAATCGGATGCCACATCATGATTACACAGCTTTGGCGGGCCTTCAATCTGCTCAAGCAGTCATAAAGTTTTCAAGGACTAGAGGTGGCCATTTCATCCCAGCAGCAATTAAGTTATTCTTAGCCAAAACTCTACCCCAACTTTTTGTATGGAACAACACTAGGACCGTCTTCGTCCAGATTTGCACCATTGGAACACGTACAGTCCAAATTCCTGCGGTCTATTTTCCAGGTTGCTAGTTACGCTTCCAATAGTAGCTTACATCTGGAGACTGGGCTGATTTCAGTTGAGGCCAGAGTGATTCTCTCCTTTATAAACCTTTGGCTTAAGCTTCACCAATCTCCAATTGGTCTAGCCCCTTTGATTCTCCAAGACAATTTCCATTCTTCCTGGGCAAAGGTGGTTCATTCCAAGCTAAGACTCTTGGGGCTCTCTCCTGAAGCTGCACTAGCTATGGGCACAAACCAAGCAAAAGCAGCTATCAAACAAAGTGTATTTGACATCGAGAGGCAAAGGGATGTATGCCAATGCCCCAACTTTCTAGCTGCTGAGGAAAGCAAATATGTATCTATGCCATCCACTTATCTGTCATCATTAGAACTCCCAAAACATAGGAGGGCCTTTTTCCTTGCGAGATGGGGAATTCTCCCTTTGCCAGTCCTTGAGGTCTGGTTTAAAAAAAAGTCCCCTCTCAGAAAGACTGTGCCCTTGTGACTCGGGGGAGATAGAGTTAACAGAGCACGTACTGTTCCGGTGCTCTTTTTATCAAGGGATTTGGGGAAAATTTATCATCCCCCTAATCAAGAAATTTCCGAGACTTGAGGATGCGGACAAGTCTAAGCTGCTTTTATCAGGCTCTAACATGCAGGTCACAAAGCAGCGCGCCAGTTTCTTGGCGGCTGCATGCAAAATCCACAAAGCATTAGTGAAACATGAAAAAAGATTGCAAGGCCCCTGAGTTTAGTCTGAGGTTTATTTTCCAGTTTTTAAAACTGTATGCATTCCCTGTACTTGGCTTTTGAGCCCTTGAATTGTTTTAACTTGTATGTATTTTTTAATATTGTTCTTGGAATCGGCTGGTCTCTGACCATAATAAAGAATGATTTGATTTGATTTGCTTTTGTGATGAAATGGGACAAAACTATTCATTCACTTTTGCCAAATGTGAGTTGTATTAGGTGCAGTAAGTCTTTGCAGTAGCCACCAGTTGGCAGTTGCACCCCCACCCCAGAATTTCCATAAGATGCTATACCATAACCTAGAGACATGCATGTGGGGATTCTGCAGGAAAAAAATAGTGACAGCTCCTCAACACACAGAAGGGCCTCTGCAAGCAGAGGGAAGAATAAACATTCTTACCAGTGAGGTAGCCAGAGAGGTGTAAAATAATAAGCATTTCATGGCTCCTGACTAAGCTGTGTAAACAGCCCCTTTCCCTCTCTGCTGGAGCCAGTCAAGGGGATGAAAACAAGAAACCTCCACGTTGTTCCTCCTTCTCTTACCCTCTGCATAGGACAATGTGGGCACAATCCTAACCAACTTTCCAGCACTGGGGTAAACGCAATGCAACTCCGTGGTAGAGGAATAAATATACCCTTACCTTGAGGAGATCTCTGTGACTGCCACCCAACTGCAGGATGCAGCACATGCCCCACTGGAACAGCTACGTCAGTGCTGGTAGGTTGGCTAGGATTGTTGGTTAGATTGGCAGCAAAGGCAGCAGTTTCCCAATTCTGGTGATCCACCCCACTGTGAATCTGTTGGCCAGATGGGGAGGCATGGATGCAATGAGCTTTGGTCCTAGCCCCATCTGATCTACTTATGATGGCCGCCACCACCATCCTCCCCCCACTTTGACTTTGCTTAAGAGTTAGGGCAGGGCTTTGTCTGACCCACAATTAGCATTGAAGTTTTAGATGACATTTGATGACACTTGAAAGCTCACTGGAAAATGGAGGTGTGATTTAACAAGCAGAAAAATGTAAGTAACATTTAAGAGACTACAGCAAAAGCAAACTTTTCTTCCAAATGCTCACCAAGAACATATTAAACAGATTCCTCAGCTGAAACAAAGAAAGCTAAGTATATCCATCTGTACATCCATCAGGGGCGGTGGGTTGGCCCCCCAGGTGCGGGTGCGGGGCAGGGCGGTGCTCACGAGCTAACTCACAGTGCCAAGCAAGAATACTCTGCGTCATCTGAGTCCTCGTGCAGAGGCGATTTATTCAGGCAAGTACTTTCACATTCATGGGACCCTGTTAGTCACAGGGCCCCAAGTCTTTATATGAAGAGTCGTCATCTCGGACCAGCTTCCTGTGCTCGAGGTCCTCACCGCCTTCCTTCAGAAAGTGGGTCCTGCCCGTTTCCCTCCAGGCGTCTGGGTGGCTCAGCCGCGTTGCAGGTTGGGTGGCTTGAAGGGGCCTGTTCTTTGCGGTACGGGGCCAGCCTCCCTCTGGCAGGGCAGGGTCCGCCCGTTCTCTGCCCTGGCTGGTGTCGGGGGCCTCGCCCGGTAAGGGGCTGCAATCGTGGCTGTCCTGCTCGTCGTCGCATGCGCCCCGGCAGCCCTGCGCTGGCCCAGGGCGACACCATCACTACCAACTATATTTGAACTTTCACATAAAAAAAAAAAGATGAGGATATGAAAAACATTCATGGTAATGTCAACATAAATAACAGATTGTAAATCAACATGAGGTTAGCAAATTTACCGCAAGCATATTTTTATAGACCGTATTTTTCAAGATAACTCTCTTGATGTTTTGATTCCCAATGAGTTCCAAAACAGGACTGCTGATATTCTGTCATAAACATCTGTGATTGGCTTTGCTTGCTGGTAAATTAAAATAATTGAATTGTTCTGTGGCAGTAGAAGCTGATGATTAAATTTGCTTATAAGAAAGTTTTTATCACAATAAATATCACATCATAGCAATTCACGGAAATTTGAAATGCAATGCAACCATAAAATAACGCTGGGTAAAATAAGTTAATAGGAACATGCCACAGAAAGTTAATTCTACTTTTTTTTCTTTTGGAAAACTCATGTTTATTTTTATAGATTTGTCCTCTGTCCTTGGCCATCATGAATCATTCAATTAGGATCTGAAATTAGGCTGCTATCATATATACGTGTGCAGTGCCTCCACTCTCATTTCGTGTGTGTGTGTGTGTGTGTGTGCGTGTGTGTGTGTGTGTGTGTGTGTGTGTGTGTGTGTAATTTGAAAATGCTACCATTTGGCAAATTATAAATATATTGAAAATGTTTAATTCTCTTGTTACGGTACAAGCAAAGAGGTACGGGCAAAGAGACATGACGTATACTACTAGTTTGCCATTAGAGATTCGTAGGCCAAATCTACCCTCATGGGAAAAAGAAAGGGAAAAAGAAAATGGAGATTCCAAATAGTGTTCCAAGACGTAACACATGTGTAGTTTTCAATTGCTGTAAACTGCCTGTCAGCCCAATCCTAGGTAACCATATCATTGGCTGGCCCTCATAGGTAGCCAAATGGGTAGCCATCCTATGGGCACCACAGCAGCCATAGGAGGCATCCTATGAGAGATTAGAAGTGGATTGTCTTAAAATTTGGGTTAAAACAATTTCAGTTAGGGAAGTATTGAAGACAACTGCTTTCAATGATGTTATAAAGATTTTTTTTAAGTTAGCCAAGTAGCCTTACTGTTGTTGCAGCTATTATGAAAATTGCAGAATCCATACTACTTTAAATTATTACAAAGATGACAGAGAGTCATCGAAAGAGAGTCAACTGTACTTGAAAACTACATATACAACAGTTCTGCTGCTGCTTCAATGGGAAAAAATATGTAATTTCTGGATTTGTTCCTCTTAGAGCTAACAAAACATTTTCCCTCATTTTCTTGTCACTCCAGTGAAGTAGAAAGATACTAGTTTGTTTTCAGTTGAAATACTGGATACATTTTCTATCTGCTTAGACTGAGGGGGGGGGGGCTCAATCCTAACCTGGAGTTAGGCCGGCACAGTTAGGCCAGCAAAGTTTGGCGAGCACAAGGGCCACCATAAAGCACGTTTGGACCACTCTCGGAGTCAGGGAAGATGGCGCATGTCTGTGTGCTGGCCTCTCTGATTCCGGGAGTGGTCCAAATATACTTTACAGTGTCCCTTGTGCCAGCCAAACTTTGCTGGCTTAACTGTGCCGGCCAGATTAGGACTGTGCCCTGAATGATACAGAACGGAAGATCAGAAAAAGTTGACACGAGTTCAGGCTTGCTCAGCTGAGCCGGGGATGACCCATGTGGGAAAAGTGCATCATTGTTGGCTCACGGGTGACCTCCAGTCATGGTTGAATGCTCAGCTAACTAACTTACACAGTAGACTGATGAAAACTACCGTATGTTCAAATTGATAACAAGTCTCCATTTCTTTCAAATGTATCAAGAAAGGATTAAGAGATCAAATGCAGTGAGCCCCTGAACGGTATTAATGTCTGTTTCATAATTAGAAGGCTCCATGAGATGAGAGACATTTGGGTTTAGTTGTGATGATGAATTGCTGTAGACAGGAAGCAAGCTAGAGCTGCCAAAATAAGGCTTCTTTTACTTGTGTAAGCAATCTCTTGGAGCAAACTAATTTCAGGTGGGGGGAAAAATCCATCACAAGATGGAGATGTTCCAATAGAGTGTTGTGTTATCAGACATTCCTTTTGCCAGGCACTACAGTATGATCAATTTGTACCAGAAACGAATAGACATAGTGACACTCTTCTGTTCCAAATTGTCTGAAGTAAAATCATTAGATTAATTGCCATTTGTACGATGCCACAAGCTCGTAGATTGTAGAACCATAAATGAATTGCTCCTGAAATAATACACTACTACAAAGTTTTTTATTTCTTTGAATACAGGCATGCCCTGATATCCACTGATTCAGTATCCACGGTTTCAGTTATCCTGGGACACTTATCACAAATATAGGGGAACATTAAACAAATCTATTTTTTTACCTTGTAGCAGCAAAACCACTGATGTTCTCCTATCTTTAAAAAGGTGTCCCCAGTTTCAGGTATCCATGGTGGGGTCTAGAATGGAACCCCAGCAGATACCAGGGTATGCCTGCATTTATATACTGTTTTCAACACAAAAGTTTGAAAAGCAGTTCACATTGCAAAATAATTGAAAACCTACTACTTTGTCCCAGGAGGCTCACACTCTATAAAAGAAAGAAACAGAACGGAAAACAAAAGAGGCATCAGTTACTGGGAAACATACTATGCTGAGATGAATGGGTATCATTGTTCTCACTCCTTTTTGATATAAGAAAACCATCACTAGGACACACATATTTACTCAGGAGAAACTGCTAATCATCCCTGATTAAACTGTACTGCAGCAGATGACTTGCAGTGGGTTCTAACTCTCCTGTACTCCACCCTCTTTTTAGCACAAGCTCCTTTCTTGAGGAGACAGTAATCACCCATTCCATTGCCCCATTCCATATGTTCCAGACAGTTCATCAGTCCATTCATGTTTTCCCACCACTGCCAGCCCAACCATGAGGCAGAGAGGATTGCATTGGCAGTGCATTGCATGGTATTTGGAGTGCACTATACTCTGAGTCTGCCGCCATTGAGGTTGTATCACGACACCCGGGAGCCTGGCCCTTCCAGACTGCCCCCAGGGGTCTTGGGATGATGTCCCCTCCCAGCCACCAGCAACCTCCAGTGGCCCATGAGGCCACCTTAGCCCAACCAGTAGTGTAGCACACAGCGTCAAGACTGGATTCAGCTATTCTTCTGGCTTTCCAATTTTCCAGAGGAGCTCCCAGCCAACATCCCTGAGCTGGATAGCCAATCTCCCTGAGCTGGATCCCTGCTGGATCAGGCCAAGGCCCATCTAATCCAGCTTCCTGTATCACAGTGACCCACCAGATGCCTCAGAGAGCACAAAAGGCGACAAGATACTTGCGCCTCTTTGCCACTCCCCTGCATCTGGCATTCTGAGGTAGCCTACACAAATCTCTGCACTTACTTGCTGTCTCTTACTATACCTGTCGCTCGGGGGTGGTGGTGCTGGATCTTAGCTTTGTTCCTCCCCACTTCCAACAGCAGGTCATATGCACCATGTGGCAAGTCTAGTAAAAATAAAACAGTTCCAAAATTGGACACATGGACACCATCATCCTTAACTCCATCTTTGGCCCTCACCTAGCAAATTTGTTCCCTGGGTTACTGGAGTTGCAGTATTGAAGTTCATAGAGTGCACACCAATGCAAGAAATGGCAGGTGGGCAAGGCGCATCTGGCCTCACTGTTGAAATCCCAACAGAACAAGAGGAGATGGACTCATTGCACCCCTGGTCCAACTAGCTCTGCTGGTGAATAATATCCAAGTACCTGACTAATGCCTGGGCTTGGGCAGGCGGCACCTGAAAAATAACATCAATATAGATAATGAAGCAAAAGAGTTCACCCAATTTCAGTTCACCCAATTTCCATCAGTCTTCCATTTGAAAGCCATCTCCTGGGTCCAAACTGGTTCCCCCACCTTCTATGTGGGTCCTCATCCACTCCCTATGCAGAAAGTTAAAAACACAATTTATGCTACCATGTTCAGAAAGTGTGTTCAGCATGATGGAAGGGACATCAATATCTGGCGGGATTGACAGCATTATGGTAAAAGGAGAATGGTTTTTTCTTTTTCTTTTTAGAAGAAAAGAGTTGGGGCAGAGAGCATTATCACTATGCTTCAGAGACTCACATGAGACATCAAAAGCTAGAATATCTTGCATTAGTATCAAGATACATACTCTGTGGCTCATTAGTCCAGGCTCCGAAACCCCCAACTGTTGTTGCTGCATGATCAGTCAGTGTCAGGAAGGGGTACAGTAAAAAGACTTTTGTGTTCTTTGGTCCAGCTCTGAGACAACATTGATTTATCTATAAGAATAACATTACCTGGATAGCAGCATGATTAATGGAAACTAACTCTATCATCATGACCATGTGCAAGTTTCTTTATTCTTTGCAAACAAAAGCATCTGGCAAATTTTACAACAGAATACTTAACTTCATTTGCCAACACAGAAGGAAAAAAAAAGACTTTCTTAAAGCAAAAATAATCCAGAAAACAGTTCGGACAGTTATATTAGTTTGTTGTAAGGCATAAAGATTCCCCAGCACCTCCAAAGGCAGTTTGGTTGCAGCACAAATGTTCATAGCCAAGAGTTCTTGTTGGATAGGACTTTATCCTAAGGTCTGCTTTTGAAGAAGTCCTCAGTGAGATTTTTTTTTCCAATTTCAACTTCTTTCTTCAGCTCCCACTACCCATGGATATAATTCGTTACTCATCCTTCAGGAATACATTGGGGGGGGCAGAGGGAAGGGGAGATTGATGAATATCACCCTTCCCCTTTATTCACAAAGGGCTTAAATGTGGACAAACATTTAAGGCAGGAGTTCCTAAATTCCCATCTGCCCTTGCTGAGCATTACAGTCCTGCATAATCAGAATTGTCTAAAGAAAGGGTGTCAAACATAAGATGCCAGATGCAGCCCCCAAAACAATTTATCTGCCCCTCCCCCATGATCATTGGGTTTTCCCAGTGTGATAACTGGACTCTTTTGTGACTTGAACAATACTTGCACATTTTCTCTTCTGTCATTTGAAGTTTTCTCTATGAGAACAAGTACTTATTTCTGGCCATCATTTGCTTAATGATGCCATTTCCTGCTTAATGATGTCACTTCCGGCCCTCAGCATGCACCATGAATGCTATTCGGCCAATTACATTAAATGAGTTCGACGCCCCTAGTCTAGAAGACAGAAAGACACGTTTATAGCACAGTTCAGCCTCAGCTAGTGCTCGTCAGCATTTTACTTGCATTGATTTAATTTTGTCCATTATTTATGGTTTTTATTGAGTACTCTTCACTTGTTTACCATTTCAGTTCTGGGTTAGTAATTTTTAATCTCTGCCTGGAAAGGCATTCTTAATTGTTTCCTTCTAATGCTGCAAATGACTGAACCGAGCCGTGTGTAGATCAACATATTATTCAGAAAGGAAGGATTGGTTTTACATTGTTCTGCAGGAGATCAGTGCAAACCTGATACAGAAATTACAGATTTCAGGCAGCAGAGCAGCTTGTGGAACTGACCCAGTTTCCATATTGATGAGGGATTTTATTTTTTTTTGGTCCCTAGCAGTACCATGTGCAAATTAATTGATTTCATCCTCCTGTATTGAAATCTATAGAACAATCAGACAAGGATCTCTATTTCAATATAATCTGTTATAGGTCACTCATGCAACATAATCTTAATGAGTCCAAGCAGAGGTTTTGAATGTTGTTGGTACAAAAAGGATTTGAGACCTGTGATATAAATGGCAAGTTTGTTACATGGAGACTTGTTTGCCTTGCCTTAGAGAAAGTCTTTCATATCAGCATGACTAAATCTATCAGATTATAACATTGGGATTCACATCATCAGTCAGTGCATCTTGGTTTCTGACAGCAATCCACATTAACATACAAGGTTGAGAGAAATAGAGATTCCGAAATGAATGCAAAAAAGTGCCTTGATTGAAAAAGTGCTATCATCCTGCCCTATATTCTTTTTTTCAAAGCAGCCTGCCAGATGCCTTTGGGTGCTCACAAGCAGGACACAAAGGCGAGACCCTTCATTTTCCAGTTGACTCAATTGTCTCATGTCCTATAAGATCCATTTAGCTAATATGGTTAATCAGGTGCATATTAGTAATGGATAAATGTCAAGCATGGGATTAGAAGCTTCTAAGATACAAATTCAAGGAATATCCAACATGTTTAAATTGCCTAGGACAGTGGTTCTCAAACCTTTTAGACCGGGGCCCACTTTTTAGAATGGCACTTGTGTCAGGACCAGTGGTGTCATCTAAATGATTTAAGAACAGGTACTCACTTTTGATTGGCACGTGTCGGGACCCGCCCACCGGAAGTGACATCATAAGCCAGAAGTGATGTCGTGGCAGGAAATGACATGAAAAAAGCCCTTTTTGAGGCCTCAGACAATTTTAAACTGACCCAACAGTTGCAACAGTATTCCACAGCACCCCCAGAACATGTTAAGGAGGTCTGGCATCATGTTAAAGTGACCCAACAGTTCCAAAACCCCAGAGCAGCTCATTTTTCAGTGGCAAGGCAAGGCAAGGCTCCGCTCGCTACCTGCCTGGCTCTGAGAACGTGCAGGCAACTCAAACGTGCAGGAAATTCAAACGTTGCAGGGGGCGGAGTCGACGAGTGGGCGGGTGAATGGGCGGGGCCAGCTGTAATCCTAGGAACCGGTACTCGTGTACCCCCGCGTACCCCCTGCATGACATCACTGATCAGGACTCATTGTAACACTTCATTGGAAGTGAAGTCATTAACCTAGAAGTGATGCCATGGCAGGAAGTGACATCATCAAGCAGGAAGTGCTGTCATTGTAACATAATAACATGACACTCTTGAAATGCAAATTGGCATTCTTGGACTGTAGCAATTGTACAATCATGAAACATCCTGACAGAAAGCAGAGTTAGGGCAAAATATTATGTATAAGCATTGAACTGAAAACCATTTAAAAGAAAAATCTCACTTGAAAATTCAAACTGTTATCACTCACAAAAGGAATATAGCAAGAGTAAAGTCTGCAGTTTCCAAGATGGCTGCTCCCAGCTCTCCACAACCCACCTGACATCAAGTCATGATCCACCAAGTGGGTCCTGACCCACCTCAGTTTGGCTGAGGACAAAACAATACCGTTGCTATGATACAGGAGTTAAAGGGAAGTGCCACAATAAGCAGGAGTGAGGTGAGGGGGAAAAAACTGAATTTAATATAAACAAGTACGTTTCTACATGGGAATGTAAGAAAAACCCTAAAGGATCAGGACAAAGGCTCACCTAGTCCAGCATTCTGTTTCCCAGAGTGGTCCCAGCAGCAGCAGCTCACCAGCAGAAGCTGCCATTGAACCCACATTGCCACTGAACTTGGAGGCAATGCATACTCTTGACCTCCATGACTTTGTCCACTTCCATTTAAAAGCCATCCAAGCTACTGACCATCAGCACATCTAATGATGACAAATTCTTTTTTTTTTTTGTAGATAAAAAAAAATGCCCTTAGGTAATTGCCATCTGTAATTTAATTCATTTTTTCCTTAAAGTTGCCGCGAAGTCTTTGTATGGTTTCCTCCTCTGACTGACTGACCAAGGGAGATCCTTCAAAAATCTCATCAGGTTCTGTCCCATTGTTCTAGGATTTTCCTCCAAGATCTGAAGAACCATGTCTTTAATTCTGCATTGTGTGAATTTAATCATAATTAAATCTAAGTCATGAAGGGCCTTAAAGGTCAGAACCATTATCTTTAGTTGAGATCGGAATTGAATGGGCAGCCAGTGTAGCTGCTGAAGGCGTGGACCTACTGAGTCAAACCATCTTGCCCCTGTAACCACCCGGGCTGCTGCATTTTGTACTAACTGTAGCCTTCGAACTGTTCTCAAGGGAAGCCCTACATACAGCAAATTGCAGTAGTCCAACATTGAAATCACTAACGCATGGATCACCGTGGCCAGGTCAGAACAGCTCAAGTATGGTTGTAGCTGGTGCACCAATCGAAGCTGGGCAAATTCACTTCTAGCTGGAGCTGCTACCTGGTTCTCCAGAGACAGCTGAGAGTCTAGGAGCACTCCTAGACTGCACACCTGTTCTTGCAGGGGAAGTGTCACTCCATTCAGAGTGGGTGAAAGACTTAGTGCCTGCATTGAGGGTTTCCTGACCAGGAGGACTTCTGTCTTTTCTGGATCCAGTCTTAACCTATTGGCTTTCATCCATACCCCAACTACCTCCAGGCAGTATAAGGGTATTTAAATCCCCTTTCGCCTCTAAAACCTCCCAATTTGTTCCCCGCCCTCTACTGGATACAGAAAAACCATTTTTGGCACAGCTGCACCAGCAGGGGATGGGGGAGAATAAGATTGGGCTCTTAGTAAATCAAATACAAAATTGAACTGGAAAGAATGGTAGAGTCGAAAATCTGCCCCATCCTTCACATGCATTGCTACTGCCCATAGCCTGGATTACACAGGGACAAAAGCATTATGGGTGAACCAGCCCTTAAGTAACCCTACAAACGTTATACAGCCAGAGCATAGAGCATGGGTTAAATTGTAACCACTATAAGGAAAAAAAACACCATCTTTGTGTGCAATACATGGCATCATTTAAAGCAACTTTTCTCCCCTGGCACAGCGTGTGAAGAAAATGATAGTAGACACAACACAAATAAATGATCCAACAAGGTGACAATGTCTTTCTTATAGTCCTGCGAAGAGTGAAAATGAACCCTCCATCTGGGTATACTCCTGTGCTTCTTTGCACTTACAAATGAAGCTTCCTTGCCAAGCAGCTCATTTGGTCAATAACGCCGAAGCAATTTAGTGTTGCATTTCCCCTGCACTCCGAACACTTGAACTAACTATGTACTCTGTCAATGATGGAAGAGATGTTTCAAGATAGCCAAGTCCATCTTGGTTATTTCCTCAAGGTACCTGCTTTGCTGATTCGTTAATGTCTGTTGCCCTTAGCAATTTCATGCTCGGGCTATTACGTACATTTATTATATTACTGAAGCAAGATAATAGTAATGCAAAGAAAATATCCAATTTTGCAAAGTTGCAAGCAAATTGCTCAGGATCTGCTCCTTGTACTGAGCCCAATATTTGTGTAGCACTTTCATCTTTACACCTGCATCTGCCAGCTGAGGGAGTATTATAGTAATCTGACATCACAAATTTGGATTCACAACAGGTAGATATGAAGGAACTTGATTCAGAGAAAATTTGTCAAACGCACAGAAGTAAAAGAAAGTGGAAGTTATACTATGATGCAAGACAGAAACACTGTCATTTATTTATTTATTTATTTTACAATGGTAACCAGTTAATTGGACTGGGGTGGTTCAACAGACTTCTGGAGCATGTGGGTTGTGTGAGCTTGTGCACTTCTTTTTTTGATGAACTCAGGTGGGGCAGCCAGGTGGGACATCGCTGGAGTCCAATACTATCCTTGTAGAGTGCTGTGACAGAATAGAACAGAGGACAAAAGGGATACAGTACCTCATGGTTAGCAACAGTTCTTCCTTTCTTACTGAGGTTCTGATCTTCCTATGCTAAGATTGGGATTTACTGGGGAAAATAATAGCTTTCACTGTCATCACCAGATTTAGGGAGCCCAGAATGAAAGGTCATCTTGGGTGAGCAGGCAGCCTTCAAATCTGGGGAGGTCCCCTTTCTTATAGAAATTAAGCAGTAGCAGAATTGCAGTGATCTGGAAACTGTGGTCACCAACTCTTTCTTGAATGAACTTGGATCAGGCAGATTAAACAGGCAGTCATAAACAGAAAAAGCGGTGTATTAAAGCGGTGTTCTTCAACTTGGGATCCCAACCCCAATGGGATCACAAAGACTCAGTTGTGGTGTTGCACCAACTTACAGAAACAAAAACGGTTGATGATCGCTGGACTAACACACCACCAGGTAAAGGGGGAGGCATCTGGTGTACCCCTTCAGGTACCAGGACATTGTGTCTCAGTCCTGCTCAGATTCTTAGCAATTGTGCTAAAATAGCTTACCCTACTGTCAGGCTTCATGGTAACCTTTTTCTGCTCTCCCTAATAAAAACATTTGGTTATAGTTAACAGTGCTGGGAATGAGGGCAAAGAGTGGGCTGCAACAGAGATGGGGGTGCGCAGATCGGATCCTGGGAGGGGGGGCAGGATTGATCGTGGGTCCCCAATCTCATATTTCTCATACTTTATTTATTTGTTGAAGACCACCATATTAAAAGGCTGGATGAACAAAGCAATAAAAAGGGAGGGGGTGCAAAGCACGTACCATCCAAGCAGGTACGACACAAAGGTGGTGCTGTTGGCAAAGAAATTAAAAGACAAGCAGAAAATAAAACATCCCTGCTGCAGTTTATTGGATCCCGATCCTAGTGCACTCACACTGTCCCAAGAATCCTGCTCCTTTACTCCGCTTGATGAAGTCATGGGTCTATCCAACTGGAATGTTTACAACCATCTTGGCATTTTCCCTGCCCCTTGATTTACAGTGCAATCCTATACCTGGTGCAGGGTTGATGCAACAGGGTTGCATTGACGCTGCCCACTTAGCGCTGATGCGGGAACGCTGATTGGCACTCCCATGTCGGCGCTAAGGCAACGGGACCAGCGCTGCAGGCCACGCCGGTCCTGTTGCAGCTGCGCAGTGCCTCCCTCACATCGGCCAAAGCTGGCCGGCGCAAGGGCGGTGCCATGACGGGGTGGGCCTGGGATTGGCCAGAGGAGGGTGGAATGTGGGCGAGACGATGGCGGAACGTGGGCAGACTCTGGATTAGACCATAAGGCCAAACCCTAGGCCCGCTTAGGAGGCTGCATGGCCCAGATTCGGGCTGCGCAGTCTCCTCGGCTCTGCGCCTGCTGTTTAGCAGGCACAGATCCAACGAGTGCATAGGGGAGGCTGGAGCCTCCCCTACGGTAAGGTAACAAATGTTTCCATGCTGCAGGGAGGCTCCAGTCTCCCCAACCCAGCACTGGATTTGGTGCTGGCCGGCCAGCCTTGCCAATCCAGCACTGGGTAGGATTGCGCTCTTAGAGCCCAATCCTATGCTTGTTCTTGCCATAGCATGGAGCTGTGCCAAAATGGACTGTGCTGCATGCAGTGGTGGTGGTGGGCAATTTGGGGGCTTGTGAGGGGTAAAGGAAAACATTTCCCTAAACTCTCCCCCCATAATCCCCTTGACTGCCAATAGGCCCCCTTGGATCTGCATCAGCTCTTTAGCTGACCCATGTGTGAGGAGACAAAGGGCATGTGTTGACTGCTCCTCAGACATGGGTCAGCCAAAGAGCTGGTGCAGATCCAAGGGGGCTATTGGTGTCCTCAGTATCTGGTGTACCTTAGTATCCTTAGTATCTGGAGTTTCTGGTGTCACTGGGTGTGACACCAGTGGTGGAATTCAGCCAGTTCTCACCAGTTCTGCAGAACCGGTTGTTAATTTTAGGTTGGGAGAGGGAAGAAAGGCAGTGGCCGCCCTGAAAGCCGCCCTGAGGGACACAGAACCAGTTGTTAATTTATTTGAATCCCACCACTCTGCAACACCACTCCCACACGACACCCACTCCCACCTCTGATATACCCCCAGCCTTCCCCCCATTCCTCCCACCACAGACTTATCGGCATTGGCTGGCCTTTTTCTTCCTGCAGTCACACCCGGGGCTTCTACAGTGTCTCTGCATAAGACTGGACCATTAGTCAAGTATTGTGGAATGCCCAGCCAGTTGTTGCATGCCAGTCTCAGCAGGAGGGCTTGCTAGGATATATTGTGTTGGGGAAAGCCAGGCAGGTGGGCACATGGTGATTATGTCCTGTCTCTTCTTCTTGTGCACTGAATTCAGTACCGTGGCTACTGCTGCAGGATATCTCAGCATCACAGGAGGGCTAGGGATGTTGGAAAGGACACCAAAACTAGGAGAAAAACAGAGAACATCAGGGATTTTTGCCAGAGGTGCATACTTGTTCTGGGCATTATGTTATATTGCTCCCCAGCCACTACATTTACTGTAGAACGGCTTCAATTTTTCCTTTCTGTCACCAACTGATTGATTGTGCTCAAGTAGAATATCCATCCTTGCTTTAGTGAGTCCTTGTTTGTAGAAAAGAAAAAGCCTTCCAGTGGAACTCCTCTGCCATTCAGAACTGCAGCCTGGGAGCCCTGGCCTTGCACTGCCTTTTCATCTCATCCAATCTCCTCCCATCACATCTAATCCTGTTCAACCTTAAATTTGCTGTCCTGAATAGCTAAGTACTTCTTTCTCTGCTGCTGGAAGCCGATTGCTGTTCAAGTTGTGATTTCAATAAAGCTGAAGATTGGTTAGCCAAATTTGTGAGATTGGATTTGATTTCAGCTGCTGGGATAGAACTACAGCCCTATGTGTGCTGAAGCCAGAACAGTAACTATCAGTCGCTTACCATTGCAATTGCCGGTTAAGAAGGAAGCTAGGAATCGTTCTGATTGCACTTAAGTGAGGGTCTTGAGCTCCTGGCTGGGTAGGTTTTCTCACAATGGATGTGTCTTCCATCCTTCTCAGGTCTGACATGTCAAGGTCCAAATCCCTGTCATGTGACAGTCTTGCTTGGCTGCAATTGGTCAGTTCACAAACAACAAGGACAGGGGCTCTGGCAACGCTCTGCTTTAGCAATGATGAACCAACCTGATGAACCAACCAACTATTTAATTTCAAATAAAATTAATACAGTGTTGATAAGATTAGTGGCATTTCTCTGAAAATGGAGAATCTAAATCCTTTGTTGAGGACTTTCTAAGTCCTGTGGAGACTTCCTTATCTTTTTTCTTTTTTCTTTGCTTAAACAAGACTTTGAAAAAGAAACACCAAAGAAAGAACACTTTAAAGAAAGAATTTAAATTATGATTTTTTTGCTTACTGCACAGAAAATCTCCTCTCTTCTTTCTTTGATATTATTAATGCTATGTTTTTTCTCTTTCTTGCTCGCTCAGAGACTCTGTCAACTGGTTTTACATATGGCCTAAGAAGTATCTGCTGCTCCCAATATCTATGGCCAGTCCATTCTACAAGCAGTGAAAGAGCTCCTGCTGGGAAGACCAGGCTTTGTAGTTAACTGTGTTGATAGAATTCAGTAGTTTATACTTTAGGCATTCTTTATATGAAGAGACAATAGTAGTGTAGCTAAAGCAAGGCATGAGATTCAAACTGAGAAACACTATTGTGCAATGTTGGGGCAAAATGCTTTTCTTGTATCATCATATATCTTCAGCAATGTTTTAGGGGGCATGAACTGCTCCAGTGCCACTGCCTCAGCATTGGGATATGGGCAGCACAATCCCACCTACCCTCTTGCGTCAATGCGACGTCATCGTGTCGATGCAAGAGGCGGAGCGCCGATGCAGGGACGCTGATCACCACCCCCGCATCGGCGCTCCCGCTGTCAGGCCCAACGGAGCCGACGGTGAGCTTCTCCTGCATTGGCAGAAGGCAGCTGGCACAGGGGAAGCTCTGTGCCAAAGTGGCACATGGATTGGGTGAGGGAGGGAGAGGGTGGGTGGAGGGGAAGGCAGGATGTGGGCGGGCTTGGGAGGTGGCCATATGGCCACATCCTAAACCCATTCCGGAGGCCGCGCAGCCCCAATTCGGACTGCGCGGTCTGCTCGGATCTGCGCCTGCTCTTTAGTAGGCGCAGATATGAGGAGCGCATAGGGGAGGCTTATCATTATACATAATGTACAACAAAATTTGTAAGCATTCCAAATTTGTAAGCACATGCTCCCTTGCCTCATGCTCACATAAGCTTACATAAGCATTTGTAAGCACGTGCTCCCTTGCCTCAGGAGGCTCCAGCCTCCCCTACCCAGCATCGGATATGGCACTGGCCCACCAGCCTTGCCATTCCGGCACTGGGTAGGATTGTGTCCTTAGTTAGGATTGCGCTGTTGGAAAGAATTGGCTTATATGTTGGAAAGAATTGGCAGAAGATTTAGTCAAGAGGGTTAATGCCTCCGTTTGCCTGAAGATAAGAGCTGAAGATCTGAAGGTCGCCAGTTCGGGACAGCCGGAAGTCTCTGTGCGCCGCAGACCTCGTAAATTGCGGCTGATTAACAGCTGAGCTTCAGCTGCCTTGTGTGAGGGGGAGTTGTGCCGAAGTTCATCCGCTTCTCTGGTGGGAGCAGGGAAGCCATTTATCAGCCAGCAAGAAGACAAACGGGTGGCCAGAAAGAAGGACTAAATCCAGAAAGAGCCATCTGTATGTGTGTAGTTCTTGAAAGATAGAACATTTCTGTATAAATTGTAAAAACCTTCGGGTTTCTGAATAAAGTCTGCCCATGTAAACCGCCTTGAGTTATAGTCATTAGAGAAATCTGGTGACCTAAGAAAGGCGGTATATAAATCCAAGTATTATTATTATTATTATTATTATTATTATTATTATTATTATTATTA
>JAJKFI010000002.1:36533073-36545434 GCA_029204185.1 Lerista edwardsae | reverse complement strand
TATTATTATTATTATTATTATTATTATTATTATTATTATTATTATTATTATTATTATTATATGGTGAAGCTAATAGAAGTTGATTTGAGTCCACACCCACACCATGTGGTCCTTCAGTAATGGCGCAGATTCAAAAAAGACAGGGATTACCCCAGGAAAAGGTTTCAGCTGCGTTTATGATGCTGGTGCATCACAGAAGCCTCAGGAGAATGTTTTAAAAATAGGGTAAAATGGGTAAAAATGATGGGAAACTCACAAATTCTGGTCTCTTCTTCTGCTGGTGCAGCCGACCGGCACTGCATCCAGATCTTAAGAACAGTCTCGCTGGATCAGGCCAAAGGCCCATCTAGTCTAGCTTCCTTATCTCGCGGTAGCCCATCAAATGCCTCAGGGAGCCCACAAGATACTTGTATCTCACTGCAGAAAGGGGTGTGGCCAAGGGGGTGGGATCAGCAGAGGCCTCCATCATATCCTAACCCCCTTCCTAGGCCTGACAGTTTTACAAGGCGCTCATCGAATTGATGCCAGCGATTTAGCTGGCTCAGATGCGTGTAACCCCATTGGGCAGGCAGTAGTCCTACACAGTGTAAGGGGAAAATATTCCCTTACCTTGAGAAGACCTGTAGCCTGTTCCTAACCTGTGCTGGATATGGCATGGGCTGCTTGGCCTAGCTGTGCCAACACAGGTTAGGTTTGGGATGCTCAGGACTTTTGCCGCAGCCTCCTGTTTCCAATTAGGGTTGCAGCCTGAAACTCTTTGCCCATCACAAACTGATTTTGAAATTGTGACTTAATTCATCTCCAAAAAAAATGTGGAAATATAGGATGATACTGTGATAAATATGGCATAATATTATGATAAATGGCTGCTCTCCTCACCCTATAGTATTAGCAGCAGAAACGAGGAAGACAAAATGTCTTTCTATGTTAATCTAAGTACTCCACAAAAGATATAGTATTCATTTGTGCTTGAAAATTCCCTCAGATAAGGCATTTCTAAGACTTGTCAATGTAAATGTCAATAAAATTATGTTCTTTAATGCCTATTTTTAGAATTGCATCTATGTGCAAATAAAATTTTAAACACTACTCAAATGATTTCAAATCTTCGCAATTTGCGATACTATAAATTTGTGAAGGTTTTTTTTTTAATGCTTCCCCACTTCCTGGTAAACAGCTCTCAAGACTTGCAGAGTTCATAAATTCTCAAGGGATATAGCTGAACATAGCCAAACAGCTCAGGTTCAGGAAGGTGGGCGATCTGCTTATAACTGTCCATGACATTTGGATGTGTCAGCTGAGTTCACAGAGTTTCAATGTCCCAAAAATAGTTTATGTGAACTTGTGCTATTTGGATTCTCCATGTTGTCTCCTATGTAATGGTTTCCCTCCTTACCATCCCAGACCAGAAGACAGAGGGCCCACCCATGAGAGAGTCAGTTCCATGGCTGGCTACCCAGAAGGGGTAAAAGAAGAATCACGAAGATACCCCAAAGGCTAATATTTCATTGTGATCTTCCAACCTGGGCTGCATTACCTCAGTACTGTAATTAGATTACTTTATTATCATTATACATAATGTACAACAAAATTTGTAAGCATTCCAGGACACGGACCTACACACACCTTATACACTCAACCCACCCATATCCACCCACACAAATCTAGAATAAACATCTACAATCTCCGAACAACAATACCATTACGCTCAGGGACGCAACAAGCAGCAAGATAGACAGTGAATCTCAACACCATAGGAAATGCCTTGTTATCTTGTTCCTGGCATCTTGAGTTTGTCATTTAACATAATTACAGCCTTGGGATAAAAGCTGTTTATAAATCATGCAGTACGTGTCCTAATAACTCTATACCGTTTCCCAGAAGGCAACAATTCAAATAGGTTGTAGGCCAGATGGGATGAAACTTTAAGGATACGATGTGATTTCTGCAGACAACGGGATAGAAAAATGTCATCTAGGGCTGGAAGATGTATCCCAATGATGGGATATGCCATATGTGCTTGGCCCAGGATGGGTGAGGCCTGGAGCACCACCCCATGCCAATGCAACAGCTGCCACGTCTGTTGCAGAAAAGGGGGACGCTCCTTATTGTGCTTCTTATGCCATTTCATCAAACCCAGAGGTGTGAGACATCTGGTTTTATTTATCTGGCCTGCGGGCCAGATCCGGCACCTGGAAATATCCCTTCCTGACATGTGTGATGTTCTACTGTTCTGTGCTGCCAATTATCTTGCAAGCAAATCATACAAAGTTGTGTCAGGAAGCCGTTTCTGCTGCCCGTCACCACAGCAGGCTTGGGGCAGAAGTGGCTGCCTAGAGCGATTTTCTGAGAAGGTTGGAGGGCAAGATAATAGGCAGCAACACAGAACAATAAGCGCCATGCATGATGGGAAAGGATTTTTCATGACGCAGTGGTCCCGTGGTTTGGAGACAGCTGATTTAGAGAGACAGTATATGCTGATCTGTAAGTAAAGATGAAAGCTTCCAGCTTCCTGAGCTTCCAGCTTTATGAAAATCAAATTGGGAGGGCAGAGTGAGGAGGTGGATTATCCTATTCTTGCTTGGGTCATTGTGACTTGCGTCAATGGCAGGCTGGAGGGAGGCATACATTCAATAAGTGTATGAAACAGTGTAAGACTCTGCCATTAGGCCTTGCCCCCAGTGGTCACATCCTTGATTCACCAGCTGGTCACATCCTTGATTTCTACATATTCTTTGGAATCTGTGAAAAGTGACCTTACTTTACATGTCTAAAAACATTCATGTGACTGAGAACCCTATAAGATACAGAGAGATTCTGACTATTCAGAAGTTGGTATTAGACCTGGAAGATTCAAGGTCAAATCCCTGCTCAACCATGAAACTGAGTGACCTTGGGCCAGTCACTAGCCCTCAGCGTACCCTACCTCACATGGTACCCTACCTCACATACCCTACCTCACATGACATTGTGTAGACAAAAAGAACCACGTACAACACCATGAGCTCCTTGGAGGAAGGGCGGTATTTAAAATAAATAAATAAATAAATAAATAAATAAATAAATAAATAAATATGTAAGGGATTATTTTCATGTACAAACCCACATTTATGGAAGTGGGGAAAGCTGGCATTCTCTCTCTTCAACCCCCACAGCAGTGGTGTTATTCTGCCGGAACGCTAGGCGGGACATCCGGGTGATCGACAGCCCGCCCGTCACATTCCGCAGTGTTATGCCGTTTGCGTAGCCAATTACGCCGCTTGTGTACGTTACGCAAACGGCATAACGCTGCGGAACGCGACGGGTGGGCTGTCAATCACCCGGATGTCCCACCCAGAGTTCCGGCAGAATAACACCACTGCCCCACAGTCATTTCAGTGACTGTGGGCGCAATCCTAATCAGAGTTAGGCCGACATAAACTAAGCCAGCAAAGTTTGGCCAGTACAAGGGCTACTGTAAAGGATGTTTGGACCATTCTCAGAGTCAGAGAGGCCAACACACAGACATGAGCCATCCTCCCTGACTCAGATTGTAGCCCAAACATGCTTTATGGTGGCCCTTGTGCTGGCCAAACTTTGCTGGCTTAGTTTATGCTGGCCTAACTCCAGTTTAGGATTATGCTCTGTGTTAAGGGAAGTGACTGAAATAGGCTTCTCTGAAACCATGAATATTAAGAGCACACTCCTAACCTGGAGTTGTTGTTGTTGTTCAGTCGCTAAGTCGTGTCAGACTCTTCGCGACCCCATGGACCACAGCACGCCAGGCCTCCCTGTCCTCCACTAGCTTCCTGAGTTCGCCCAATTTCATATTCATTGCTTCGGTGACACTATCTAACCATCTCATCCTCTGTCGCCCCCTTCTCCTTTTGCCTTCAATCTTTCCCAGCATGAGGGTCTTTTCTAAAGAGTCCTCTCTTCTCATCAGGTGGCCAAAGTATTGGAGCTTCAGCTTCAGGATTTGTCCTTCCAGGGAGCAATCAGGCTTGACTTCCTGGAGAATTGACCGATTGGATCTCTTTGCAGTCCAGGGGACTCTCAAGAGTCTTCTCCAACACCATAATTCAAAAGCATCAATTCTTCGACGCTCTGCCTTTCTTATGGTCCAGCTCTCACAGCCATACATGGCTACTGGGAAAACCATCGCTTTGACTATGCGAACCTTTGTTGGCAGGGTGATGTCTCGGCTTTTGATTAAGCTATCTAGGTTCACCATAGCTTTCTTCCCAAGAAGTAAACGTCTTTTAATTTCATGGCTGCAGTCACCATCTGCGGTGATCTTGGAGCCCAGGAAAATAAAGTCTGTCACTGCTTCCATTTCTTCCCCTTCTATTTGCCAGGAAGTGATGGGAGTGGTTGCCATGATCTTAGTCTTTTTAATGTTGAGCTTCAAACCAATTTTGGCACTTTCCTCTTTCACCCTCATCAAAAGGTTCTTTAGGTCTTCCTCACTTTCTGCCAGTAGAGTGGTATCGTCTGCATATCTGAGATTGTTGATGTTTCTCCCAGCAATCTTGATTCCAGCTTGTGAGTCATCCAGCCCTGCCTTCCTCATGATGTACTCTGCGTATAAGTTAAATAAGCAGGGTGACAATATACAGCCTTGTCGTACTCCTAACCTGGAGTTAGGCTTGCACAATAACGCCAGCAAAGTTTGATTGGCATAAGGGCCACTTAAAGTATATTTGGACCACTTTCGGAGTCCAGGAAGATGTGGCACGTCTGTGTGCTGGCCCCTCTGACTCCAGGAGTGGTCCAAACACTTTATGGTACCCCTTGTGCTGGCCTAACTTTGCTGGCCTAACTGTGCTGGCTTAAATCCAGGTTAGGATTGCCCTCTTAAACATTGCCTTATTTCTGTTTCCAATACCTACTCTGACTCTGTACATGAATGCTGTTGTTACTAAACCACAGTGACATTTTTAGTAATCTGAGGTTTAGTGAGGTTCCTTTTTAATCCTTTCTCTCATGAGGCTGATTCAAGGTGGATTTGAAACCACCCATATGTTCTTATTTTAATAGAAATAGTAATAGTTTAAATGCAGAAAACTTGAGATAAATGTTGCATGAACCAGTCAATGATTCAACCTGCAGCCTCATCATTTTTCATCTGATGAGCCATTTGTTGCCTTTCATGAGTTCCACATCAAATGCAATTATCACTTAATCAATCTTGAGCTACATAAAGTGTGTAATGAAAAACAGGATCAATTAGAAAGTTAGATCACTTCATCAATATGGCATTAAATGGATTATTTTTAACACTGATCTACTTTCTTTCATGTTGCTGCTCTATATGTATAATGCAAAGCTGAGGTCAAGTTTAAATTATTCATACAACTGGTTTTCTTTTTAGCAAAACAGAATTCTTAACCAACCAACTCAGGTCTTTAATGATAAAGCCAACTGAAACATGGCGTTATGTGAATAAATCTATATACAATGCATTGTACTTTATTTTAATGTGCTGTTTTCACTGAACATTTGTGTAACATGTAGCAATTTTTCAGTCAACAACCATTCACTAGATAGACTTTTATCTTGTTGATGGGATAAATATGACAGCCCCAAAACTGCCAACCAGTCCATTAAGAAGAAACTGGAATATTAATTAATGGAAATGCAGCATCTGCTTTTGCAGAATATAATTTTGAGCATACATTATACTATTGTATAATATTATACATTATAATATAATACTGGGGCATTATAGCTAATAATGAGGTAGGAACTAATATCTTGGAAAAGCAAGATTTTAAATGGATATGTTTGTTGCCTTTAAAATGACTTAAAGAATCAATAGTTATTTAGTTAATGCTTTCTGAAATTAATATGGCATGAAATAATGTGCTTCTATATACTGCGATAAATATGGTAATGCATCATATTTTAGAACCCACACATGAAAATAGAAACGATGAACCACTTTGAATTACTACTTTTGAAAGTATGCACAATCTATATGTAAGAAAACATACACTATGAAATTATTGACAAACTATTTTTAAAAGCCAAACAGCCAATCCTATGGCATATTGGCAATGATGTCATTCAGGGGGAACGGACCAGAACGGGCGTTCCGGATCCTAACGGGCTCCATGGCTGGTTCCGGGTTTTGTTTTTTTTCCCAACATTTGAATTTGGCTTGCCTTGGCCAAACATGCGCACTGTATGCGGCAGCCGTTGCCTGAACTTTGTGTGAGCGAGGCAGGCAGGCAGCAGGCAGCAGGCAGCGGCACGAGAAAGTGAAGAAAGCAGCGGCAGCAGCAGAATTTTACCTTACCAGTGGCGAGGGAAGAAGCAACGGGTAGGTAGGCTGCGTGCCTGGGCCTCCCTCCAGCCGCGGACCCCGACAAGTGCCAATCAAAAGTGAGTTCCTGTTCCTAAATCATTTGAACGACACCACTGCATATTGGGCTGTCCTGAAGGACCTATTATGACAGCGGAAGAGATTTCTGCTTTTGTAAAATGGCTGCCGATTGGGAGTGCAGATTGACAGATTTCATTGTACATACAGGGAATGTACAAGGAGCGGGAAGTCAGAGGATTGGATCCAGCAGTAATGGTGCTCCACCCACCCCTGCCTTTTACTCTCCCCTGCCCCGGTGCTGGACCTACCTTCTTTGGTGGGTGCCTAAGCACTGGTGAAAGTAGTAAGGCTCTTGCTCTTCTCACTGGCATGGCAGGCCCTTGCACTGTTGCAAAATGCTTTATGGTGTTTTTGCAACAAGCACATGCTTAGAGGAGCAAGCACTCCATCAGTGCAGAAGGCAGATAGGATTGGGCCATTTGCCTCACTTTTTTTTCTAAATTCATAATTGTTACTGTCCTTAAACCACCTGGTACAATGTAGTGCACGTGCTAAAGCAGGTAGCTGCTCTTGCTATCTTTAGGCTATCCTTAGCCACTTCTTCCATCAAAAAGTCCTTTTGAACTTTGAAGAATCAACTTTGAATGCTTTTGAACAAGAAAAGGGACTTCTCTATGGTTGTGGCACAGCAGTCATCATAGCAGCTACCTTAGAAAAGGGTCACTTTTCCATCTTAGAGAAAGCATGAGAGGTCCACAAGACTTGGAGCTGATCATCCAGTCTTATTGCTTGAACTGCTGAAATTAATATTTTTGAATTATGAATAAGGCCCAAATTCTATCTAGTTTTCCAGCGCTGATGCAGCTGTGCCTATGGGTTGCAAACTGCATCCTACAGTGCTAGGACAGCCATGGAGGCCCTCTCAAGGTAAGAGAACTCTTGTTCCCTTACCTTGGGACTGCATTGTGGCTGCATCTGTGCTGGAAAGGTGGATCGAACTGGGCCCTTACTCTCAATTTTTTTTTTTAGAACTGTGATTACAATTGGCTTCTGCACATTTATACAAATGTGACCTAGCAAGACTATATTTAAAAGTAACTGCATTGTGA
Organism: Lerista edwardsae; assembly: GCA_029204185.1. Lineage (NCBI taxonomy): Eukaryota > Metazoa > Chordata > Lepidosauria > Squamata > Scincidae > Lerista > Lerista edwardsae. Next base: position 36,538,018 of record JAJKFI010000002.1, on the reverse strand, counting down.
TGAGTTTTTGTACATTCTATTTTAATGGGCAGAAAATACCACTGTCCTTGCTTCTACAAACACCCAACTATATTCTTAAGTGACTATAATATGAAACAGATGCAAAAATTAATTGTAGTTGTTGAACTGTGTATACTCTGCCTTAAGCTATTTCATGGGATTAATTCAAAATCGGAATTCAAAAAGATAAGCTTTCATTTCCAATATTTAAAGCACTAAAGCATATCCGGTCTACATCCTGCAAAATAAGTCCCTACAACCTCCAAAATCTGAAGTTGGATGACATGAGATATTTTCCTGTGTTAATGCAGGCATAAACCCTGTTTAGATGGTCCTCTTGGTCCTAATTCTGAACCAATTCATTGTGAAATACAATGTAGATTGGCAGCTGGCAACGTGGGGCTCCCAAGCTTCAAGTAGCTTGTGAGATGCTTTCCAATAGCTCATGGCCTAAGCTGCCGCTGCCAAACAACCAAAAGGGCAGAACGCTCCTTCCTTGGCTCCATAAGATAAGCCTACAATTGACATGAGGCCATGGCTGGTATCTGGTATCTGCAGGCTCCAGCCTGTGCAGAGCTAGGAAGGGAGCACCCACCCTGGGCAAGACCTTTCGCCTACTTTCGCCAATGGGGCTTGGACTAACCTTTCCCTGGCTCTGCACAGGCACTTACCTGCACAGAGCCAAGGAGGGAGCATCCCTCCCTCAGCAAGAGCATCAGCACACTCTTACTGAGGGTGGGGCTTGGGATAGCTCCTCCTTTGGGCGTGGCAAGGGACTTGCCACCCAATTAGCTTCAGCATTTTGTTAAATAGCTTGTGTACATCCAATGGTTGCTTACCCCTGAGTAGATCCTATGAACCACCTGTACATCAACATGAATCCAAGAAACTCTACATTCATCTAGCTTGGATGGCTGTGTATGCAGTAGTAAACTGCATGGACACCCAACCTGCCATTTCAATTAATGGATTCACAAGAATCTGTAATTTTTGAATACTGTGGCTTCTTAGTATGCTGTCTTATTCTTCATCAGTCTTCCAAAGAGTTAATTGAAACTGCCATCTGTATCACAGACTTCTGAAGCAATTGTTTCATTGCCCTGCTAACTGGGCAAGAGGCACTTTTTTCAAGTGGTGTCCCTCTTATATTTAGCATAATTGTCCCTCTTCACCCCTGCACAGTGTCTTTTCTAGTGGCTGTCGCTGGTGGTGTTCTACATTGTTTTAGATTGTGAGCCCTTCTGGGACAGGGAGTCATTTAACTTTATTATTTGCCTGTAAACCGCTTTGGGAACTTTGTGTTGAAAACCAGTATATAAATACTGATTGTTTCACAGGTGACTGTTCAGTATTTTATTAACAATGGAAATGGGAATGGCAATAGATGAGCAGTCTCTCACTCAATATTCACTTGAGAAAGAATAAATCTTGTCCTGAACAAAAAATCAGGAATTGGATTGTCTTCCAAGCCAACATGAGGCTTGGAAAAGCCTGCCATATTCTCAACAGGCCTCCAAACTTTGGAAAAGCAGGTGTTACTCATTCCCAATGGCAGCAGCAGCAGTGAAGGTTCAGGGAATGAGTTCAGGGAAGCAGCCCAGTAAGGTAAACCTACAATTGACAAGAGGCCATGGCTGGTATCTGATAAGAACATAAGAAGAGCCCTGCTGGATCAGGCCAAAGGCCCATCTAGTCCAGCTTCCTGTATCTCAAAGTGGCCCCCCAGATGCCTCAGGGAGCACATGAGACAACAAGATGCCTGCATCTTGTTGGCATTTCCCTGCACCTGGCATTCTGAAGTAGCCTACTACTAACATAAGGAGGTTCCACAACTCATCATGACCTATAGCCCATGATGGACTTCTCCTCCAAATATCTGTCCAATCCCCTTTTAAAGGCCCCTCGGCCAGATGCCATCACTACCTCCTTGGCAAGGAGTTCCACAGATTAATTACCCACTGGGTAAAAAGTGTTTCATTTTATTAATTCTACCAACACTCAATTTTAGTTGATTTCCCCTGGTTCTGTTGCTGTGAGAGAGGGAAAAGGACATTCTTCTATCGACTCTATCTATCCCATGCATAATTTTGTATGTCTCACTCATTTCCCCCCTCAGGTGCCTTTTTTCTAGACTGAAGAGCCCCAAGCACTGTAGCCTTTCCTCATAAGGGAGGTGCCCCGGGCCAATAGTGATTTTCATTGCTCTCTTCTGCACCTTTTCCAGCTCAACTATGTCCTTTTTGAAATGTGGCGAGTGGAACTGTACGCAATACTCCAGATGTGACCTTAACATCAATTTGTACAATGGCATAATAATATTGGCTGTTTTATTCTCAAGCCCTTTTTTATTTACACCAAAATTGTTATCTTGTTCACTGGCATAGCTAATGAAAGTGTAGCCCAGTGCCGAGGGCAAAATGACACCCTGGAAGTGACATAACAGGAAGTGACACCACAGTTGTATGTTCATTTTCTTGGTTTCTTGGCCATAACAAAAGTTATTTTTTGTTGTTGTTGTTGTTCAGTCGCTAAGTCGTGTCTAACTCTTCGTGACTCCATGGACCACAGCACGCCAGGCCTCCCTGTCCTCCACTAGCTTCCGGAGTTCGCCCAATTTCATGTTCATCGCTTTGGTAACGTTATCTAACCATCTCATCCTCTGCTGCCCCTTTCTCCTTTTGCCTTCAATCTTTCCCAGCATGAGGGTCTTTTCTAAAGAGTCCTCTCTTCTCATGAGGTGGCCGAAGTATTTCAGCTTCAGCTTCAGGATTTGTCCTTCCAGGGAGCAATCAGGCTTGACTTCCTGGAGGATTGACCGATTGGATCTTCTTGCAGTCCAGGGGACTATCAAGAGTCTTCTCCAACACCATAATTCAAAAGCATCATAATTCTTCAGCGCTCCGCCTTTCTTATGGTCCAGCTCTCACAGCCATACATTGCTACTGGGAAAACCATAGCTTTGACTATGCGAACCTTTGTTGGCAGGGTGATTTTATTATTTTTATTAAGTTGTCTAGGTTCGCCATAGCTTTCCTCCCAAGAAGTAAACGTCTTTTAATTTCAGTCATCATCTGCGGTGATCTTGGAGCCCAGGAAAATAATGTCTGTCACTGCTTCCATTTCTTCCCCTTCTATTTGCCAGGAAGTGATGGGAGTAGTTGCCATGATCTTAGTTTTTTTTAATGTTGAGCTTCAAGCCAATTTTGGCACTTTCCTCTTTCACCCTCATCAGAAGGTTCTTGAGGTCTTCCTCACTTTCTGCCATTAGAGTGGTATCATCTGCATATCTGAGGTTGTTGATATTTCTCTCAGCAATCTTGATTCCAGCTTGTGAATCATCCAGCCCAGCTTTTCTCATGATGTACTCTGCATATACGTTAAATAAGCAGGGTGACAGTATACAGCCTTGTCGTACTCCTTTCCCAATTTGAAACCAATCGGTTGTTCCATGTCCAGTTCTAACTGTTGCTTCCTGGCCTGCATACAGGTTTCTCAGAAGACAGATAAGGTGGTCTGGTACTCCCATCTCTTCAAGAACTTGCCACAGTTTGTTGTGATCCACACAACCAAAGGCTTTGGCATAGTCAATGAAGCAGAAGTAGATACTTCTCTGAAACTCTCTTGCTTTCTCCATGATCCAGCGAAGGTTGGCAATTTGATCTCTAGTTCCTCTGCCTCTTCGGAAACCAGCTTGTACATCTGGTAGTTCTCGATTCACATATTGCTGAAGCCTAGCTTGTAGGATTTTGAGCATCACTTTGCTAGCATGTGAAATGAGTGCAATGGTGCAGTAGTTTGAACAATCTGGCATTGCCCTTCTTTGGGATTGGAATGTAAACTGATCTTTCCAGTCTTGTGGCCACTGTTTTCCAAATTTGCTGGCATATGGAGTGCAGCACTTTGACAGCATCATCTTTTAAGACTTTGAGTAACTCAGCTGGAATGCTGTCACCTCCACTAGCTTTGTTGTTAATGATGCTTTCTAAAGCCCACTTGACGTCACACTCCAGGATGTCAGGTTTGAGCTCAGTGACTGCACCATTGTGGTTATCGGGAACATTTAGATCGGCCTTATATAGTTCCTCTGTGTATTCTTGCCACCTCTTAATCTCATCTGCTTCTGTTAGGTCCTTGCTGTTCTTGTCCTTTATTGTGCCTACCTTAGCATGAAATTGTCCTTTGACATCTCCAGTTTTCTTGAAAAGATCTCTGGTCTTTCCCATTCTATTGTTTTCCTCTATTTCTTTGCATTGCTTATTTAGGAAGGCCTTCCTCTCTCTCTTTGCTGTTTTCTGGAAATCTGCATTCAGTTGAGTATATCTTTCCCTTTCTCCCTTGCTTTTGGCTTCCCTTCTTTCCTCAGCTATTTGTAAAGCCTCTTCAGATAGCCACTTTGCCTTCTGGCATTTCTTTCTCTTTGGGATGGTTCTAGCTGCTGCTTCCTGTACAATGTTACAGACCTCCATCCAAAGTTCTTCAGGCACTCTGTCTATCAAATCTAAGCCCCTAAATCTATTTGTCACCTCCACAGTATATTCGTAGGGGATCTGATTTAGGTCATACGTGGAGGGCCTAGTGGTTTTCCCTACTTTTTTCAGATTAAGCCTGAATTTTGCAATAAGAGGCTCATGATCTGAGCCACAGTCAGCTCCAGGTCTTGTTTTTACTGCCTGTATAGAACTTCTCCATCTTTGGATGCAAAGAATGTAATCAATCTGATTTTGGTGTAGACCATCTGGTGAAGTCCATGTGTACAGTGCCATTTGTGTTGCTGGAAAAGGGTGTTTGCTATGACTAATGTGTTCTCCTGACAAAACTCTATCAGTCTTTGCCCTGCTTCATTTTGTACTCCAAGACCAAACTTGCCTGTTATTCCTCTTACCTCTTGACTGCCTACTTTAGCATTCCAATCCCCTATGATGAGAAGGACATCTTTTTTGGGTGT